>JAAIIK010000074.1:1936979-1955183 GCA_014706435.1 Silurus glanis
TATGTTTTTGCTCACCAGCTCCTGCCCAAAGCCTTTATATTTATTAGTTGTACTTACTCAAAAGCTTCTGCATATATTTGCAAAAATATCTGCACTTGCTACTATTTGCATGTCTGGTAGATATTAAAATGCATCTTTTTGTTGCTGTGTATCTGTACTATGCAATAACAATAAAGCTATCTATCTATCTATCTATCTATCTATCTATCTATCTATCTATCTATCTGTCTGTCTGTCTGTCTGTCTGTCTGTCTGTCTGTCTGTCTGTCTGTCTGTCTGTCTGTCTGTCTGTTTTGTCTGTCTGTTTGTTTGTTTGTTTGTAAGTTTACATGGACCCCTGCTTGAACCCAAGCTTCATTTATTGATTGCACCTCATGAGATTGTACCTCGACAGAAAGGGCAGCGTTCTGGCTCGGCATCCACATAATATTTTATGAAATTACAATTAAAGTGATGAGGCAGGCTTCACTTCATTGCCGTGTTTGTTTTTGAATTGTAGCGAATAAATGAATCTGTCACACACTTGGCAAAACCGGCACACTAATTAAAACGGATTGGTAATTACCATGAAAGCTGAACGGTTCGAGGATGTGGTTCTTGGGTGTATTAGACTGCCCAATTTCTCATATGATGATTAAGCAATGCAAATAAGCACTTTTATTTGCATTTCTGAACCAATAGCTGATAAAGTGGGTCCTATATCGATGTATAGACTTTGTTCCACAGTCTGCTGCTAATATTCAGACTGTTTAAAAGTACGTGTTCCCAACTTTAGCAATTGATTTAGTTCATCTATCAGAGGGCAAAAGTAAGTTTTGTCTTAAAGTCTTAAAATCAGAGCCAGTGTTTATACACACACAAACACCCGTCCTTACATCAACAATTTATTCCAAGACTCACAACTTAAGTTAAATTGACTCCTAAAAAATGACCAAGACACCCCATAAAACCTAATAAGCAATCCAGTAACTTTGCTAATAGTTCTACATTGTTACTGTATGTTAAAACATTAATACATTTTAGTTGACGCTAATGTAATGCAAAACAACAAACAACCGACATGGCGTGCAATCTTTCACTAAGAGCATCATGGATCGACATCCTTGAATTTTGACAGAGTGTCAGTGAGGAGTTGTATGTGGTTGTGTGTGTTTTTGCTGTTTGTTTGTTTTTGTATTAAAGTCAAAGTCAAAGTCGTTGCTCTTTTCACCTTCCGGTAGCTAATATGCAAATGCGCCTGACACGCATCCGGCGTTGACAGACTGATGTCTGGACTTGACGTGTCCGGTTGGTCAAGGTGAATAAATTGGTATCATTCACTGCTATAGAGTTGGGGAAAATAATAAAAATCTACTAAAAGAAATGAAAGGAGCAACTACATGAAAGTGAACGCAACCGATTTATTCACCTTGATCTAAATTCACACTGGACATTGATGACATTAACATGTCATGTCTTCAATCTACATTGGGTGCAGGTCAGATGTATTTGCATATTAGCTGTGGGTAACAAAACACTTCGTTTCCAGACAATATATTATTATATTATTATTATTATTATATCTTTGTATAAAAACGTGTATTTACATTACTTTAAAAAATATATAAAAAATATATTTTTAATAGCAGCATTAGCTCTTTTAGCAATAGAGTTTTGCTCACTCACTTATTCCACTTACTTTTTAATACCCACTTTATTCTGTTCAGGATCATGGTGGATCTAAAGCCTGTCCCAAGAACAATAGAGACAAAGCATAAACACCTCTGGACTGGATGTCCATCAAAAGGCACACATATTCACTCACTCTTTTATACAGCAAATATTCTCAGCTAATCTACACACTAGCATGTTTAATATTGAAGGAAATATTGAAGTGGTAATTTTATTATGCATTTATTTGTGCCAACATTTTTTTTTTTTATTAAACTTCTTCATGGATACATACAGTATGTTCAACTAAGCTCTTGTTCGTATGCAGAATTTTCTCAAAAATAGCATACAGGGTATAGAAGATGTGTTAAAATGGACACAGCAGCGAATACAGTAGGGCTGGTTTCCTGTTCACACAATAGCAAGGGCACAGACGTCTGGCTTGACATAAAAGACCAGACATGACTACAGAACCACTACATAAAACTAGATCGCAAAGGAGAGAAAGAGAGAGAAGGAGAGAGCGAGAGGTGGAAGGTGAAGGAAAATGGATTGGACAATAGACCAGGCATTCATAGATCTCCAACAAGGTTGCCAGGTTCAGGTGTGAACAAAAACAGAATATTAGGTATTTCTTCTAATTCACAAAAAGGCCAACATGGCAGCAGACAGGGCTTTGAAAATCCTACACCGGCATTGCATTAAAAAAGCAGCGATGTGAGACAAGTATATCTCTGGATGCTTTGCAATATCAAAAACAACATGGCTTGGAGAAGGAGAATAAAGTGAATCTTTAGGATCCAAATGTACAATACTAAAAAGCCATAATCTAGAAGACTTGCAGATGTTACTGCAGACAAATGTTCTTCTATAAAATGCTGAATCGGGAAGTTTTGTCTTCGGGATATATATATATATATATATATATATATATATACTGTGCCAATGATAATGAAACACAACATGAACATGTTTTTCACAAACTCTCAGTTGAGACCAAGACCAAAGTCTACTCTGGATAAGTAGAACATGATAAATCTTCTGCTGTTGTAGCCAATCCACTTCGAGGTTGTATATTTTGGGCATCCTGAGATACTTTCCCGCTTCCCACAGTTGTAAAGAGCTCTTATTCACGTTACTAAAGTATTGCAGAACCTCCACTCACTGGATTCGTGCATGAGAATCCCAGAAGATGAAATACTGAGCTACTGAAATACTTTTGGACTAGCATCAAAACCCATCCAATAGTTACAAGTTTGGATTTATACCTGTCATCTTAGTGCATATCCTGATCGTAGAATAACCTCAGACTGACCCAAGACATGACACAAAACCCAGGAAGCATGATTCACCTGTTCTCTCTTCAGAGCAACTTGTCCTTCTGACCTTGTGGGCTCTGCTCTAGACTATGGACATCTGCTCTATTTCTTTCTACTCGCAATGAAAGAACCCAGACATTTCATCTTGCTGTGCGTCTTGTTTTTTTTTTTTTTCCAAAATGGCCCTAACAATGAAAGTCGTGACCTTTTGATCTCGGGGGGCTTAAAGCCGAAAGCACATCACAGGCTCGGCGCTCAGAGGCACACCATCCACATGGATGTGTGAGGAATATGAATATGAACTACTAGAAGATGCTGTAAATAAGGAAATTAAATAATAAAGTAAATAAAAACTGTATTGTCAAAATAATCGTTTTTATTTATTTATTTATTGCTTTATTAAACAAAACAAAAAAAACCCACAAGACACAAATCCACACCCAAATTAAAATGTAGAGCATGTATAATAATATTATTATTATTATTATTATTATTATTAAGAAGAAGAAGAAGAAGAAGAAGAAGAACACAAGCAAAAAATGGTGGAAAACAACAATAGGATGATGCTCGGAAAATCCTGGGAAATCTGAGAAAGATAAGATGGAAGGATGCTTCAGGATAAATGATTCCTCAAAAATTCTTTGCATGGTCCTTAGCTTCCTAAAAGAGATGTTCCAGCTGCCCAAAGAACCCAAGGGTTTTCAATCTATTCCTTTTCTTTCCATGAGAATGTAATACAAGGGAAAGTACTGGAGTCATGGGAGAAGGAAAAATACATGAAGATAGATGATAAATTGAATGCTACAGAGGAGAGGAATAAGAAGAAAGATGGGCGAGGAAACAATAATCCATAGGAGGAGGAAACTGGAGGATATGGAGGAGAATGAAACAAAGAAGGAAGAAATGATGCCTGGCAATAGTGATCTGTAAAAGATGAAAGGAAAACACAAAAAAAGGAAGGAAAGGAGAACAGGGAACAAAAGGAGTAAAAGAGGTAGGAGGAGAAATAATAGTCGGAAAGTAAATGCAGCGAAAGGGAACAGACTACATGGCGAGCTACCTGCTTCTTCTCGGTAATGAAGATGATTAATCTGAGGGGAGTGGCTCTTGACTCTGACATTTCCACCACCAGCTAATCTGCATTCATTAGGAGAGAACGCAGTGCCCTAATTACATCCCGGCCTCCTGTCTAACAGTGAACCAGGGGAAAGGGAATAAAAAGCCTCTGTAAGGGGGAAGATGTTGATGACTCAGGCTTGCTGAAGAACATTATGTACTTTGAGTTTAATGCAGAACTTAGAAAACATTACACAACTAAAAAAGAGGTTAATGAAGAGCTAGAAGAAGTGAAACATGAACCATATGATCAGACCACTGAAGATGGTAGGTGTGCAGATCACATGTGTTACTTTCTGGCTTTTCATTTAGTTGTCCTCACTTACACTCTGATCGCAATGAAGAATGTCCCCTTAACCACTCTTCTCTCTCTCTCTCTCTCTCTCTCTCTCTCTCTCTTCACACGTTTCTGGACTCCCAGTGATCCTGTCCCTTTCTTCATTCTGGACCTGCCTGACCCATCCTGAGGCCCTTTTTACTGGATGGACTTCTCTTCAGTTAAGAAACCACTCAGTGCTGTTGATTATGGTTCCACATTGAACCATCTAGAGACGTACCAGCGCCATTTGCATCCCACTTTATGTGGAGTTTTGACATTGGACCTCTCTGAGTGGCATGGAGAAGCTGGTGCTGGATCTATGATGATCTCAGATGTTCAGTTATTTTATGAGTTGCTCTGTAGCTCCTGGTTCCATAATCTCATATGACTGTATAAGACTGTAGAAAGGACATTACTCATAATCTTACACTCCAGTGCTCATGTTATTTTTCACTCTCCAGTGTTCTGTATTGTTTTAAAGACTATAATCACACTCTTGATATCACCCAAATGAGGATGGGTTCCCATTTTGAGTCTGGTTCCTCTCAAGGTTTCTTACTCATAACATCTAAGGGAGTTTTTCCTTGCCACAGTCACCACGGCTGCTCATCAGGGATAAACACACATCGTTCACCTTAACTTTTAAAATTCTGTAAAGCTGTTTTGAGACAATGTCTGTTGTGAAAAGCGCTATAGAAATAAACTTGACTTGACTTGACTTGACATGTCTAGGGTTAAACTCAAAAAACATGATGGATTTGGACTGGAAATAATATAAAAAGTTCTACTACATTTAGGGATAAATGTATCAGAATAAATTTATTAATTCTTTTTTTTTTTTTTTTTTTTTAACCTAAATCTGTTACCTACAAGCTTTATGACAAGATTTATTAATTGTTGTAAATATTAAATAAAATTACAATGGAATTGAAAATCCGCTTGTAGAAGGAAACACTTAAGACATTTTTAGAGGCATGGCATTGTGGGTAATGTGAAAAATCAAAAACAAAATTAGGTTTCTGTGTGTAATTCTTGACTTAAAATAATATTGTGTCATTAGTTATATATGTGAAAAAAAACCCATACATCTACACAGGCATACGTATATATATAATATACTGTATACTGTATGTGTGTGTGTCCATCATTGCAAACATGACATTCAGACCATATGCAGTAAAACAGACAAAATACTTTCCGTTTAAACCTTTAACACCATTGACAGAAGAAAATGTCGGGATGCACGATGCTGATGTTGCTGTCACGGTGAATGGCTTTCAAAAAGCATGAAAATCCTTGAAGTGAACTTGGACGCTGTGAATACACAGTGCACAACATTCACACACTGAAAGCTTCAGCATGACATCATCAAGTCTTTTATAAACTATTCACTGTGAAGAATGTTCTCCTTTTTACCTCCATATTTCATGTGCATACTTTTCTCTGCTTACCATGCTCGCTTCCATTCCAACTTCATTTTTGTTTAATTCATTTTCTGCATCAATTGAAAGGCAGGCATCTTAACTTACAGAGAGCTGATAGATGAAAGAAGGAAACATGTTTTTTTTATTCTCAATTTCCTCATCCACCATCTGAAATATGTACACTAACTGAGTTGACTGCAAAGAGCTAAGGCAAAGAGCAATCCACAGTTGAGTTAAATGGCAGAAATGACAGCAGGAAAAATAACCCTTAGCATTTCACACAAAAAAATAAAAGAAATAATAAAAACAGTAATAAATAAGTATACCGGTATGCAGCGTTGTGCTAGTTACTAAAAAATAGTAACTAGTTACAGTTACTCGTTACTTCATTCAAAAAGTAACTTAGTTACTTTGTTGATTATTTACACCAAAAAGTAATGCGTTACTGTTAAAAGTAACCTTTTAGTTACTTTTTTAAAGAACGTTCTTTAATGTTCCCATTAATGCCCTTTTATGCGTTATGGTCTATACAAACACAGACCTGACTTAAACACAAAGTCATTTTTAAACACTATTTTATTTAAGTCAGACCAGCACACACTGAATATATCACAAGGATTTCTGAAATAAAGAACAAAACAAGCTGAATAATATATTCACAATCAAAAACTAAAGTGGGTTCTGCTGTTGTGTTGAGCTCTTAAAACATTTTCCTTTCACAGCTGAAGTATGAAAACTATCAACAATGTAGAACAGAACACCAGGTTAGCTTCTAGCTTCTAGTATGGAGTTCCTTGAGGAGCTTCAACAGATTGGAGTTGCTGTTTATCGCAGTAGATACGACCTTCGAACCAGAAAGACACAGCTTACATTTGACTAAAACATTTTTGTCTTTATGCTCAACTAAAGTGAAATAATGAGCATATTTCCACTTTGAGAAACTCGTCTTGCTCTCGCCTCGACTCGCCATTACTGCCACACAGACCTGAATAAACGGAGACACGCCCACAGTGCATCTTCTTCGTGTTTACAGTGGTTCATCCACCAATCCTACAATGCGTCTCTGCTGTAAACAGGTCAGACTGTAGTCTACACTTCAGCCCAAATTCATTCATTTAAAAAAGTAACGGGTAACGCACCATACGCTAACGGTAACGGAGTTACTTTATTTTTTAAAAGTGAAACGGAAGCCACCCAAAAAAACGCTATTTTATGTATACAGTACAGTACTGTATTAACATTTGGCTTCATTTTATAATTAATAATTATATTTTTATATATAAATTTCATTATTTCAACATAAAACTCCATAAAAGCAATTCCCTATAAGTTTTTCGGTCTATCGTGCTCTCTGTGAGAGACCAGGAAAATCAGCCAAACTAATTAGTTATGTGACAAATGCAATTCCAAGATTAAACGGGGTGCGAACCACAGTAAAGCGGAGGATCACTGTGTGTATACGTATAAATATATATATATAGATATATATATATATATATATATATATATATATATATATATATATATATGTGTGTGTGTTCATGGATCTGGCTTTGTGCACAGCGGCACTGTCATGCTGGAACAGGTTTAAGTCTCCTAGCTCAAGTGAAGGAAAAGTTTAATGCTACTCCATCCAAAGTCATTTTATACAATCGTGTGCCTCCAACTTTCTGCGACAGCTTGTAAACAGCTTGTAAAAAAAAACACATATGGCTGGAAAAGTCAAGTGTCCCACTCCCTCTGTCTATTTAATGAACAATTGTTTCATACTTTTGATTGGTTTAGTTTGTTTTCTTAGTGCAAATAATTAAATGAACAAAAGCTACAAATAAAAAGTATTATATTTGAACTAGGTATAAAATTGATCAGGAACTGCATATGCATGGAAAAGTCAGGTGTCCCGCTACTTTGTCCTTATAGTGCATTTTTAAGGAGTCCCAGTTCACCCTGATCACATGACTGTCTGCCAGTTCAAAAGCCTTTGAGTTGAAATCATCTTTACGCTCAATAATCAGAGCCCAGAGAATTGTATTATCGCATTACAGCCATTTCGAATTGATTTCACTCTACAACATAGAAACACACATTCAAGGTGCTTCATACTCATAATTGCTCATGGATGACTAAGACCAATGGTGCACGTGTCCAGCCTCATGTCCCTGTGCTCGTCCTCATGCTGTGCTGCTGATTATCCTGGACTACAGTCATTAAACCCCAGCAGGTGAAATCCTG
Organism: Silurus glanis; assembly: GCA_014706435.1. Lineage (NCBI taxonomy): Eukaryota > Metazoa > Chordata > Actinopteri > Siluriformes > Siluridae > Silurus > Silurus glanis. The sequence goes on from JAAIIK010000074.1 coordinate 1,945,040, forward strand.
GCCTGTCGGGACCAATGTGCCTTGATAAATTCGCCCTATTATGTTGACAGATTAGTCTATAGCGAGAGCCCAAGTGGTGGCTGGTCACACGGGTCAGCACGTTCATCATTACGCATCTCGAATGTCACTCTCATATCGTGCTGGCTGAGATGAGACTTTCAGCCTCACCGATCACATTAGCATGAGTGCTGAGTGGGTGAAAGTCAGCGAATTCAGTATCTACTGATTTATTGTTTCGAGTAGGCCACAGTAATCGCTCCAGAAGAACTAAAAACTAGCCTGTGCCAAACTCAACTCAGGGTGTATTATTATTCTTATTATTATTATTAATATATTATTATTGTATTATTATTTTATTATTATCAAGGTGTAAATCTTGGCATGTCCCCCACATGAGTTCAGACATCATAACATCAGTTTGGGTGGTCACACCTCAGTTATACTAAATATAGACTATATAAGTTTTAGGACACCTGACCATAAGAATGATTTGTGCTTTTTAAACATACAATTCCACATTTAGTCCCCATTTCTCCACTCTTCTGGTAAGATGTTTCACTAGATTTTGGTGTTTGTTTGTGAAGATTTGTGCTAATTCAGCCATAAGGGTGTTAGTAAAGTCAGAAACTAAAGATTTGACATTAATTTAACCATTAAAATGTACCCATTTTACACATTTGAAGTTGAAAAAGTTACTGGAATGGTGATTATTAATTGCACAAGTATTCAGCCCACCCTCTTGCTTATAGTAAACAACTAACTTCTTGGTAGAAAATCATTTTAGACATCACATAATACTGTAATTACAGCCCCAAGTCTTCCAGGATTTGTTTCTATGAACTTTATATATCTTAATTTCTATAATTCTAACCTTCTTCTTGCCAGGGTTACTTAAGATCCGAAGATTGGATGTAGATATTTGCTGCAATGCTTTTCACTGAATAACTGAACTGAAGCATGGGATTTTGTGAGGTTCATGTTTTTAAAATACTTCGCTTGACTTTTTCATAAAACTCATTTCTACACACTGGTCATTACTACTTTGCTGTTAAAAAAAAAGAGGCAACAAATTGTTTTACATTGTGTTTTTCTATACGTATAATGAAGTTAATGATGCTAAAACTGAATAAAAATAACCTGATTAATCCACTAATGCAGAGTTTCATATCCTGGCAAACTGTGAAAATTGATTGGAGATGGGATTAATGGATTCACTGGAATAGATAAAAAGAAAATGTGAATGAATTCTGATACAAGTAAAACAATACAGTTGAGAAGAATAAATGTATTTAAAAACAACAATTTAAACCAATAAAACACTATACAACCAATAGGAAGTACGTATACAATATCACTGATATACCTGCTTAAAAAAATGGTTTTCAAATGGGATTTAAAAGTAGAGAAGGAGTAGCTGTTACGAATATCATGGGGAAGTAGGTTCCACAAATGAGGAGCAGCATAGCTAAAAGCTGGAGATCTAATAGATGCCAAACGCATACGAGGACGAACTAAGGGGAACGAGGGCAATGATCTAAGAGTTCGAGAAGGAGTACAGTATATGTTAAAAGTAGTGGGTCAGATAATTAAGAAGGTATACAAATAATACTTTTATTTCTAGCTTTTGTTCATTGAATTATCTGCAGCGAGAAAACAAACTAAACCAAGTAGCAAATGAAAGAAATGTATAAAATAAATGTGCACTGATTAGACAGAAGTATGGACAGAAGACACTTGCATTTTTTCAGCCATATGTGGTTCTTCCTTAAACTGTTCCAAGAAAGTTGGAGACAAGATGGTGTACATAATAATAATAATAATAATAATAATAATAATAATAATAATATGTTTAATTTATATAGCGCCTTTCCCTTTTCCAATGGGTTGGAGTGGAAGATCTCCTGCTATAGAGTTCTGGCCTCAACCCTACAACCCTTTAATAATGTGGCTGAAGGAGGAGAAATCTCCATAAGCACATAGACACAAGAACATTCTGTTTATAGATATGACATTTTAATTTTTTATTTTATTTTTTAATTTTTTAATTGTGTTTTTTTAACCTTTGAGTCACAAACTAAATTTACATACAGTGTGATGTATTCAGGGCGTAGTCTATTTATCTATTTAATCTATTTATTTATTTATTTATTTTACAAACACACATCCTCCTTTTGATTACAGGCAATAAACTAGATAATTTATGGCATTCATTTTCATCACCTTGGGCAATAACAGTAGGTTTCATTTTTTCTCAAAATAAAACATTAAACATTGACATTTTAAATATTAGACTAATTCTTCTATGTAGGTTAACCTATAATTTTACAAATGATGAGTCGGGATTATCCCACGAGGACACTGCGGTTATCAGAAATAGGACTGCTTTACCTTTACCTTCTATTGTGAGGCTTTGACAGTGATGGAATAATCCATTATGTACCACTGTAAGAGCTCATACTGGTAAACAGTGTGTAATCCTGTATTATTAGCCACAGCAAAATCTCCAAGGTATGCACAAAAAAAGCCATTTACATCCTGGCACACACCCAGGAAACACAAGCAATGAGGGAAATCTTGCATAATGTTTTTTCTTGGGTTCACGTCCTCCATCTTTATTAGCCCTGTGGGGTTCCTGCACACATTGTGCCCCTATGGAATTACTCCAATACCTTTAAATGTCAATGTTTTCTGTTTTTCATTTGAAGCAAAACCCATTTGTATAAAGTTGTCATTATGTCATGTCTGTGCTTTGATTCATGTGCTCGCCTCTGGACTTCATTAATGTCCCTCACGATGTCAGGTCTGTCAACAGAAACATCACTTTGACACTCAATTCCGAAATGAAGATCCAACGCCTCAGCCGCGGAGCAGGTAAGATGGCCCCGGGGCTTTCGCTTATTTTTCTTTCTGTCAAAGCCATCCCAAAAGGTTTTCCCCAAAATATTTAGAGGACACTTTTTAAGTCATTGAAACCGTCTTTGCTGTCAAAAAATCTAGAGCACGAGGGAGTGATGCAGACGACAGCCTGAGAAACAGCTCGTGTTTGTTCTGTCCCTGTTGAGCGCTCGGTCATAGATGCACTATAACGTGAAGTCAAATCGGACAAATTGCCGGCGGAACTCAAATGTAGTGTTCAGCTTTCTGAGAGCATGATGATTGATGATCATGGATTAAACGTTGACTTAAATCAGGGTCAGGATGAATGGGGGCTAAACGTTCCTTTGTACACCGTATTACCAATAGAAACATCAGAATGAATAATAGAACTAAATTAATCCAAATGAGCTTCCTCAGAGTTTACCAGGTACTGGGTTAAGAACTACCTGGTTGTGGAAAAGTTGCTAGCGGGTCGCAAGCACGTTCTGCCTATAGATAGGACAATGAATAATTTATTGTGTGTTTTATTCGTATTTTGCGTTATAGATACTGGTTATATTATAAACTCTATAAAAATATTGAGGAAGACTTAAGCTAGAAGAAGTGGTAGCTCAGTGCTTAAGGCTCTGGGTTATTGATTAAGAGTTCAGTGGTTCAATCCCCAGTATTGCCAAGCTGCCAGTGTTGGGCTCTTGAGCATGGCCCTTAACACTCTGTGCTCCATGGGTGCTATATCATCTCTGACCTCAGCTTCCTATTGCTGTTATATGTACATAAATAATTTTACTATGCTGTAATGTACATGTGACAAGTGAAACGTCCCATCCTTAACCTTTAACAAAATCACTATTATATAAGGAGAGGAAACGGCAGCGAGGAAAATCCATCCACCACTAGACGAATCCAGATATCCAGATCGATCAGCTTAATTTTATTGCCAAAGTGGTTTTCCAACTCGTTGTAAACTTTTTCTAAAGAAAGATGTTGCCAGGTGTGAAGATGACGTAAGACTACTTTGATAAAAATCATAATGTTCTGGCTCTTTCTCTTATGTCTAATCATTTCCTTAGGAGAATAAGAGACTGAAATATTAAACCAAAACGTTACTATTCATTTCAATTCATTTCTAATGATCTTGTGAATCGAAGCGTAATTAAGAAGTTCTCCTCCATATAAATAAATTTCACTCTTGAATCATTAAATATAAATTATAGTCGACATGGACTACAAATGTAGTGGGACTTTTATTCAGCTTTTTTAATACTTGGATAGTCTCTGAATTTCCCAAGAATTTACTGAATTGTGTTGCGAATGATGGCTCAACTCACATATACACATATGAGAGGCATTATTTATTATTTAGTAATGGTTAAATCCCGATAAACAGTATAGATACTGACAATTTAATGAGTATAGAGCAAGGGACAAGCTTTTAAATCATCATCTGAAAGAAGAATGTATGGCTGCATTGCTGAATTATTTCTAGACCCAGCCAGTTACAACAATATTGTGGTGTCAGAATGACAAATTTTTCCTTATAAATCTTTTTTAATGATAATATAAATTGAATTTTAACTCAAGGTTAAATTTATATAATAAAATATATTAGCTTGCTCAAATATGTCTGCATTTGGCCCTTACTCTAACATAATTTAAAGTTTTAGACATTACGTATTAGGAAATGAATTGGTGTGAAATTTACCAGTGTAAAGTTAAATAAATTCCAATAAAAGCACTTCCTGAAAAATGTTATTCCTCTGATATCGCAGGATGTAATGGAATTACCTTTAATTACTGATTGACACATGAGCATTGGGTTAACATCAATATTCTTAGATTATGTGTCACACCATCCACCTTTCTACTTTTCCTGCTGCAGAAAATGAACCCACACCTTCTGACCAATCAGAATCCAGAATTCACCCATGCTGTGATAAGTTTAAAACTCATCTTTGCTTTTGACTTCAGTATTAATATCACTGCCTCTCTCTTCTGCATTCTGCAGATTTTTCCCAAATGGAAAGAAATTTAAAGGGAGAAATCTGCCTAAGGCAGAACTCACTCGGCACCTGTGCATAAATGGATGGAGAACATTAGATGTGTTGATGTTCGTCTTCAGGCTGGTAAGCTAGGCATCATGCAGGGTCTCTTGTGCTTTTATTTTGTCGCAAAACTCTACAGAGCAGTTGAAGTCTTTGTGTTTGGTGGAAAAAAGGTAAAAAAAAAAAAAAAAGCGCTTCTGGCATTGTTAGTAGGAAGTCTAGCCGTCTAGACACATTTGGTCTGGAATAGATAGCTTTGTTCACAGGGTTATGTTAGGAGGAACTTTTCCGCAGGTTGGATGGGTGTTTTTTCAGATGTAAACTTTTACTTTGATATTTAAAATGTCTGACTTAATATAGACCAAGTAATGTAGCAGCAACATCAAGCAACCACATCCAAAGACGTTCTATACAATTGTTTGTCTCCAACTTTGTGGTAACAGTTTGAAAAAGTAACACAAATCTCTGGTAAAGTAAAGTGTTCCTATACTTTTTCCATATATAATCCAGGTTATACATGATGCTTCAAGTTGAATCCTTAAGGTTTTCTTTAATAGATTTTTTTTTTTCAACATAGCTAGAAACCTCTTACTCCTTCTGGCAGGAAGCCACAAATTTTTTTTCTTCTCGTTTTTTTTCCCCTTATTGCTCCTGCCATCAGAATTTCTATGAGGTTTGCCTGTTCTGCAGACTCATGCTGACTGTATTATCAAAAAAAAAAAAAAGATGGGGGAACAGATGGCCTCCCAGCTATTCTTTCTTTATGGATAAAAAAATAAATACATACATTTTAAAAAGGCATGTCGCAGCAGTCTCCTCCTTTGACTCTGTCCCTTTTCCTGTGGGTGGACATTAACTCCTAAAAAGCTCTGTATGAAAGAGTAATGTACCATTTTTAACTTGCGACATTGCAAAATATTATATAAATTTAAATGTGATGCACTTTTATACATTCTCTAGATAAACTTATTCAGGTTACGTATGTAACCATGGTTCCCCGAGGGAATGAGACACTGTGTCAGAAATGCTTTGGGAATGCTTCTGCGTTGTGCAAGCTTTCAATCAGGTGTATAATCAGTCCAATGGAAAGTACTGCGTCACCGGCCGGGTGACATCATGACCAGAAACCTTAAAAGCGCATGGAGTGAAACCAGCAGCAGCTTCTGAGAAGAAAAGGAAGCGCTTTAGGGATGTAGGCAGTGTGGCATAGAGACGCAGCGTCTTGTTCCATCAGGGAACCATAATTACATATGTAACCTGGAGATGTTCCCCTTTAGGAACTCGAGCTGGAAATCCATCTGCTGACCGTCTGCTTATTAGAAGGGAGCTCTCTCCTCGGAGGGCCATAGCAGACAAACAGCTGCTCCGAATTCCTCCACAGTTCTGTTCTGTGGACATACACAGTCGGTTAAGCTTCTCCTGGTCTGGGTCCTGAAAGGGGGTAGGAGAGAATGCCTGGAGCCTAATAGGTTGTGGGACGACCGTGGGGTACTTAAGAAACATACCCTGATCTAGGGTGGAGAAAGGCACTGGCCAGGCCTAAAGTAAACTGCAGGAAAGAAGGGGTCACACAAAGGGCCTGAAGATCCTCTACTCTCTTGAGAGAGGAGATCTCCAAGAGGAACACAGTCTTAACTGTGAGGACCCTCACAGGTACCTTGGACAGAGGCTCAAAGGGAGGCTCCGACAGGGCCTCCAAAACAATGGCCAAGTCCCATGCAGGCACTCTAGGTTGCTTCAGCCTCCGGGTGCCACGGAGAAAGCGTCACCAACGGGGTTCTTAACTAGCGACCGCCCAGAGAGGGGTGCATGACAGGCCGCAGTGGTAGACACGTAAACCTTCAGGGTGGACAGAGCCAACCCTTTGGTGAACTGTTCTTGAAGGAATTCCAGCACTGCGCCAACTGGGCAGCATGAACTTCTTCCTCAGTTTGAGCCACAGGAGCTCGTCTGTCGAATTGGACCACACGGACCAGCCTTCGCTCCCCACGTGCAACAATGAGCCTCGGCCACCCATGACCCTGTCGCCGGTTTACCACTGTTCCTTTCTTGGACCACTTTTAAAACTGCAAAATGCAGTTTTCAAATGTATCCGGATTAGACATTTTTCAGTGCTTCAACTGAAAATAAAATAAAATTGCGTGGTCAAATTGGTACAGTGTATTATATAAACATATTAAGATGATCTACATGAATCTTTCGCAGCGAAATTAACCACCCTTTATTCGAGTCATTTCGTTTCTTTCAGCAGAATCCATTTCTGTTTATAATTTATTCACAAAATCCTGCTATCACATCTTCTTACAGAAACTCTAATAAGATTCGGAATGAGGAAGACATGGGAATACATCCAAGGATAAATTATGAGAAAAAATAAATAATTCATACATTTCTCAACTGGGTTGTGGTTTACTTCATTCATTCCTTTGTCATATGACAGCTGCTATGGACTCTGAGTGTCACAAGTCTTTCCTCCAGTCCAAGTCGTTTGTTTATTTATACTATATAGACAAAAGGATTGGAAAATCTGAATATTCCAGCCGAATGTGGTTCTTCCCCAAACTGTTCCCACAAAGTTGGAGCCACACAATTGGATAGGGTGTGCTGGATGTGGTAATATGAAAAATTTCCCTGCACTCTAATTAGGAGGCTCAAACATGTTCCAGCATGTTCCATGAAAATATGCTTTACATGGGTTGGAGTGGAAGATCTCCTGCTATAGAGCTCTGACCTCAACCCTATTGAACACCTTTGGGATGAATGTGAACCCTGACTGCACCCCAGGCCTCCTCACCTCACCTCACATCAGAACCTGACTTTTACGAACACCCTTGTGGATGTGGAATAGGCACAAATCTCCACAAAATCTAGTGGAACATCTTCTCAGAAGAGCTGAGGTTATAATGTCTCCAGATTTTACAGCTGATTTAAACAATTTCCTTATGAAAATTGCATTGTCTAATTACAGGGTTTTTGCATATTGGTACTGTAGGGTTATAGGGCACACAAGCCACACCCAAATAAATCCATATATGGGTATTTAGTGCAAATATAGACCAACCAGCCATTGCCTGAAACAACATGCAACCAAAACTGACTTGCTTGACTCCACAAGAACTCTAATGATGTATTGGGATATCTGGTACCAAGATGTTAGCAGCAGATTCATTGGTGTTCCTCATGAATGTTCATGAATGGTGTTCATCATTGGTGTTCCTCTGCCCACTCTCCAGGACTTGTACCAAACAAGAACCAGAAACCGGGCAGAAAAAATCATTAATGACCCTTCACACCCTGGTCACAACATCTTCCAGCTCCTCCCTTCTGGCAGGCGCTACAGAACTTTGTTCACCAAAACTGCCAGACACAGGAACAGTTTCTTTCCCCAAGCAATCAGCCTCACTAACAACTGACCATAATTATATTCCCTGCTCATATCTATTTAGTACTGCACAGAACTGTCAGTCATCACATCATCTGTATATGTTGCACACACTATGGCTGCTATATACTGTACAACGTTTTATAGTAAACTCTCTAATCATACCTGACACACAATACTATCATTTGCACTACCATGCACTCTCACACTTTATGTACATTACTGATCTGTATCCCTATTTATTACCCACACTGTCTATACTGTCTCACATTGTCTGTATTGTCTTGTATTGTCTTGTATAGTCTGTTTTTGTCTTGTCTTGTCTGTTTTGTCATGTATAGGTTTATTTATGTCTGTACTTTTGAGAGTCACTAACAGCTGGAACCAAATTCCTTGTGTGTGTCAACACACTTGGCCAATAAACCTGATTCTGATTCTGATTCTGATTCTGATTCTTCAAGTCCTGTAAGTTTTATTCCAAACCCTGTCAAAGCTGCTATTACAGAAGATCAATCGAGACTTTTCCTATAACAATTCATCAGCGATGCGGTGTATCACCAACAGATATGATGAAGGTTTTCGCACCTGACCTACATTTCCAAATGAATTTCAATTACCCCAGTTGCTTCAATCACTTCACCCGCACCATCCATCCAAACAATCTCAGGAGCAAAGTATCCATTAGTTGCTCCCTCAAATAATTTTCTTGTTTTTGCTGCAGTGGGAGTTTTCCCTCCACTAGTCCCCTGCGTAGCATTTCATTACTTCGTTCGACACGTGGTTTCAGCTACATTTACTTTAACTCCCTAATCAGGCTTCATATATTTGCTGCCAGGTGTGCCTGAGCTGGACATCAGCAAAATCTCGGTGTTGCTGAGAAGATAAAGTCTTGCTCAATCATCAGTAAAAGTGTCAGCGCTCTCCGCCGACCCGGTGCTCAAGTGTTTCTCGGAGGAGACGAGTCGCCGTGCTGGTGGAAAGGGCAAAGAGGAAACCCTCTGTATAAATATGAAGCTGGTGACCTTTGTGGAGAGTTTCAAGCCTTGGAGCATCTGCAGCCAAGCAGAGCACATTAAGACAAGGAGTTCCCCAAAGGTTAGACTCGGCACAGGGAAAGTCAATACGTCCCTTTTTTTTCCTTCTGGACACAGTAAAAAAGAAAATGAAAAGAATGTGTTGCTGAATCAAATCATTAAAGCAATGGTGTATATCTACGGAGTTCTTCTCTTTAGATAGAGCATCTTGCAAGATGGTTAAGTGTCTGAGCCATGAAGATCAACCAGCAGTAGACTGCCGTACCGGTCTGAAATTATTTAAAAAGCGATTTTTTTATGTTTAGTCAACGCTTTATTTTAGTCCGATTCATGATGATCCGAAGCCTATTCTGGGAAAATCAGGCAACGTTCATAAATTCTTGTAGAGAAAGTAGTTGAGTTAAGTAATGAAGAGTAATGAAGCATGAAGAAGAGTAGCGTAATGAAGAGTAAAGTAGAGTATAGTGTAAAGAGTACAGTAGTGATGAGTAAAGAAAAGAAGAGCAGTGAAGAGCAAAAAAGCATATAGTGTAGAGTAAAAAGAGCAGAGAAAAGAAGAGTAGTAAAGAGTAAAGAAGCATAGTGAAGAGAATGGAAGAGTAGCATAATGAAGAGTAATGAAGAGTAGAGCAGTGTAAAGTAAAAAAAAAGAGTAAAGTAGTGTAGAGTAAATTGAGAAATGTAAAGAAAATTAGTAAAAAGTAGAGCAGATTCGAGCAGCACAGAGTAGTGTAGACTAATGAAGGGTAGAGTACCGAAGAGTGAAGAAGAGTAGAGTACTAAAAAGTAAAGAAGAGTAGAGTACTGAA
>JAAIIK010000074.1:1955397-1966766 GCA_014706435.1 Silurus glanis
TACTGAAGAGTAAAGAAGAGTAGAGTAGTGAAGAGTAGAATAGAGTAGAATACTGGAGTAAAGAAGAGTAGAGTAGTAAAAAGTAGAGTAGATTATAGCAGAAGAAGAGTAGATTAGTGAGGAGTAAAGAAAAGTAGAGTAGAGTAGCATAAAAACGAGTAAAGTAATAAAGAGTTAAGAAGAATAATGTAATGTAGAGTAAAGAAGAGAAGTGCAGTGTAGAGTAAAGAAGGGGAAAGTAATGTAAAGTAAAGAAGAGCAGTGTATGGTAGATTAAAAGTGGTATGAGTATTTACAGTATATCTCACCACGCTCGGCTCCTACTTTTTCCTCAGTCACTGCCTTGATTTAAAATTCAATTCATTTCATTTCTATTTGTACTGCGCTTTTAACAATGAATATTGTCTCAATGCAGCTTTACACAGATAATGTGATAAAGAATTAAAAAGATTGTTCTTAATAATTGGAAATATGTCCCTGATAAACGAATGTGGTGAGAAACAACTCCCTGAGATGGATTGAGGAAGAATGGCACCGAATGTCCATTTATTACTAAACGATGTTGCAGGGTGCAGTGATGGTGATCAAATGCAAACTGTAGTTCTGAGTCAGTGTACAGTAGCAGACTGTTGACATTAACTACAGTCCAAATCCAAATCCTCAAAGCTCCTGTGTTACTCCGTAATTTCATGGATCTACAGGCAGTAAATGTGAAACCATCCCCAGCTGCACAGAGTGACCTCCAATCAAAGCACCATCCAGAGGCAGGCCGGGATGAAGCGGGCAGATCCGAGGAGAGGGGAGGGGCAGGAACAGTGGTGACTGGTACATGTTTAACTCGACCGAGAGAGAGAGAGAGAGAGAGAGAGAGAGAGAGAGAGAGAGAGAGAGAGAGAGAGAGAGAATGGATTATTCTCTACTATCGCTCTGGCAGCATAACTAAAAGGGCATAACTAAAAATTGAAAAATAATTTGTTTCTTTGTTTTTGTCTGCACGCACACTTTGCATAATACCTTTGGTACTTGCATTAATATAAATCACAAGCAGATCATTTTTTTTTGCATTTTTGAGTTTTTAGTTTTAGTATTTGTAATAAAAAAACAATTTGTTAATTCATTCATTTATTCATTCATTTAGTTATTTATTTATTTAATTAAAGAGAACAATATCTTTTAATACTGCATTGCTTATTACTTCAACCAGATTAGGTGGAGAAAAAAAAAATAGAAGCATAGATCTGAAATTAGCATGAATTATTAGTTGAACCGGCAGGTAATTTATAACGTCCTATAGATGTTCACCAACACCACAGCGTCTCTGAGTTTGGTTTATTGTTGGGCTTGTGAACTGTCGAGAAATAACTTTTTAATTATATAATTTTGCTTTATAAGTCACACAGGGGCTATATATAAAAATATATAATATAGAAACATAAAATATTATATTATAATATAATATACAGTATATAATATATAATAATAATTATAATAATATTATAAAATATTTTATATTTTATATATTATATATATATACACACATTAATCCCACACTTTACCGCGGTTTTGCAAAATTGCATTTTCCACATAACTAATTAGTTTGGCTGATTTTCCCGGTCTCTCGCGGAGAGCACCATAGACCAAAAAACTTATAGGGAATTGTTTTTATCAAGTTTTATGTTGGAGTAATTAAATTGATTAATACAAATATAATTAATATTTATAAAAAGAAGTCAAATGTTAATACAGTACAGTACTGTACATACATAATATAGCATTTTTGGGGTGGTGTCCGTTTATTGCGATTTTTCCGTTTATCTTGTACGGATTTTGTTTTTACGGAATGACGGAGTGTATTATTTCTTGCTTAATATTGAAAAAGATGAACAACAGCCTTACTGCGAGGTTTATGAGGAGAAAAAACAAAACGTTATCGTAGCCCCCAGGAAGCTGTGTCTAATGTCAGTTTTGGCCAGTGGTCTTATCAAGAAGTCAGAGAATCCTGACACATGCAGACTTTGTGTAAATAGGAATAAATGGCAGCGAACACTGCTGAACACGCAGCAGCTCCAGGTGTCCCGCCACAATGGCAATAACAACACCGTACTTCCATATGCAAGCCTGCAGATAAGGAAGTGCATGAGTCTTTTTTTTTTTTTTTTTTTAAACTGTATGTTGTGGATAAGCTGCTACTGCCTCTGCTGTGTGTTTGTGTGTGTGTCTGTGTATGTGGATATGTGTGTGTTGCCGATTCCCTGTTTAAGAAGACATTTCACCATTTTATACATATCCTTGAATGTGTTCCATATTTGAACATTGCTTTTCCTGGAGATCTGCATATACTTTAGTTTTCTATAAGATGTTTATTTAACCATCTTACGGAAGGAGTCTCCAGTGTCACTGAGTTTATATTCTATGTTAAGGAACTAACTAGTTTTGTGGATGTACTATGCCAGAAAGGACCTATAAATTGACAAAAATACAATATGTCCATACTTGACAAATACACTATTCATTACAAAAGTATTGGGACACCTGACTCCATGAGCTCCAAGAGCACCTGAGCTTTATGAAGATATGCTTCACATGGGTTGGAGTGGAAGATCTCCTGCTATAGAGCTCTGACCTCGACCCTACTAAAATCTGTTCGATGAATTGGGGCACGGACTGCCCCCAGGCCTCCTCTCATACATCACTTTACTAAGATTCCTATGGCTGAATGATCACAAATCTCCATATATTATATACTGTATATGTCTATATGAAGTGTATATATATATATATATATATAAAGACTTGAGGCTGTAATTGGTACTGAAGGTACTATTGAGCAGAAGCTGTGAATATTTACAGTAAATAAATAAATATAAAAGAGCCGTAATGAATACCTTCAATTCAACACACATATTCAGAATGCCCGTTCTTTATTTGAAAAAAAAACCCGAAAAATTTGTAATCTGTAAATATTTGTTTTAATGACGCGTCAAGTCTCAAATCAAAGCACCACATGCGGCAATCAAAACCGTCCGTGTGGAAACAAAGCAAAGGTTCCGTTTGGTATCCTGGTGATTTACTGCAAACAACATAACTTTAAAACATTACCAAGAATATTTTGTCTTGCTCTAGGTTGATTATGGTTTCACTACTAATAAACATGAATGTTATAAAAAGAAGAGGGGACGCCACACAGTGGTAAACATGGCCTTGTCCCAACTTTTGGTGACGTCATAACATTTTAAATCAACTTATTTTTCCCTTAAAATGATACATTTTCTCACTTTAAACATTTGATCTGTCATCTATGATGTATTCTGAATCAAATATTGAAATTTGAAACTTCCACATCATTGCATTCTGTTTTTATTCACAATTTCTACAGTGTCCCAACTTTTTGGGAATCGGGTTTGTATATATACAAATCAAATCAAAATCAAATCAAATAAAGTTTTATTCATCACATACACATACATACAGGGTACGACATGCAGTGAAATGCTTTATACGACGGTCCGGCGTGAGGGAATAGGATGGGGAAAAAGAAGGCAGATAAATAAAGTATAAAAAAACTATATAAAATAAAATATAAGAATATAAAGATATAAAAGATATATAAAGATTTATGTATGTGAGACAAAAGAAAAAGATGTATATACAAAAAAAAAATGCTTATGGCATACAGTGGAACAGTAAACAATAAACAGTAAACAATAGATTTTTTGGTGGTTTAGATGTCATATATACTGTATATATAAAGGCAAAACGGAGAAATCAGGTCTGAAAACCTAAGTACCTGAAAGTAAATTATTTTTCTTAGTTAAAAAATTACAATATATATCATTTTTCTCCATTATAAGCTGTCCTTAAATTAACATTCACAAAAGCCTTCCAGGCACAGAATAACAGCGGCGAGTCTCTTCCTGTAGAGCAAAAAGTGAATTTCTTGGACGGAAAATACCAGTGCAAAATGAGAACATGAATATGAAACATTATTAAAATGACAAGACTAGGACGAAATGTTTTATAAAATCTTTACACTGTCAAGCTGCCGAGCAGAGACAGATTATAAAAACTAATGAGCGTGATGAGACGTAAAATGTCAGGAGGAAGCAGATAGAAAAATATCGACCTTTAAAATGGGGATTTATATTACTGACGATTTCTCTTACACAGTTCGGAGCAATGCCTACAAGTCACCGGCGGTGTGTGTGTGTGTGTGTGTGTGTGTGTGTGTGTGTTAGTAAAACCTATATATACTATTCAGAAGTAAGCTTTAGTGAACACGTTTTATCGTGAATATTCAGTATAGCTCTGTAGTACATGTTAGCTAGGATTTTCATTTAGCTAGGCATATGTTTATGTATGTGTTTTTCTTCAGTAGACATAAAATCCGCATTTGCCAAAATGTGTTTACCACTAGCACCCGCTTATGACCTTCTAATGACCTACTAGTAGTACATGCTGTTTTATTCTTCTATTTTTATATACATCATACAGTCATCATCGTACAGTCTACATATACCTCCTGCCATTTACATTTATATTATTTGGCAAAGCGACTTACAATTATTTCAACAACTAAGCAGTTGAGGGTTATGGGCCTTGCTCAAGGACCCAGGAGTTGTTGATTGGTGTTGCTGGGATTTGAACTTATGACCTAAGCTACTACATAGTACCCAAGGATTTGTAACGGTCTTATAATATTGCTGAGATCACACAGGCGTGTGTAGAAGGCAATAAATATTTATTGCAGCATTTCTCTATAGGATGGCATTTTTTTTTTTTTGCCAAAAAATCCCATTAAAATTTCCAATCATTTTCCAATTCCCAAAATATCAAACAACACAGTAGCCGAGCCACTTTTATTCCAAGATAGCAGCCAATTCAGAGCCAAATATGGATTACTTAAGGCACACAAGGGTGAGTTATGATAATGGTGAGTAAATGGACCATCTGCAAGCAGCCACAGTATTTGGAATAAGGCCCGAATGTAACCAAGCCCATCTAATGTTTGTGCTGCGTAGTCATTTCTAGTCCATATCATATGTGAGGTACGATATCAATCAGGTTAAAGCTGTGCTTGTGCTCTGGCAGGCAGATTTGGATTCTGAGTTTGAATGGGTCACTTTGGGCTAGATGAAATTGTGCACAGACTCTGGGCCATCAGTCATTTCGGGAATCATCTGGGCAACACTTTAGATGCGACATCCGCTTGTTTCTAGTACATAAAAGACGGAGAGGAGCAACCGATGTACTGTTGATTTGATAAGCATTCGAATAAAAGTTCATGAAGCATTTGAGTTTAGAAAAAATAAATAAATTATATATATATAGATATATATCAATTATAGAATTATGTCCAAGAAAGGTGGTAGCACTTGATATTAATAAAATATAAGTACAGTGTATCTGCGCTTGGTAATATTTCTCTACACAAATCTATCTATCTATCTATCTATCTATCTATCTATCTATCTATCTATCTATCTATCATGTGTAGAGACAAGGCATGAATCCAATTGAAGCAGTGACTATGTGACTAATATCACGTTATTATTTCAGATTTACACAAACCTTCACACACAAACAAATGCACGTTTTGTTCCAACAGGTTAGCTTTATGCATATATAAATCATGACACCCTTCTCTCATGCGGCTTTGTGAAGACATTCAGTAACTCAAACTGGCTAGCTGGTGTGCTTTCTGACTTTCTGACAAAAAAACACAGCAGTTACCAGACCATTTTCATGACTAATCACTTTCCGTCTTAGCACGTACAAAGATAAGTATGCATTCAGTCTCCATTTCCTGTTTTTAATAACCTCCACTCTTCTGTTAGGATTTTCCGCTAGGTTTTGGAGCGTGCTTGTGGAGATTTGCACTCATTCAGCCATAAGGTTGCTAGTGAAAGTTAGTAAAGTCAGGTACTGATGTTGGTGAGGTGAGGAGGCCTGGGGTGCAGTCAGCATTCACATTCATCTCAAAGGTCTTTAATAAGGTTGAGGGTCAAAACTCTATAGCAGGAGAACTTCCACTCCAACTAATGTAATATCTTCATACAGCTGGATTTGTGTACAGGGGCATTGCCATGCTGGAACATGTTTGAGTCGACTTGTTCAAGTAAAGGGAATATTGAATGCTTGTGCATCCAAAGACGTCCTGTTCAATCGTTTGCCTTTCACTTTGTGGTAACAGTTTGGGCAAAAACCACATATAGCTGGAAAGATCATGTGTCTCAATACCTTTGTTAAAATAAAAGCAAGCTATTGAAACAAACCCTATGGTGTGCTAGACATTATTTTTGGTAGATATTTAAACAACATCTAGTCATTTTGCTTTACAAAAATTATTATCCTTAGATGACCTTCTCCAACGGCGTTCTTCACCTTGCAGCGAGAACCTTTTCCTAAAGTGGAGCTCATCTGACGCAGATGGTAGATCATGAAATTGACTGTGAACATTTTTGTGCTTTTACAAGTAAAACATTTTGTTTTTCCCCTTATACACTTGTACAAACAAGTAAATACATAAATAATGCTAAAGACCTTCAGGTGTCATCTATTTCCTTTGTGCACACAAATCCACTCTCACACACACACACACACACACACACACACACACACACACACACACTCGTACACACCGTGACTAATTGAACCCTCATCCCCCTACAGTGCCGCTTTTAAAAAGAGACCAATTATCAGAGATGCAAAATGAGCACAAAGCGATGCAAACGCGACGGAAATCAGAGGAAATTAAAGCTGCGCCGCTGTGGAAAAAGCTTCAATGGCGTGATGAATGAGGGGGATTTCGCAACGAGACGAGAAACAAGTGATAAAAATAAAAACAACGAACGCCGAGCCGACTCTCGAGAGATAAAACGATGAGTGATGAGAGCGGTGTGGGTAAGGAGAGAACTCAAAACTCAAAACGGAGAAAAAAAAGGAATTTGGGAAAGATCGTGGATTAGCTTTAGCAGGAAATAGCATTCGTTTGCAACCGAAGCTCGAGTGAGTGATCTTATTAAAAAAACGAAATTCAATAATTTGCCTAGAGGAAACTTTAAAGTCCATATGTCTTTAAAATGTTTAGTGTTTCCTTTAAAACAGGAAGTCAGGGTGAGGCATTGTTTGTGTCATAGTGTTTGCGTCAAACCTACCTTACAGATCCAGCTAAGCCAAACTTGACAGATTTTCCTATGGAAGTGAGTCTGAATGATAACAAAGCATTGGTGTCATTCGCGAAGGATTTTTCTCCACCACCTTTAAATGTTCTCCTTAGACGTTACAGGAGAACTGAATGAATAGACTTTCTGCACAAAGACGTGCAGGCTCAGCAACTTCTAAAGAAAGATGAGTCCAAAATGTGACATTTCTGAACTCATGTCAGATGAAGAAAAGGAGAGAAGATCCCCCACTCACTCCCCCCATTGTCAAACATGGAGGTAGAAGCTTAATGGTTTGGGGTTGTTTTGGATCAGGGAAGGTTGGAGACTTATTCCAGGTGAAAGGAACCAACATGGCAACCATTCCATTCTTCAAGCAGACAGTCGTCTGGAGTGATATCTATCATGGAACGACATGCCCAGTCACTGCAACTAAATCCTATTAAACTGCTCTGGGATGAACTGGTGAAGAACATCTTTGGAGAGTTTTACAGGAGGCATGAATGTTTGGAGAAATGAACTGTCCAGATTAAGGGAGGATTTTTCTATAAAAATAAAGCGGAACATCTGGACATTTATATTTTGGTTTGTTCGAAGGAAATCTTCGCATTTTACATTACAAAAGTTTGTCTTTTGTCTTTTAAAAACCATAAAAGATGTTTTGAAACTTCTGACAGATGCTGTGAGATAAAAAAAAAACCCTCACTCAATGAGCTAGAATAGAAATTCATTGCAATTAGATTTTTTTTATATGAAACTATCTAATGTTTAAACAAACTAATTCAAATGTAAATAATTATTTTACATTTAGCCATTTGACACATGAAGTGTAATTGTACAAATGAGACACGCTGATGCGGGGTCAGTGGCCTCGAGTAAACAGAGCAGAACAGATGGAGAATGCCAGGATGTTGATTGTGCTCGACGAGTGTGTACTGGCACAGACTAGCACTTCGTCTCCTCACACACTGGCCTGTTTATGACAGCTTTGTTCAGCATCGGAGGTCATCCGCTTCCCAGTGCTGACAGCAAGCCAGAATGAACCATGCAGAAAAAAAAATACAAGCACACAGAGAGGAAGAAGTGAAAGGATTTATGGATGTTGCAGGCTTCACTGTCATATATTGCTTTATTATTTTGGGATTATGTTGTGGAGAGGCTGAACTTGTCTGTGGTTTAATTACAGAAAGAAAAAAAAAAAAAACAGTTGCAATTCCATTTTCAGCTTTGAACTTTTTTTTTTTTCTGTAAAAATAAAAAAGAATTCAAAAATTGTATATTTCTATTCATCCACAGTTTTTATTGATTTTTAAAATCATGTATAATCATGGACAAATGTATTTTTCTAGCCATATGTGGTTTTTTTTTCTTTCCAAAACTAGTACCATGAAGTTGAAGGCACACAATTGTATATTAGACATTGGATGTGGAAATTGAAATTTTCTCTTTATTTGAACTAGGAGATCCAAACCGGTTCCAGCATGACAATGTCCAAGATCTTGAGTGTCCCTGACATCAACCCTATTAAACACCTTTAGGATGAATTGAAATGCTGATGGTGCCTCAAGCCTCCTCACCTCACCTATTTCAGTATCTTTAAAATCGCACTTTTCCAGCCATATATGGTTCTTCCTCAAATTGTTCCACAAAGCAGGAGGCACATAATTGTATAGGATGGCTTAGATGTGCTAACATTTCATTTTCACTTGAACTAGAAGACCCAAACCCATTTCAGCACTTCAAACTTATGCATTAAGCCACCTCCATGAAGACATGCTTTACATGTGTTGAAGTGGAAGATCTCCCGCTATAGAGCTGACTTTACCCTACTGAAAACCTTTGGGATGAACGTGAACGCTGACTGCTCCCCAGGCCTCCTCACCTTCATCTAACATCAGTGCTCGACTTTACAAACAGTCTTGTGGTTAAATGAGCACAAATCTCCACAAAATCTACTGGAACATCTCCCCAGAAGCATGGAACTTGTTATAACTGTAAATAGAGATTAAATGTGGAATTGCATGTTTCAAAATTATATTCAGGTCCATTCAAGATCAGTAATTTACATGAGTTTAGATCCCATTTACACCACAGCCATGTCACATGCCACAAGCCAATTAATGTTAACTGCGTACTAATATGCAGGATGTCCTCCAAGTGCAATTTCACTGCCTCGTGATTGCAGAACAAATGGGCCAAATTTCCGAAAGTGAATAAACACTGCGCACAAAAACGAATCTCTTTTTCATATCCTTTCATTCGCATCTACTGTTATCGCTGATTGTAACAGCGGACAGGAAGTCAGTGCTTGTGTTCGGTTGCCTTGCTGTGCATAATAATAATCCAAAGTAAAAAGAACTTATGACTGGAGTCAGACACAATTCATCAGAGGATGAAGAGAACGCTCTTCCCGAGTCATACTTCCTTCCTCCTCAGCTGTATCTGAAGATATTCGAATTTCTCACCCTTCTTGCTCTTGGCTTGCTCATGGCTGTGGAGTTACTGAAGCCTGTGATGCCTCTTTGGGACAATCTGTAGTTTGAAAAGCTCTCTGAAATAAAGTTTTCTAGGAGAACTTATTATTTAAAAAGAAGTTAAGCAGCATGTGGTGCAGAAATCCTGCAGTCAGACTGGTGACTTCAGCAGGACAAAGAGATCGTAAACAAACCAAGTAGCAGGTTGATGTCATCCTTCATTCAACAATACACATACTTTTTTCTCTCAGTGCTTTTTACTTTTCTCAAACTTCTCGTCTCACAGGAAATAGGATTTCAATCAAAAACAGAAAATTTTGTTTTTACATTAGTTTTTCTCAGTTGCTTTGGAGGGTTTCTCGAATCATCCTTAATATTAGCAAACCAGTGCATGCATTTCTCAAAACTATCTGTACAAACAGCACAGCACATTGAATTTCTTGCAAAAGACTTTCTCAAAATCCTCAGTTCATCTCTCAAAAGTAAATATTTGTGTCCATGAACATTTCATTCCCATCAGAATAACTTCTTCTAATGCAATGTTAATCTAATGTGACGTTCAGTCTCCACCGGTTTGCTCATCAGAGACAAACTTACACTTATAAAGAACATGTTTTTTATTTTTATCAGCACGTTATCTGTGTAACGCTGCTTTGGGACAATGTTCATTGTTAAAAGCGCAATACAAATAAAAATAAATTGAATTGAATTTAATTAACAAGATCGTCAATATGTTTAGTCGTGTTGTCAGCATGATGGCGCACAGTTTCAGTATTTCTTGATATAAACTACAATTTTTAATCATTGTTTGGATTACACTGATTATAAATGCACAAAGTTTAATTTCTTCCGTACGGCATCTATACATTTCAACAGCACAAATTAATTAAATTAATTGATTGCATATTTGATTTATATTGACTGCAAGAGACCAGACAGGAGTCACACTTTTACTGTACTGTATAAGTGATCGATTGTTTTTTGGTTGTTCATCCATTTTCATAAATTGTAAATCTTTGTTTTGCTTTGTAGCCAAATGAAGGTTCACAAGATTCACCTTTGACCTCTTTTAGAGAACTGGTTGATCGTTGGTTGATCTGATGCCGTTCACTCGCCTTCATTAGTGACATTCAAGATTCATCTGCACGATTCATCAATTCAACACATTTACAAATAAAAAGTTTAAGAGAAATGACGTACACAATGAACTGATCCTGAGATGTTTTGGGGGTTAAAAACTATTCAGATGAAACCAGTATAATAATAATTTGATCAACATGAACATAAACAACTGATAATGTAGAAAACAGCAGCCACTCGTACACAATCGATCAAATGAATGTACAAACGCATTCGCAATTTGATCAAAGCAACAAGATATGTTTTTATGATGAGCACAAATAACTAAACGATGTGGAGGAACAAGCAGTTTTGAGAATTTCATTTCTGATCTGAGAAATACTCACCTCTCAGCCAATCAGCTTGGACCTCTAAAAGCAACAGGAATGATTTGAAGCAGCAGGAATGATATGAATGATATCTCATAGACCTTCTTCTCTTTCAACAGAAAATAAATCATCAACATTTAAATAAAAAACAAATTGAAACATTATAAGAGGCAAAACAAAAAGCTTTTTAAGTCTCCAGGATGGCTTTCTCAAAAAAAAATAAAAAATAAAATAAAATAATAATAATAATAATAATAATAATAATAATAATAATAATAATAATAATA
>JAAIIK010000074.1:1984170-1997598 GCA_014706435.1 Silurus glanis
ATATATATATATATATATATATATATATATATATATATATATATATTATTTTGCTTACATAATTACATACTGATAATTTCTTTCTTTCTTTCTTTCTTTCTTTCTTTCTGTGCAACGTAACTGTTTAATTGATATATTTATTTGAATATGTCTTTATTTATTGGTTTCTTTGATTTAGCTTTAATGCTGTGTATCATGCATTTTTTTTCTCTTTACCATTTATTTTAAAACAAGACATTTTATAAATTCTATATTTATAAAAAAATTATATAAATTATATATTTTAGTCATTTTAGCAGTTACCAATAATAATAATAATAATAATAATAATAATAATAATAATAATAATAACAATAATAATAATTATCAGAAGAAGAAACAGAGGAAAACAGAATAAAAGAAAAACATTTTGTTACATTTCACTGAGTAAAGAAAATCATCTTCCTCCTTAGAGCCCTTAGTGGTTTCAGAACAGACGTTTGGCTCATTGTCTCAGTCTCTCCCACGACTCCAGGCTTTTGTCTTTCTGTCTCGCTCTCATTCCCACCTACACAAATGAGACTTATCCACTCAGGCCTCGTTAGCGCAGGCTGCTTCTCTTTCCGTGCGTTTAATGTTAAGCGTAACATCTATAAGTACAAACTTTTGTCTCCATTACTGTCTCAATCAGTATTTCCTTAACTTTCTCATTCATTGTCTCTCTTTCTCACTGTCTCACTCAATGTCTGCACTTTTTTTCTCACTCGCTCTTTCGCAGCTCTTATTGTCTCTCTTGTACTGTCTTACTCACTCTCACGCACTCTCACTCAATGTCTTTCTCTTTTTACAGTCTTACTGTCTCTCTTACTGTCTCCCTAACTCTCGCATTCACTGTCTTTCTCTCTCTCTCATAGCTCTTATTGTCTCTCTTTAGTAGTCTCTCTCACTGTTTTTCTCATATTTTCTCTCTGTCTTTTACTGTCTCCCCTGTCTCTCTTAGTGTCTCTCTTACTGCGTCTTTTTCTTTCTGGCTCTCCCAATCATTGGCTCACTCACTGACTCTTTTTCTTTTTCTTTCTCTGACTGTCTCAATCCCTGTCTCACGTTGTCTCTCTCACTGTCCAACTTCCTGTCTCTCTCACTCTTATTGTCTCCATTCCAGGTTTCGCACTTTTTCTCTCACTGTCTCTCTTAGGAAACGAATAATGAAAAAAGAAAATGAAAGCAAATCTAAAGAAACCCCAAAACCCCAAATCTAAAAGCCGAAGTGTGTCTCGCTTCATGTCTCTTATTGTGCCTTATAACTTAAAGATCAGCCCATATTGAAGATATTTATAAACTTGCTCATTGCATTAAGCGTTTCCATGGCAACTGAACATGTGCTGACCTAAATACAACGACCAACTAAGACTGAACCAGTCACGGCTGCCATCACCCTGGGATATGTTTAATACCAAAGAATATCATCAATTAGTAAAATACATTCCAATAAATTCAAATCGTTTGTAAAAGCGGACTAAAATAAGTACAGCATGTTTCCGTGATCAAATGAATCTCTGAATCTGAAATCAAGAGTAATTTGTATTCGAGATATGTTTTGCAAAAGGTCATTAAAACATACACAACCTAGAAGTATTGGGACACCAGACTTTTCCAGTCATATGTGGTTCTTTCCCAAACTGATACCACAGTTGGAGACAAACAAATGAATGGAACTTGAACTAGGAGACCCAAACCTGTCCCAGCAAGAACCAAAGCCAGATCCATGAAGATATGGTGTACATGGGTGGAAGTGAAAGATCTCCTGCTATAGAGACTGTGTTGAACATAATTAATTGGAACGCTGACTGCAGCCCAGGCCTCCTCACCTACATCAGTACCTGACTTTAATACCACTCTTTTGAATGTGTAATGAGCACAAATCTCCAAAATTCTAGTGACATTTCTTTCAGAAAAGTGGAGATCATTATAACAGCCAATGGGGACTAAATATTGGGGGGGGGGAGCTAATTTTTGTTCAGGGGTCCACAAAGTTTTTTTCTATATAGTGTTATTCTTTGGACCATAATAACAGAAGTCCAAAAAAAAAAATACCAAGGCATGTGGTTCTTCAAGTCCTGGGAATTGTCGATTTTTTTTAACCAAAAGACAGAATAAATGCCAACACTGAAGATTCGAGGCAGTGGATGGTGGTGGTTTCTCAATGGCTCTTTGACACGTTGCTGTAACTAATGAGGTCTGCAGTGTGTAAATAATGACTCAGGCTCAACCACAGCAAATCTCCTGGTGTAAAAGTGCTACAGCATGCACCCTGTGTGAAATGTCCAGTTTGTGAAAAGGACCAGAGTCAAATATGATGTGGAAGGACGTTCTCAAAGACCAGTGTTGTGACAGTGTGAGCTTTGCTGTGGCCGAGTCGTTATTTATACACTGCAGCCCTCATTATTTACTGAGGGATGAAAAAATGGGTTCAGTACACATGTGCATTATTCCTCTTATTTTCACTTAGGAGGACTTGGAAGATGTTTGTGTTCTCTAAATTCATGAATGCAAATAGCACTAGATTATGGCAAGTGATGCTTTCCATCAGCCACTGCACCGTCACGGTGTTGAGTCTGATTTGTTTTTTATTCGCCGTGTTGTGTTTATTGGTGTGACACTGTTGTACACTGTATACTTCCCATTTGCTCTTATAATAAACTTCACTATTTTGGGAAGATGTTCCACTATATTTTGGAGTGAGCTTGTGGAGATTCATTGAACCACAAAGCTGTGAGTAAAGTCAGGTACTGATGGAGGTGAGGTGAGGAGGCCTGGGAGATCTTCCTCCACTCCAACACATGTAGAGCATATCTTCATGGAGATGAAAATGTCTGAGATGTATGTTTCTGTATTGCATTCCTTCCCAATCGAATATTTTCATTACAGATTTGATTATCAGCATCAACTTGAGTGAAATGTACACACCTGGGGACAAAAACAAAAGCCCCAAATGGCAAGTTTGAAGTTTTTAATGGGTAAATTATTGGTCAGAAAATGAGCAAGAAGGAAACAAATGCACTGAGACTCTCTTGGGCCACAGTTTGCTCTCTGAGTTTTCCTCATGTTGGTTTGCTTGAATTTATGGAGAAAAAGAAAACATTAAGAATGATATTTTTCCCCTTTTACTAGAAGAATCAAATCTATTTCAGCATGATAATGCCCCTGGGCATAAAGCCAGCTCCTTGAAAATGTCCTTTTCATGGGTTGTAGTGGAAGATCTCCTGCTTTAGAGCTCTGTACCTGACTTTACTAACACCCTTGTGGCTCACAACAATGAGCACAAATCTCAACAAGCACACTCCGAAATCTATGGAACATCTTCCCAGAAGAGTGGAGGGAATTTTAACAGCAAATGTGGACTAAATGTGGAATGGGATGTTTAAAAAGCATACAATCTTATAGTCAGGTGTCCACAAACTTTTGTCGATACAGTGAATCTTCGTGGATGTTTTTTTCTTTTTTTTCCTGTAGGAGATGAGTCATTATTTGGTGATGTGCCATATCTGATACAGCTCCTGCAGAGCCTGAACACAGCTCATAGATAAATCAAGGGCTGATGGAACAGGGAGAGATTTATATGATGTTTTATTTTTGCTTTTGCTTTTATTTCCTGACCAATGATTTGTTGTTTAAATCATTAAAACCTTCATAGCGTGCTATTTAGAGCTTGGTATTTGGGCTCGCTATTTTTTTGCACTAAAGTATGAGAGATTAAAGTTATCTATGTGGATTTTAGAGCTCCAAGTATAATTTATGGATATAGCATGCACTTGAGTTGGAGTGACCTCCACCAGCTTGTATTAAACCTGATGATCTATCTTAGAATAATCAGAACACATGCTTTAATGGAAGACCAGCGGATCATCTGTCTCCTTATCATTCTGTCCTCTACATCTGCCTCTTTCAAAATAACCACCTGCATGTCTTCCCTCACCACATCCATAAACCTCCTCTTTGGCCTCCCTCTTTTCCTCTTGCCTGGTGACTCTGTTCTCAGCATTCTTCCACAGATAACCCCCCTGTTCCTCCTCTGCACATGACCAAATCATTTCAATTGCTCTTCTTTCACCCTGTCTCCAAAACGTTCTACCTTTAAAAAACTCATTTCTAATCCTGTCCGTCCTCGTCACTCACGATGAAGATCGAGGCATCTTCAACTCTGCCACCTCCAGCTCCGAGTCCTGGCTTTTATTTATCAAATGTGAAATTAGACAAAAATAGACAAAAAAACAAAAATCCTAAATTTTAAATTGTGGTCTCTGAGTTTTTTTTGGATTCCACTTTGCCTTTTGTCCCAATCCAGTGATATAAAATAAAAAAATATATTTTTTTCTTTTAATAAAAAGTGGATCAAAAGAAAATGGTTATATAATGCTTTAAAACTGTCTTTGGTTATGCAATTAATTGAGAAAGAAAAATCTTAAAAAAAAAAAAAAAATTTAAACGTTCTGATTTTGTTTGAAGTTTGAAAATAAATTTGATACTGTTAATTGATTTAAGATTTTATTTTTATTTAATAACTAATCTGATTTAAAGACAAGATGAATGGAGATTAAAATACAGTTAAAGGGTTTTTTTTAAGTTGTTTTTATCACTATTCAGTTTTACTTTACAGATTTTTTTTCTAATTTTGTAGCTAGTTATGTGGAGAACTGGATTCGGTGTTGGTGCCACTATCACTGATTGCCCAGTTACTTGTACCAGCCCACCCTAATATAATTAGCTAGAACTTGCCCTGGTCCTGACATTTTATTTCAAATGCGCTCTGTCATTAAAACCATATGTCATATTCTAGATGTTTTCCATGTTTTAATACTAGTAAAGAAACAGAATAAACCCACTATAGTACCTTAATGTGGTTATCTTGAGACTGTAATGAATACGGTCCGAGAGCAGGGTTTATTGAAAGGAGCAACACATTGGATATGAAAATAGTGGCAACAAAGCCAAAGCGTAAAATATACATCAATGCTGGAAGAAAGTCAAGATTTTGTGAAGTTTATCTGAAAAAAAAAAAAAAAAAAAAAGAAAAAAAAAAAGAACAATAAAATATTACATTTTGGTGAGCAACACATGGGTTAGTATACCAGGGATGGCAACCTCTGGTGGTGTGGCATGGAACTGCCATGAGTGTCTGTCTCACACACACACAGACACACACAGACACTTTATCCTCATCTCTCCCCATTAACTTCGCAATATCTTTAACTCCAGCTCCAGCCTCATGTCTTTTTGTCAATGGCAAAGTACAAAATATCCCAGATCTTTGAAGGTGTTCTGTGAGTATTTTGAGCCCCATTTTTCCTTTTATCCCGATCCAGTAATGCATTTTGTCCAGATGTATTTTGTACAATATTTGCAATAAAATATCTTTTTAAATGAATTTAACTGACTGTGCAGATCTTGTACAGAGTTTGGATTTTCTTCCTCGCTTAGAGATGATTTGGATAAAAGTGTCTGAGCGATGGATTAAATGTAAATACTTGCACACAAACCATCAAGAAAAAAAAAAAAAAAAAACAGCTATAGAGCAAGGACATTAATAGTGCTCCGTCACCACAAAGAGAATTACTGTTATAGTCCACGCTGCCTGCCGGTGCAGTCCAGGATAATAAACAGCGTTGGCAGAAAAAAAATAGCCGTACTGCAGAAAAAAAGTGGTTTCGAAAACGTTTATTTCCACTTATCCATCTTGCAGATATTGTGATTCGCAAATGCATCATTATCCCCCTGTTTGTTTTCTTTCAATGCATCATGGTTTAAGTGTCTGAAGTGTGTTTGTAGTCTTGAGTGTGGCTTTTTCACGTTAATGATTTCAAGCTGCAAAAAACAATGTGACGATCGCTTCACTGCGGCAGGGCTTTAATCCAAGTCGCGGTCGTACCACTCACCAGCTCGGTCAGACATGAGGGCCTCGGTGAGATGCCGCCGTGTTTTCTCAGCGAGAGATTTTTCAGCATGAAAGGGACGCTGGGGAAAAAAAAACACAGTGTGCAACATGGGGAACATGGAGCAGACATTGAAAGGAAATCAAAGAGAAATGTCTCAGTGACATTGATAAGATTGAGTAGGTTTTCAGGATGATGAGGGACAAAACTGGAGTGGTGCCAATAATAGGATCACGTCAGGATAAATAATAGAAAGACAAAATAGCAGGTGGGGAAGAAATATATATAGAAAATCAGCACCGGATCAGCATCGGTGATATTTTGCCATTCGAAACAGTCGTACAGCTTTGCAAATTGGACGGGGGAATTTGTTTTCTCGCTGACATCCTGCACTGACGTGTCATGCTGCATAAGCAGGCCTGACTCAATTCCCTGAGAATTGACAAGAAACAGCAATATGGCTCAATTTCCTTAAAAAGTAGCCACTCAGGAACATGCCATCATTTTTTTTTTTCTTTAAGGTTTCTTAAAAGAGAAAACTACTTAAAAAATATTTTTATTGTACAGCACTGTTGAATTCTCGCTTCTGATTTGTGAGAAAGTGTTGATTAATTTCTATAATAAAGGTAGAAGGCTGCTAAAGAAGTTTTTTGTTTCTATTGTAACATATTCGCACATATTCATCATTGTGGTATTGAATGCTGATCTCTGATTGGTTAAAAAGTGTAGGTTCAGATCAACTTATAACTGAGCAGTTAAGGGCCTTGCTCAAGAACCCAACAGTGGCACCTTGGTGCTGCTGGGATTTTAACTTGTGACCTTCTGATTCAATGCCTTAACCACTAAGTGAACACCTCCTTTTCTGGAACAGCAGCTCAGACACCGGTTCATTCTTATGGTGAAGTTTGCCTTACAAAAAAAGATGAAGTTGCAGCTCATTGTTTAAGATATTGGACTTCTGATAAAGTTGTGAGCTCAAATCCTAACACCACCAAGCTGCTGGGGCAGCAAGCCCCTTGAGCAAGCCCCAAAACCCCCAACTGCTCCATCGTACTCTTGAAATTATTGTATACCACACTGGATGAGGGTGTCTGCTGTGAATTAGAACGTTTTTTGGTTTTGTTATAAGGTGGGAATGTTTATAAGTGCTGATCAGAAGGCCAGGTGTTCAAGTATCAACAAACTGCGACTTTTGGGGCCCTTGAGCAAGGCCCTTAACCCTCTGTGTTCCAGGGGTGCTGTAACATGGCTGACTCTGAGCTCTGACCCCAGTTTTCTACAGCAAATCGTAGCAAATACACGAAGAAATAACAATTTACATGAGGGATAAAAAATAAATAGAAATGCAAGTGCAATAATATTATATTATATTATATTATATTATAAACTACTATCTTCAGTTTTGGCTTAAGGCTGCAATTCTCATGAACAGTTTGCATTTAGGTGTCCATCAGTGTCCATCAATCTCAACAATGATGGAATTGAATCATAATGAACGGACATTGGGTGTCACCTAGATTATAACATTTATGATCAAATTTGCATCTGTAATCTATTCTCCTCTAAACTCCTGTGATGTACAACTACAGATGTATAAAAAGCAATATGCAGTGAAAATCCTGTGGTGTGTCTGCGTATACCTGCTTTGTGCTCCCCTGATTAAGAACCCTATTTGAGTCCTGGTTTTTCCCTCCTTATTCGCCAGGCATTGTGCTGTAATGCAACTGTTACACCGTGAGCCACTTTTCCTTTTCATGTTGTCCTTGTTTCAGTTGTTCTAGTTTTCCATGCTTTTTTCATTTATTACTCGTTTATTTATTTACTGCATTCGCATCCAACCCCACAGGATTCTGTGACAGAAATCTTGGCCTGAATATGGATGCATCAGAGCTGTAAAAGGAAGGATTTGGCAGAGCAGGTCCTTCTTCTCAAAGCAGAACCAACAGCAGCTTGAAACACTGGCAGGAAATAAGATCACAGCAATGCTGGAGAAATGGTCATGGGAAAGGGGAGAGGGTGAAAACCCACATCTGAGTTCTTGTTGTCTTGTGGGTCTCCATTCCTGCTCTTAGGAAAAGATTATTTTGCCTCCAGATGATGACTTCATCCCCACTATCCTGCCCGACTGAAGACCATAAAATGTATAACAATTTATACTGGATCTTCTGAAGGGATAAGCTTAAACTAAAATTATAAGAAACAAACATAGACATCTATGCTTTTAGTTAAGTATGATTTTCAGGTACTCTTTCCACCTCTGATTATAATCAATGCAAAAAATAGACTTTGTAGAATGGAAAATGTGGAGTGGCAAAGATGGGTCATGTGACCATACATTTCTTTTTTATTTTTTTTAGCTTTCCTCTCCCTTAAATCTGCACTATTGCCACAATTCTTTGTGATGATGGTCGCAGAACAGCTGCATGCCTTTTTTGGGGGGGGGGTTGGGGGATTCACTGGGTCAGTGTGCGCTGAGGGACAGGGACTGTGTTTGTCTTAATTACTCAGCTGAAGCATCACAGCTGTCTGGTCGGTTTATGAAATTGTGTCTGAGCTTCAGATTAGGCTTCAGACGAATTCCTTCGAGCTTGCGCCGTGACCGTCTGCCTCGGTACTCTCTTCATCTCTTCATCAGCGTGTCTTTGTCTTTACCTAAACACAACCCCATTTTAACCACCCCCCCCCCTCCCCCAAGCACCCGCTCGAAAACACTCATCACCATCTGCAATATAAACTCTGCAGCATCTGGGGAAATCCTTCACGCAAACTCGATCCAAATTGTATCGAAATCGAAATGAGAAACTCAGGTGTGTATTCCATCTGATGGTTTTGTTTTCTTATAATATTATCCACTTAGCCAATTAAAATAAAAAGAGTAAGCTGTTTTCCTGAAGGACCCACAGCCATATCTGCCTCAGAGTTGACATTCTTTACATTAAATAAAAATGGAGGGATCATTTGAACCATGCTGGAAAAAAAAAAATGAAGAAATTTGAGATTTAGAATCAAAAGCCACATGACTTCAATACACTATATAGACAAAAGTATCATCAGACACCTGACCTTTTTAGGCATATGCTTTTCCCCAAACTGTTACCCCAAAAATCTGAGGCACACAATTGTATAGGACGCCTTTGGATGTAATAATATTACACTTTCCCTTCACTCAACTAGAAACCCAAACCTGTTCCAGCGTGACAACGCTGCTGTGCACAAAGCCAGCTTTATATAGATATTCTTTTCATGGATTGGAGTGGAAGATCTCCTGCTATAGAGCTCTAAACCCTATTGAACAGCTTTAGGGAGAATGTGAATGCTGACTCCACCCCCGGCCTCTTTATCTCACCTACATCAGCACCTGACTTTACAAACACCCTTTTGGATGAATGAATCTTCACAAATCTGCACAAGCTCACTTGAAAATCTAGTGGAACGAATTGCAGAAGAGTGAACAGCAAATGAGGACTAAATGTGAAATGGAAAGTTCAAAAACGAAGCACAGACCAATCATATGGTCAGGTGTCCACAAACTTTTGTAAATTAAAAAGGTAGGATGATTTAGTGGGTGTTGTGCAAAAAATGGAGAATGAGGTAATCATCGTTCTTTCGGCTTCTCCCGTCAGGGGTCGCCTCAGCAGATCATCCGCATGTTTGATTTGGCACATGTTTTAACGCTGGATGCCCTTCCTAACGCAACCCTCCCCATTTATCCAGGCTTGGGACCGGCACTAAGAGCGCACTGGCTTGAGCAACCCTAATGGCTGGGGTTGGTTTCCTGACCGGGGATCGAACCCGGGCCGCAGCGGTGAGAGCGCTGCATCCTAACCACTAGACCACAAGGGAACTGAATGAGGTAATCAATGTTGTGCAAAATAAAGAAGAATGAGGTAGTCAACATTGTACAAAAAAGGCAGAATGAGGTAGAGAGTATTATGCCATAAGAAGACAAAAGCATAATCAGAGTTATTGGCCATTTAGGGTGGACTTTACAAGACAATACAAAACAGACAATACGAGACAAAACAGACAATATGACACAAAATGAGTATTAAATATACAAAGTAAATATACAGAGTATATGACAAATCAGTAATGTACATAAAGTATGAGTAACAGTATTGTGCATCACATAACAGAACTTTTGTACAATATACTTACAAAAATGAGCTGTTAATTGTTGTGTAAAAAAAAGGATGAAGGCTGTAATGCGTTTAGAGGCAGGGGCTTTATCATTAAAGTGCCCCAAAAAAATAAAAAAAAAATAAAAAAATGAAGCATAATCCATGGCGTTTGTCAAAACAAGAGAAGTGTTGTTCTGCATTAAATGAGGATAATCCCAGAGAATGAAGCAAAATGCAGAAACGTGTAGGAAATGCGTGTAAAAATAGATAAATAAAGGAATAAAAAAGAAGCAAAGCACAAGCGGGAATACAAAGACAAACAAATTGAAATCCAAACGTAGAAGAGTTGTGTACATGATAGAACAGACTAATGACAGGATTGCGGTTGAGACTGGAAGAAAACACAACATACAGTAACACAACACAATATGAATAAAGAACAGGAAATGGAAGAAAAAAGGGGAGAAGCAAAAAACCCAATACGTAAAGTGCACCTGATTTTATTCTCGCATGATTCATTTAGTTATACACCAATTTGTTGTTCTGTTGTTTATATATCTATACACACAGTGGTGTGAAAATGTTGCATGTTTGTCAAACTTTAATGTTTCGGATCATCAAACTAATTTAAATATTAGTAAAAGAGAACACAAGTGAACACAACATGCAGTTTTTAAATGAAGGTTTTTATTATTGAGGGAAAACAAAATCCAAAACTATACGGCCCTGTGTGAAGAAGTGTTTGCCCCCTAAACCTAATAACTGGTTGCACCGCCCTCAGCAGTGACGACTGCAATCAAGCGTTTGCTCCACTCATCTATGCAGAATTGTTGTAATTCTGCCACATTGGAGGGTTTACGAGCATTAACCGCCTTTTTAAGGTCATGCCACAGCATCTCAATAGGATTCAGGTCAGGACTTTGACTAGGCCACGTCAAAGTCTTCATTTTGTTTTTCTTCAGCCATTCAGAGGTGGATTTGCTGGTGTGTTTTGGATCATTGTCCTGCTGCAGAACCCAAGTTCGGTTCAGCTTGAGGTCATGAACAGAAGGCCGGACATTCTCCTTCAGGATTTTTTGGTGAACAGCAGAATTCATGGTTTCATTTATCACAGCAAGGCTTCTAGGTCCTGAAGCAGCAAAACAGCCCCAGACCATCACACTACCACCACCATATTTCACTGTTGGTATGATGTTCTTTTTCTGAAATGCGGTGTTACTTTTTCGCCAGACGTGATGGGACACACACCTTCCAAAAAGTTCAACTTTTGTCTCGTCAGTCCACAGAGTATTTTCCCAAAAGTCTTGAGGATCATCAAGATGATTTCTGGCAAGACTGAGATGAGCCTTTATGTTCTTTTTGCTCAGCAGCGGTTTTTGTCTTGAAACTCTGCCATGTAGACCATTTTTGCCCAGTCTATTTCTTATGGTGGAGTCATGAACACTGACCTTAACTGAGGCAGGTGAGGCCTGCAGTTCTTTGGATGTTGTTGTGGTGTCTTTTGTGAGCTCTTCGATGAGTCGTCGCTGCATTCTCGGGGTAATTTTAGTCGGCCACTCCTGGAAAGGTTCTCCACTGTTCCATGTTTTGGATCTCAGCATGATGTCTAGCTTTTGAGGATCTTTTGGTCTACTTTACTTTGTCAGGCAGGTCCTATTTAAGAGATTTCTTGATTGTGAACAGGTGTGGCAGTAATCAGGCCTGGGTGCGGCTAGAGAAATTGAACTTAGGTGTGATAAACCACAGTTTTAACAGGGGGCAAACACTTTTTCACACAGGGCCATGTAGTTTTGTATTCTGTTTTCCTTTAATAATAAAAACCTTCATTTAAAAAACGGCATGTTGCGTTCACTTGTGTTGTGTCACGTTTAATAATATTTAAATTAGTTTGATGATTTTAAACATTAAAGTGTGACAAACATGCAAAAAAAAAAAAGAAATCAGGAACACCACAGGAACACCACTGTATATATATATATATATATATATCTTTTTTATTTAATTATTTTTAATTTATTCCAAGTTATTTCTATGCATTTTTTTTTTAATACATTTCAAACAGAATTAATTTTTTAAAGAGAGTTTTTACTCGTGAGTTTTTCTGTTCATCTTTTATTTCATTATTTTTGTTGAGTTAAAAAATGAATAATTTATTTTTTACGTGCTTTTTATACAATTTTTTTTTTTACACGTGACCTTTTTATGCTTCATTTTCTATGTCTGATTTTTCTTTTGTGCTTCATTACTCTATGGAACATTTGTTTTTACAATAGACTTTTAAATAAGGGATTATTTTATTTTTACACCTTTATTTTTACATGTGAAGGTTTTAAATGCTTGATTTTAATTCCCCATTTTCATAAATCCTTTATTTTTTTATTCAGTGTTATAAATGATACCATTTTGATTTATTTCAGACACAATTGAACTCTTTTTTTTAATGACTTTTTTTCTCCAGATGATTTATTCATGAACACATGATTTTTATATTAAATTCATTTATTTTCACATGGAAACTTTCATGCAATTTGTTCAGACGTGCCATTTCAGAACATAAAATCTGACGTCAATTTGTACCCGTAACTGATTAAATTCTGGTCTGTTCCTGATGTACATCATGCTAATTAAATTTTTACCCTCTGTTAGCTGACACTACATCCAATCAGCCATAATGGCCACTTTAATAGGTTCGAGATTTTTCATTTTCTCCTTTTATCACTAAAAAGACTGGTCAAAGGCTTTTTATTATGGAGGATTTTTTTCAAAAGCCCTTTGTTTTAGCCGTAAAAGCCTGTATGTGCTTTCCAAAGTCAAAGTATGAATAAGTAAATAAACCAGCAAATATTCAATACCATTATGATTATTAATGTGTGCTTGGAGGCAAGGAGGCAGGACTCCTCAGGACTATAAACCGACTAATGGGACTAATGGGGGGATTCACCAATGGAAATTAACTTTTCCATTAAAAAAAAATCCTGACGCTTGCAATTTACAAAAAAATATAAAAAGCTTTTAGTACATAGTAATAAGGTGATCGGGAACTGTTTTGCTTTTTTGCCTAATTGCTTATGCATTTAAGCTCGGTTTCCTTTGGAAAGACCAAAACAGGGGGCGGAGATTCTTGCAATGAACCGTCTATTCCCATCAATCAACCTGATAATGTGTAATTACTCGCTGTCTGTGAGCAAGCTGGGGGATGGCTGCTGTTTGTTTTTAGCTGAAACGCCAATGACTATGAGGAGATTGTCTCATCTGGATGAACACTAGCTTTAGATCTCTAGATCACTACATATCTGGTTACCCTAAAGTTAAGATTATGCTGGTTGACCATTGCTGGTTTCCTCCTCCTCCTAATAATAATAATAATAATAATAATAATAATAATAATAATAATAATA
>JAAIIK010000074.1:1997608-2014085 GCA_014706435.1 Silurus glanis
TAATAATAATAATAATAATAATAATAATAATAATAATAATAATAATAATAACAACAGTTATATAAGGAAGAAGAGGCATCACAACCACCATCAGCATCATCAGCAGCACCAACATCTCTACATTCTGGATAAGGGCATTTTTAAATGATGTAAATCTAAATAATATTAGATTAAACTCATATTTAGGGGGCGTGCTATTCTGAATAATTACCTGGCCCAACATTAACCGATTGGCTGCTCCAATCTACACCACAGGGTTTATTAGACTAGTCACACCTTTGTGTGTGCTTTTTCGTATAACCACTGGTGGCGCTGTTGTACTAATACAAAAAAATCCAAAATAATTCTCATTAAAACTTACATTTTTTAATTCATCAAAGATTTGTGATGGGAAGGGAGAAAACGAAAACTTCTATAGATTTTTTTTATGTAACAAGGAAGAAATTACAGCAAAAAACCCCCCAAAAAAACAATAAATAAATAAATAAATAAAAATCACGAAAGATATGAATAATTGAAATCAATTATTTACATAATTATTCCATGATCTATATCTAACTTCATGACACTAATATATACACTATATGGACAAAAGTATGTGGCCATTTAGTGGATCTGGCCATGAAGTTGTAAGCACATAATTGTAAAGATAATCTAAAAGGATTACATTTTTATATTTACATTTATAGTATTGGGCATTTTTTCCCACTCGTACAACTGAGCAGCTATACAGTTGAAGGTCTTTTTCAGTTTAGTGACGTTAGGATTTGAACTCTTCACCTTCAGAACCAAACCACAGCCTTAACCACTAAGATACCACCTCCCCTCCCCAAGGCCTCTATAATCCCAGTTTTCTTCACTGGAACTAAGAAGCCCAAACACTGTTCCTGCACAAAGCAAGCTCTATAGTGTGTGGATTTGGAAGAGGAAGAACTAAAATGTCCTTCTTAAAACTCTGAACTCAACCTCGTTGAATAAACTACTTTCTTGCGGCTTCTCCCATTAGGGGTCGCCACAGCGGATCATCCGCATGTTTGATTTGGCACATGTTTTTACGCTGGATGCCCTTCCTAACGCAACCCTCCCCATTTATCCGGGCTTGGGACCGGCACTAAGAGTGCACTGGCTTGTGCAACCCTAATGGCTGGGGTTGGTTCCCTGACCTGGAATTGAACCCGGGCCGCAGCGGTGAGAGCGCGGCATCCTAACCACTAGACCACCAGGGAACCCCCAACCTCGAATACATTTGGGATAAACTGGAACACAGACCTCACCATGTAAATAACTTTAATTGTCAGATTTCTGTGGGTCTTTTAGAGCAAAAGGTAATCGAATATCTTTATATTTTGATGGCTTTCAGGGAAGTGGTAGCTGGGCCCTTGAGTATGGCCCTTAACCTTCAATTGATCATCTGTACAACTGTAGGTCGCATTGGATAAGTGCGACCGCCAAATGCAACAATTGTAAATTGCTTTAGTCACATCCTACAGCACAATACTCTGCAATTCGTGTCACATTGTGAGTTTTTTTCCTGCATGCATTTTTTTCCTTCTATTCTTTGTTCTTGCTTCATCGATCAATGTTGATGAAACCATTCCGCAAGGTTTGGAACACGGGCCCCAAACCACAGGAATCACTTTGTTATCCTTTTTGCTTAAGTAGATCATGACAGCGGAGCTTGAAATGTCGCACTGAATCTTCTCTTCTCTGCAGCCTGTAGTTCTGTGATCACTTTAAAACGACGTCCAGGCTGTGAACAAGGTCCCAGATCACCAACAAGCATCACATTTTTGCATCGTGTACAGAACGTAAATTTACATTCATGTTAGGTTTGATTCAAAAGCAGCAAAAAAATCAAAATCCTGGGGGAATCTGCAGGTTTAGAGACAAGAAAACATGCTATATAAACCTAAATGATCTCTGTTTGTATGCATGATTTTGGCAAAAAAGAAAAAAGGACTGGATATAATTCGGAGATCTCTTGGGGCGATTTCTGACCTTATCTGAAGAATACAAATCACTGTAAAATTAATACACTTGCTATTTATACACAGAAGTTCCAACAAAACAAAGAGCAACAACATGGGTGTTTTAATATGCTATAGCATTGACTCTGTTGGAAAGGAACCCTGGTGTGATCCTATACTCAGTGTGGGTTCAACTTCTGATTTGCTAAACTGCAAATTTGCTAAACTGATCTGCAAATTAAGCCAAAAGACAGACCTGTAGAGGTTTCTACTCAAACTTGGCAAAGCAAAATCCAAACAAGACAGTCACTAATGGTGCTGTAAATGTTGCCCAACACTGCACATGACACTTCATCCTATGTTCCTATGACCATTCGCCTGCATGCAAATAAATCCTTTCTCTCAGGCGACTTTGTTTTTATTGTGTTCCACACTCTGAAAAAGCTTTTTTTTCCCCTAGTAAAAATAAATAAATACATTAAACAATCTGTATTTATATCAATTGAGAACATGTTGTTTGTTCATTACAAAAATAATGCATTGGTATTGGGTTGCGTCCCGAGTCCGCTGCCTTCCGTGGCGCTCTGAAATGCAAATAAGAGTGTGGCTGCTTTTGTTTTCAACGCCGTGCATTCCCATGCTGGAATCGAGCTTTGAATAGCCATGAAAGCGACACAGCAGGTACAGCAGCCTACTATGGCTTTGAAAGCGACAAAAAAAAAGAAAAAGTGCCCCTGGACCAGCTGTCTGGAACACAATGTGAACGATTAGCATACAGCTAAAAATTACAAACATGGCTCGACAGGGGCCGGAGCAGCCGAGATTACAGGTACACGAAGGCACCTTTGAAAGTCATCTACCGATCCAAATATCTGGCTGATATTCTGGTTCATGGAAGTGAGACATGATCTTTAGGACAGGGTTGTTCTTCATGGTAGGAATTAGCAAAGAAAATGGAGGGATAAATGCAGCTGTACTGAAACAAGAGTTTTAGGATCTACAGAAAAAAAAAAAAAACAGTCTGTCTTGATTTTTTTTTTTTGTTTAATGCAACAGGGAATAGATTTCGTCTCCTCAAACGAGTTCAAGTGGAACTAAATGAATTGAAATAGAGCTGAGTCATAAAACACAGCTCCCCGGGATGGCAAAACAGCGGTTCAATAACGAGAAGAGAAATCAATAATTGGCATATTTGTGTGCCGCATGTCATTCCACAGTTAAGGACACATTAAGTGTGTGATTGAAAATGCTGCTCTCTGTTTGGTTTGGTTCGGTTTGAGAAGGCCATGGCAACCTGCTCACGATCAAGATGCCTTCACCGTACTGAATATTATTATTATTATTATTATTACACCGCACTGGTTATATAAATGAACACATTTACATAGGATACCATCAGCCTAAAACTCTTTTGGGAAGAATTATAGAACACTTTTTCTTTTTACATACAGATGTAAAGACTAGTTTAAGTGTTTCAGGAAGAGGAAGGTCTTCACCTGCAGTTTGAAGATGGCTGTTTGGAAATGTTATTTCATGAGTTATTGACACTGTTAAAGAGTTCTTCTCAATGTAAACATAGCCACAGATAAAAAAATAAATAAATAAAAAAAACTCTTTGGATGTATGATAGAGTATTTCTGTGTCAAATACACTTTTTTTCTTGCACTGCAATACAGTGCTGCCAGCGTTCCTGTCTCTTCTGGAATGTGTCCCACAGGGCACCTTTCGAAAGCGTGTCAAGCACCTTCTGTGATCTCCACAACAGTGTCAAAATGGTGACCTTTGAGCTTTATCATGCAGAATTTGCTCCCTTGTTCTAACTTGATGGCTTGAGAGCACCAGTTAGCACCACACTCCTTGAAAGATCAAGATCACGCCCATCACCGTGCTTCATTCCGTCACGGAAGATGCCGGCAGTGCTGCACAGGACTCGCTCGAGAAGAACGTCTGCAAAAAAGTGTGTTTTTGGATGTGAGGGAAGAAGAATCTTTTTCAGTACTTACCATATAGAAAAGTCCTGCTGTAGTCGTCACTGCTTCTGTTGTTCTTGTTCAGTTTCAGATCAGATATATATATAGTTGGATCGGATTGCTAGCCATAGTCACGCCACGCCTCCAGGAGCTCCAGCTCCAGGAGTGTCTGGAGAAAAGCTATATCTTTCATTTATAAATCGGATTAAACTAAAGACTCTTCGGAAATGATGATAAAGAATACAATGTACTCTGTGAAAACTGTGTTTGTTATTTCCGCAAAATGGTGCAATGTGCTGTAAAAGATAAGGAAATGTATTTACTAAAATAATTGTAATAAAAAAATGAAAACCTGTGGATCCTGATGGTGATCTGGCTTTAATTTCCACCACGTGAACCTCACAATGACCTATTTTGTAAATGTATTAAATCCAGCAGGGACTCAGTAAAGCAGGTCCGGCTTAAAATCATCAATGATGTAGAAAGAATGAGCCGAATTGACTTGAAGTAACATGCAGTTCTGATTTATTTAATACTCATCGAGCTGCAGAAGTGAGTACATGGGACAATGTTCATTCGCTTTAGTGTTTGCTTTAATAATCTATATGTTGTATACAGATTCTTAGTATGAGAAAAACTCAAACCAGACAAACTTTTTACACTTGTTTCCGTGTGCTTTTGGATATGCATATACAATAACAAATACCGCATAAGCAAGGCCGGCGCTGGCTTTAGGTAAAGCAGGCAATTGCATTGGGCCTCGGGCATGAAGGCGGGGCCTCTATAACCATAACAAACCTATGCACTAGTTCACCAATCAAGACGGGCAGCGTAAAACTAAGCTTTTTGTCCATTGATATCAAATAACTCACCTGAAGATAGACCATTAGTAGCTGGGTTAAAAAATTTCCAAACAGCGTGAGCGCATTTAATTAAAATTTGCATATGTATGAGGCTCTGAATCCGAGCCAATCGACTGTACAGTGACTTTTTGTAAATAAAATGAGCAATCGCAATAGCCAAGGAATAATAAGAATAATAAAAGCCGGTCCAGATTACCTATCATATTTTTGTTTCATTTATATTTATAAAGTTACAATTAATTAGTGAAAATGTAATTAATATGCGCATTTAAGTAAATACTGTATATAAAAGAACTAACTGGCTTTGTATAAATAAAAAAGGTTAGAGATTTTTTTCAAGTACTTTTTATTTATTTGGAAAGGTGAAGCGAAGGAGGCCGGGGTGCCTCCAATATAAATTTTGCCTGGGGCCTCCAAATGTCTAGAACCGACCCTGTGTGAAAGTAATATTAAAAGACCAATAAGTGCTATTAATTGGTTAGGGCTTTACCTGGCTAGCAAGCTAAAGTTATAGTTTATTTGGAATCTGCACATCTTGCTGTAATTTCAAAATGGCACTTCAGCACAAATCGAACCTTTTACAGCTAGTTATAAGTTCAGCAGACTCCCTTGTGGAACAGAAAAAAAAGAGTAGTCACTGTGTATGGAGATCACAAGTTCATATCCTGATGATGCCACATGGCCTGGCAGTTGCCCGGAGCCCAAGAGAACAAAATTAGCCATGCTGTCTGGTAAGGAGGATGGTATTCTGTCTATACCGTATCAGTCACAGTGACACTAGGTAATCATGGGTGGTCTCTGTGTCCATGCATGCAGACGAAAGTAGATAGGACCTCCCTCTGAGTAAGTTCAATGGTATAAATTGATGCAAAATGTGCATTTCTGGATGGAATGTCTAGGAGAAAAGCAAGTGTCCACAAGACACATGTCATTTAGTAGAAGAAGTTCTGGATGGTGTTGTGGGTGGCAGGGGTTAGGGTGGTAAGGGTGGTGGGGGAAATATACTGTGGGCAAATTGGAAAGAAGAATAAAGGTCAGAAAAGCAATTATCAGTGCTGTGGTACTTGAAAAAACCAAACTGATAAGTTATGGTTTTGGAAGTTTACTCCATATTGCCTTGGTATCTGGAAACAAAAAATATATATGAACACCATCTGAGACCATAACATTAGAACATTTCTACAAATACTCGATCCCCTTTATAAGATATAAAATAAGTACAAAATATAAACATTAGAACTTATGTAAACATATACAGCACCTATAAATTGACTTGCAACACGTCTCATATAAACTTTCTTTCGGCTTCTCCCATTAGGGGTCGCCACAGCGGATCATCCGTATTCATGATCCGCATGTTCGTTTTGGCACGTTTTTACGCTGGATGCCCTTCCTAACGCAACCCTCCCCATTTATCCGGGCTTGGGACCGGCAATAAGAGTGCACTGGCTTGTGCAACCCTAATGGCTGGGGTTGGTTCCCTGACCGAGAATCGAACCCGGACCACAGCGATGAAAGCGCCGCATCCTAACCACTAGACCACCAGGGAACAATATAAATCACACGGGCAGGTATTGGAACACCCAGGTTTTCCAGCAATATGTGTTTTTTTCCCCCAGACTGTTTCCACAAAGCTGGAGGCACACAATTGTATGTCTTTGGATGCGGTAGAATACAAATTTTCCTTCACTTAAACTAGGAAATCCAAACCTGTTACAATGCTCCTGTGCACAAAGCTTAACCACACAGAAAGAGTAAGTCTTGGCAGGAACGACGACCCAATTTCAGACCAGAAATTCCCAAATTTCAGACCAGAGTTTTGTTTGAATATTTTCAGATATATAATTAAGATCTTTTTCTGACATCCATTCCCCATTTCCAATCTTGTCCTCCTCTTATTCGGTTCATTTCACGCTCACTAGCGTAGAGAATATCAGATAAGTCACTGCAGACAAGCTCACCTTATACATACTAATAGTGCAAAATGGTTCAACAAGTCAAACATTTAAAAACACACTCTATGACTGATCTCAAAGATAAATTTCATTACAATTTTCGGGAAAGAAAAAAAATAAACAATATACTGAAATGACCTCCTTCCGTCTTCCGGAATAATCTGTGTGCTTTGGTCTTCTAGGGGTGAATAAAACTGCTAATTGCCAAACTGATGAGCACCATAGGACACTCTTTTAAAACCGTGCAATTATCTTTGTGTTCAAAGACATGCTGATGATCTAGACCCTGACATCTGCAGTCTTTTCATTGATAGCTCATATTAGCAGATCACTGCTCACTGCTAAATGGTGGTTAGTAATTAAATGGTTACGTTGTTGCCCTAGGAATTGATTGTCGAGTCAAACTACTGTAAAAACGCCCATTGTTTTGGGTTTTGAACTTTTTTTATTTTATCCCAAAAACCAGCCTGGTCTCTGCTAACACATGATAACCACCAACCAGCAAGAGTAAAGGCTAATGCATGCCTCATCTAAAGCATGCTGCTCATGTGTCATATACTCTATTGTACACGAATGAAGATATCCATGACTGGCTAATGTGTGACTGGAGAGACACAGTATTCCCAAATGGCATGGCCAAACTCCAAGCCAAGTTATTGCCTGGGGAAA
Source organism: Silurus glanis (assembly GCA_014706435.1). Taxonomy (NCBI): domain Eukaryota; kingdom Metazoa; phylum Chordata; class Actinopteri; order Siluriformes; family Siluridae; genus Silurus; species Silurus glanis. The sequence goes on from JAAIIK010000074.1 coordinate 2,005,033, forward strand.
AAAAAACTATTAAATATATAAATAAATAAATGTTTTACTTTAATGACCACTGCATTTTTTACTCTGATGATGACAATTTCTTGGCATATATCAATATTAAATCCCATACCATATATACAGGGTTATTCAAAAAGAATGAACCAATATCATGACGCATTTCTTCAGTTCTCAAGCATCGTCATGGAATGAGTCAGTGACCATTTGAAAAAGAAGTTATCTAAGTTGATTGTGAGTATAATACTTGTGACTTGGCTGGAGTTTTGTTTTACTTTTTCTTAATAAAATATTGCGTAATGAAATCGGTTCATTCTTTTTGAATACATTTACATTTACATTTGCGGCATTTAGCAGACGCCCTTATCCAGAGCGACGTACAAAAGTGCTTTGAGTCTCTAGTAATGAATAAATCTACACTGGTACGCAAGATTACAAACTTAATATAAATATATCCATGAATTCTACAAACTTGGAAAGTGCTAATTTAAGTATTTCAGGAAGAGGTAGGTCTTCAGTCGTTGCTTGAAGATAGCCAGGGACTCCGCTGTAGGAACATCTAGGGGAAGTTCATTCCACAACCTCAGTGCCAGAACAGAGAAGAGCCTTGAAGTATACTTACCTCTCATTCTGAGAGAAGGTGGTACCAGTCGAGCCATGCTGGAGGATCTCAGACAGCGTGGTGCAGTGCGAGATGTGATGAGGTCACTGAGGTAAGATGGTGCTGGTCCATTTTTGGCCTTGTAGGCAAGCATCAGTGTTTTGAATCTGATACGTGCAGCTACTGGAAGCCAGTGAAGGGAGCGCAGCAGTGGGGTGGTGTGGGAGAACTTGGGCAGAAAACCTAGATGTTGAGGTTTTCGTTGGGAGCGACGACGATGGACAACATTAGAAACAAGTTTATTAGAGGGACAGCACATGTAGGCTGTTTTGGAGACGAGGTGAGGGAGGCGAGATTGAGATGGTTTGGACATGGGCAGAGGAGGGACATGGGGTATATCAGTAGGAGAATGCTGAGGATGGACCAAGACCAATGAGGCAGCTCTCTACTCAAGCCCCAGCCCTGCTTCAGGACCTCTCTTGTCCAGCCTGATGCCTTTCCCCTGTTAGATCACACTGTTTTCTGTCTCTGCAGAAGATCTTGTTTTGACTCCTGGCTCTCTGGAGGATCTCGCTCTGTCGCTTGTTCCTGCAGAGGATTTCACTCCATATGATGTATCTGGAGAGGATTTAGATGAATTGTCTCTCTTTAAAGAGGCTCTTTCTTCATCTGCCGTCTTTGTAGATGATCTTTTTCTGTCTCCTGTCTCTGCATAGAATCTCGTTCTCCTGTTTCGTGATCTCACACTGGCTCATGTGTCTGAGGAGGATTTTTCTTTGACTCCTGGCTCTCCAGAAGATGCTGCTCCACCTCTTGAATCTGCAGTGGACCTCACACCACCAACAATTTTCCAGAAGATAGCTAGCATTCTGGAGGATGATGCTTCTCAATCAACATCACAAAAGACATCTCTGTACTCCATGGTTTTCCAGAAGACTTTGCTGAGCTCCTTTGCTTCATGAATATCCTTTTAGCTTTGTCTATTATGTCTTGGTTATCTTATCCAACATTGCCTTGCAACTGAGAAACATTCCACCCTGATCCAGGACTAAATCACTTTCCAACTTTGCTGTTAAACAGTGTTGCACTTGTTTGGTTTTCTTATTTTTCATTTTTCATTTATTTTTTTTGTTTACATCAAGCTTCGTCTCCGCCCCGTCTCGAAATGGGTTCAACTCCCAGTTGTGTCTAATCAAGAGCACAAAAACACTCAGCAAAATCTAACGCAGTTATTAGAACACACACAATTTAACAACAGCTATTCATGGACAAATTGGAGAGGCACATTGTTATTTTTTTCCCCCACTGAAGTGCTGTTTGCACTTCAGAATCAAATAGCCTTATAAAGGTTAATAAGAAACAATCAGAACTGCTCGCTAGTGAGAGAAAGATGGCAATATATATATTTTTTTTATCCAAGAACTGTCAAAGAGCTGCTGTCAGGCTCTTAAGTAGCTGCTCAGTTAATTATCAAGCTTAGATAACTAAGAGCTAATTATCAAGCCTGTTATCAAGCTTTAATTGGCTAATTATCAGATAATGATCCTCCTTGGATTGGATTCTGCTGCAATGACATCTGCCAGATAATATAAATGCATTTCGGAAATAACAAAATCATATCCTTTATGAGATGCTTATTGATGAATGGTATGGTTATTATTATTATTTTTATTATTATTTTTATTATTATTATTATTATTATTATTATTATTATTAATGTTATTATTATTATTTTTTATAAATATTACAGATAATTTATCAATATAATTTTATTTTTTTTATTGGTGTAAAGCTGATTTGGCATAATGTCCACTTTTAAAAAGTGCAATAGAAAAAAAAATTGAATTGAATTTATAACTCACATCCTAAAAAATGTAACATTTTGCTAAAAATAATTCAGTAAGGAATCTGTAGAGACATCATATAAAAGAAGCAGCCCCATGCACCGTCGCCTCTGACATTTACACCGGAACAGAAACCTGGCTTGCGATCTGCTTCCAAATGAATGTGAGCTGAAGTTTCTGAATGTCTCACCCCCTGGACTATTCCTACAGGTGTGTGTATGTGTGCGAGTGTGAATGAGTGCAATGTTCAATCGACCACAACCCTAACCACAATACCAAAAGACCTTCAAAATACAGAGACGCTTCGATTTCAATCTAAGTTCTATCTATCTAGCTCCACATGCACATATCATCCAAACGAGGATGGGTTCCTCTTTTTAGTCTGGTTCCTCTCAAGGTTTCTTCCTCATTCATCTAAGGGAGTGTTTCCTTGCCACAGTCGCCACGCTGCTCATCAGCGATAAACACACACACTATTCACTTTAATTCTTAAGTTCTGTAAAGCTGCTTTGAGACAATGTGCATTGTGAAAAGCGCAATAGAAATAAAATAAACTTAAACATACCTCGCAAGCCACTGTGTCTCAGAGGTCTGTTTGAGAGGAAGATAGAGAAAGTGAAAGATGTTAGCTCCCGGGTGACATGTTTCAGCATGTGAAGAACACAACTCGTCCCGTTCGTCCTGAGAATGATGCGTCGTGACTGTGAGTGACAGCAACATACACCAACTGTCTTGTTTCTGTGGAAAGCTGATGTGCTAAAGACATCTTCTTCTACTTCAGCTATCCATCCATGACGCCTTAAAAATGTCTTTGGTACACCTACAGTCAAGATATTTAGGAACTATTGAAGAAAACAAAAAAAGGACCCCATTGATAGCTAATTTGATAAAAAAAAAAAAAACACACACACTAATAGAGAGTTTATCAGCTTTTTATCAGCTAACTACGTAGTACACACTTTGAACAAAAGTATTGGGACACCTGAGTTTTTCAGTCGTGTGCACCTTTTCCCTAAATGTATAAGCGTACAATTTTATAATATGTGGTAGCATAATTTTCCTTCACTTGAACTTGGAGACCCAAACCTGTTCCAGCATGACGATGCCCCTATACACAAATCCATCTGCTTTACATGGGTTGAGTGAAAGATCTCCCGCTATAGAGCTCCAACCCTATTGAACAATTTTGGAATGAATGTGAACACTGACTGCACCTCAGGACTCCTCACCTTCTCACCTACGTCAGTACATACGTTTACAAACACCCTTGTGGATGAATGAGCAAAGATCTCCACAAAAGCTAGTGGAACATCTTCCCAGAAGAGTGGAGGATATTATAACAGCAAATGGGGATCAATTGTGAATGGAATGGCTATATAGTGTATATCAGAATCAAAATAATTCTGTGTTGTAGGTACTGTCTGGACACATCTTCCATTTCTGGAAATTGAGTAGTAGTTGTCATAATTATTGTAGCCCTGGAAACATATATTCCACATTTACTTCCCTCTCTACACATTCCCCCTTTCCACCATTTCCCATTCAACTTCCTGCCACTCATCTGTTTCTATTTCTTCCCTCACTTCTCTCATCTCCAGCTTATACATAAGTAGAATGGACTCAGAGGAGAAGTTCAAGAACTGAACGTGTAATTTGGCCAATTTTTCCTGCCGAGCCGCAGTGACTGTCGTCTTAAATTATATATTCCGAAGACAAAAAACAACAACAAAAAAACAAAAACGCACCACATTTCCTTTTACAATCTCTCAAAAGACCTTCAAAAAAAGAGAAAAGGTTTGAATTATGGATCAGTAAACATCTCAGGCAGGGTATCACTGTTACATCGATGTAATAGAGATTGATCTACTTCTAGTCAACTGGGACTGTTTTGTTTTTCTTTCCAACGTTGCCAGAGAATGCAGAAACACACCAGTAATGCAATTAACTCGGGCGGCTTTACTGAACAAGATGATGGTGTTTGTGTTTTAGAATCAATAGTGTGATTATATATATATATATGCAAATGATTAAAAAGCATTCTCTCCTCAATCTTCCACACCATCAAATCCTCTTCTCTGCTTCCTTCACACAGATTCGGTACACACCAGCTTCTCTAGCATTAGCATTTAGCCTCAGCGTTCACAGCCGTTCCACCGGACATCATCGTTTGTTCAGCAGTTAATGCCACTTAGTAAAATCGTTCCCAAAGCTGTTTAGAGAGGAAAACAGATGTTTCAATGAAACAATGCTGTCGTTTCAATCAGCCATCAATGCTCACAAAGTGGATAAGTTGGTGCGAGGCTGAAGAGTAAAATGCAGCTGTCGTGATGCTTCTGGGTTTATGCTAAAACCAAGGTTTTGTTGACATGGAGATAAATTGCAATGCAGACAGACCTTATGGGGTGAAAGAGCTTTGAACTGTGGAGAGTTCTTACATAACGCTAGTCTTCCACACTTTTAACTTTTCCACAATGTTTTCTAGAAATAGATGCTTTTTTAAATAGTCAGTTCATCGATTTTACTGAACTGAAATTTTTTGTACTCATTCAGCCACAATGCTGGTAGAAAAGTCAGGTACTGATGTAGGTCAGGTGAGGAGGCCTGGGGTGCAGTCAGAACTGCAATTTATCCTCAATAGGATTGAGGTAAGAGCTCTAACGTAGGAGATCTTCCACACCAACCCATGTAAAATTTGTTTTTATGAAACTGGCTTTATAGACAGGGGCATTGTCATGCAAGAACATGTTTAGGCCTCCAAGTTCAAATGAAAGGGAACTTTCCAAGTACATCCTGTGGTAAAATTTTGTGGTAAAAGCTTGGAAATGAACCACATATGGATGGAAAAATTGGCTCAAATGCCCCAATACTTTTATTAAAATATTGTAACTAGATTAGATTAGATTTGATTAAATACTGGCATATAATTCTGCATTAATTGTAATTATTTCGGAATAAAATTTCTGCAAATCAGACTAAGATAGAGATTTAGCTCTGTCTGGTTTTACTGACGTGATGCTTTTCATGATGTGTTTATTCAGCTAAGTGGAGCCGAGAGGAAAAACACGGCCTGAACAACAAATTCATTCATCCTTTAACCTCGCATCGATCCTCGGATGGGAACCGGGATATAAACATTCGCTGTGTCATGTATAAAACGAGTTTATTTGCATACATTAAAGTTTATGAAGACGGTGCGATTGTCAGTGAAATATAAATGTATAATATCCGGCTGCATGCTAAACGCTCGGTGGTGAGCTTTAAAGAGCGCTCGACACACATCGGCTTCAACGAAGAGTTTTATGGTGTGTTTGTTGGATTGAATGCGAGGTGAGTCGAGGGCGCACTTCCAGAAACAACAAGTCAGCTGGGTGCATTTACGGCATGTGTGAACATGAACGTGTGTGTACTGCGTATATGATAATGTATATGTGTGTGTGTGTGTGTTTGGTGTTAAAGTGTCTGCTCGTGTTTACTCTCTGTGTCTCTTTAGCCCGTGACGAGGTGACAGGCCCGGGATTGTAATTCCACTCTCATTTCCTGCGCGATGCAGACCGGCGCTGTCGCTCGCCAACCTGTCAATCACACCTCCATTACCCAGAGGTCTTCTCTCTCAGCCGTACATACGGTACGTTCACACGAGTTTTTATAAGCGCCTTTTTGTATTGTCACACAACAGCCGCCTGCTGAGCTTTATGATGTTCGGGTCACGTTAATGAAGCGTTTAAGCGCATGTAGGACGTTTTGGAGACGAGGTGAGGGAGTTGTGATTGAGATGGTTTGGACATGTGCAGAGGAGGCACATGGGGTATATCAGTAGGAGAATGCTGAGGATGGAGCCACCAGGAAGGAGAAAAAGAGGAAGACCAAGGAGGAGGAGGTTTATGGATGTGGTGAGGGAAGACATGCAGGTAGTTGGTGTGAAAGAGGCAGATGTAGAGGACAGGGAGGTATGGAGACGGATGATCCGCTGTGCCACACCACCAGAGGTTGCCATCACTGGCATTTTAACCCATGTCCTGCTCGCCATGAGGCAAATCTTTCTTGATCACTTCAAACTGATTTGAATTATATTTCATGCCTTGGCTTTGTTGCCATTATCATATTTTTGTATCTATTGTGTTGATTTCTTTTTAACCTTTTTAACAATAAACCACTCGTTCAGACTGTATTCATTACAGTCCCAATATAAGGAATGGAACAGTGGTGTAAAAGAGCAACAGTGTTTTTTTTCTGTTTCTTTTCTATTACAAAAACATGACAAAATTTTATGTATTTTTAGTTATGACCTTCAGCACAAGGACACTAAGACTGCCTTCTGGGCTGGAAAGCTGGTTTAGGATTGGACACACTTCTTGTTCCTCCTTCTATTTTAGTCTAAAGAGTCAAATGTGGATTTTGAGCCGCGTTTAATGACCGAGGATAGTTGAAAAATGATGTTATGACAGTCAAAGCTAGTAGGAATGTAAGGATCTGACTGGATTTGGCTAGGGTTCTAGCTTTTTATTTTTTCTGTTCTTGTAGTTCTCTCTTTTTTCCACCAGATGTCGCCAGAGCGTTTCTCAGTCCCTTATTAGCTCCTATTGTTTCCACCTGAGTCTTGTTAGCTTTGCATTTATTTAAGTGCCTCTTTTGTGGCAGTCTAGCTCATGATCATGTCCTGTCTGCTCATGCGATTATAACATGGGTACATAATTTCGAAGAAACTGCTACATACAGCTTCTCACAATGGCAGTTAAAACAGCCTTGATATACTCTGGTGTGCGAGCTGTTTATAACACCACCTGGGGACTTTTTTTTTTAAGGTTGAACCCGTGTCTTCGAAATGAGCAGATGGGACCCGATCATGACATCCTAAATGGTAATGACTCTGAAATTCCCTTCACACTATCACCATTCCTTTAAAAGGTTTAACAGTGAACGCTCGTTCCGCACCGGTTCCAAACAATCAGCGGCGCACCAAAGTTCCAAAATGTCCTTTAACCCTGCAACACCCTGTGTTATCGGGACGTTCAAAATAATTTCGCCATTTCCGAGTTCAAATACCTCAGTCGTAGACTGCTAGCGTACCTGCCTCTCATGCAGTCGAGCCTGGTTCCAACCCTGACAAAGAATGGAAACTCAAAACTTTAGGGGCGGAGCTTTGTCTGGCTGGAAATATGACCATATAAGGTGTAATCTTGCAAATTTTTCCACATCGTACCTTTCATGATACTGTAGCAATGACCAGAAAAAAAAAAAAACTTGTTTTATTAGTCAAGCTCCATCCCAGTCTCCTTTCTGAGTTTCTGAACACAATTGCAAGTGACAGTTTCTAATAAGTTTTGTGATGGTTTAAAAAAATAAAAAAATAAAAACCCAAAGAAGAACCAGCACAACTGACAGACTTTATGTTGTTGTTGTTGTTATTCATAAATTCATATTCCTATAAAATACAATCGTCTCACTGGGTGACCGAGTGCCTGTCATTGTGAAGGGAGAGAAATGAGATTGTCAAATATTCCTACTGTAATGGGTTCTGTTTTCTCAGTGGACTACTTTCTTTCTCTCTCTCTCTCTCTCTCTCTCTCTCTCTCTCTCTCTCTTTCTCTTTCTATCTCTCTCACTCCTAGACACGCTGAGCTCTACAGGGGACGATCAGTCAATCGTTCAAAGTCAGCTTTGTCCACTTTAATTCATTAAAACCCCTGTGTCAGTGTCCTCTAGGCAATTCCACTAATGTGATAAGCCACAGTCGAGCTTCTACACAAACACACACATACAAACCAAACCGTAGCCTGCGGGTTTCGTGTGGATCACTCACCTCGTGTGTCCTCGTAGGTCATTTCTCGTGATGTTTTGGATTAAACTAAGACCTCTGTACATGTCGAGTACCTGAATGTAAATCGGTTTAAACATTTGTACTCAGAATTTGTTCGACACTCATAAATGTACATGGTAATACCCTTCCTCACCACCAGAGGTCCCGATCACCTTTATGCTAACCCAGGTTTATTTCAGCTAGCGCGCCAGACGTCAATTATTTCCTTATTCACGTTCACTATTACCAGTACAGAGCTTTAAAATCGCTTAACAAAGTCTTGCCGCCATTAACACACTGCTTCATATTTCTTTTTGACATTTTATTCCGCATTACATTGTGATTTCCGGTTGTTTTACCTTCTGCACTTTTCTGGTGCAAATTCCTACAAATTTACATTTTAATATATTTTTTTTTTGAATATGTAAAAGATTTTTCCCAAAAGTCTATTCTCTTCATTTTAGAGCATTTTTCTTGGGTGCTCTGCTGATGTCACGAAGTGAAAGTGTATGTTGAAGTTTCTATCCAATCAGATTTCAGACATCACATGACATATTGCTGTGAGACCAGCACTGTGAGTTTTGCAGGCTTTTTTTTTAGCATAAACTCCAAGTTGCCTGAAGCTTTTGTTTTAACCGATCAGGCTGCGATTTGGCCAGGGATTTTGGGTGGGTCAGGATGTTGGAGGGTGGTGGAGGATGGATCTGGGTGGTGGAGGATGGTGGAGGGTGGGTCAGGATGGTGGAGGGTGGGGGAGGATGGTGGAGGGGGGTGGAGGGTGGGGCAGGATGGTGGAGGGTGGGTCAGGATGGTGGAG
>JAAIIK010000074.1:2014095-2032024 GCA_014706435.1 Silurus glanis
GGGGCAGGATGGTGGAGGGTGGGTCAGGATGGTGGAGAGTGGTGGAGAGTGGTGGAGGGTGGGGCAGGATGGTGGAGGGTTGGACAGGATGGTGAAGGATGGTGGAGGATTGCGAAGGGGTGGGGAGACGTGCTGAATCATGTTTACTGGGTTTCTTGCTTTAGCAACGGCTTTCATTCATTCTCACTGTATGAGATTTCTGTTTGTGATGCGCCGCTCCGTTATTCTGCATTTCTCTGAATAATAGTGATGGTTTCTATAGCTGTGGTGTTGTAATGGTGGTATTAAGAGGTGGGTTAATTCCTATAGGACACCACTGAAGGAATATGGGTGAAATGCACTGCCTACAGTTCCTACATACAGGCTCATGTGGATGGTCAGACCAGAGAGATTATTTTCCCAGACATAATTCTGGTTTATTATCATTTATTAACAGCAAATAAGTGGAAGGGGGATGTTCAAAAAGCAAATACAAATGCTCATCCATATAGTGTAGGGTCTGTAGTATGGTCCTATAGAACTGAACCTTACCGGATGGCATCATGCGACCGGAGAAAAGTGAAGTGGAATAATAAAATACATGTGACGGAAAATGCACTGGAGGTAATCTATTTCCACAGGCGTTAAAAAGGTCAGCGTATAATCGCTTTCGAGTGTGCGGCTTCATTTCCGACGAGCTCGCGGCTGACCAATGAAGCGGAGCCCAGAGAAAATAATTGGATGCTTATTGGGATATGGTTACGTTTAATATAAAAGGAAATGTCACAGCATTTTTTCTCTTCGTGCCAGACCGTACGAGGAGGTCTCACGTTACTTTACGTTTCTGTAGGCGAAAAAGCTGAAGCCCGAGTTAATATGCATTTCTGCAGAATTCTCCAATCTGATTGGTCAGAGGGTATTGATTTATTTTTCCGGAACTCGGACACGAGGTCGGCTGCGTACCTCATTTATTGTGATGCACTTGAAGCGATGAGTTATTACAACACTATAGATGTACGTGGCGCTTTTTTATGAGGGAAATGTGTGCGGTGTAAAAGTGATTAGAATAACTTTCAAATGTTATGAAGAATCGTTTTACAAATGTTTATCCAAAGTGTCTTCTATTTCCTTCCAAAAGGTAAAAAGGCAGAGTCAGGGGTTTGTCGATCACGTGACCTGCGGTTTAAATGTGAAAAGTCTATAATTAGCTAATATTATGTATCTCCTTCTCTCTTTCTCACTCATTTACTCACACACACACACACACACACACACACACACACACACACACACACTCACAAATGCTTGCTGAGAGTAAGGAGGAGTGAAGGCTCCCCTCTTCCTCCCCCTCTTCCCCCTCCTCGATTCTCTGGACACAAACTTCATTATGATTCTGTCCAGGATTCTGTCTTTTCTCCCCCGACTGCTTCTGCCTTTCTGTTTATAGTTTCACACCGATGCTAATTTAATTCCTTACCTGAAGATAGGCCCGTCAAATTCTATATATGTGTGTGTGTGTGTGTGTGTGTGTGTGTGTGTGTGTGTGTGTGTGTGTATGCGAATATGTATTTGTTCATGTTTCATGTTTTCGTAAGCATGTTCAATTTGTCTGTTCTTGACTTGACTTCAAACATCTATCGCATGAGAGAGTATTGCAATGTGTGTGTGTGTGTGTGTGTGTGTGTGTGTGTGTGTGTGTTTGTGTGTTTGTGTGTATGTACTATATATGCATGCAAGAGTTTATGTATTTATTTGTCTACTCAAACATCTATAAAGTGCAATGCTCTGCGTGTGTGTGTGTGTGTGTGTGTGTGACTCCTTTGGGATAAAGCAGTGGTATTCAGATGCCCTTATTAAAATGCACATCCTGATCATGGGGTGATGGTAAGAGAGCAAAAGACAGAGACAGTGAGCGAATGGGATAAACAGACAGACAGACAAACAAAGAGAGAGAAAGAATGACAGACACGGGGGGAAAGAGAGAGAGAGAGAGAGAGAGAGAGAGAGAGAGAGAGAGAGACAGACATTAAGTGAGAATGAAAGAGGGATGGTCAATGTGCTTTTGGATGTTCTTTCGATGTTCAAAATAATTTTTCTGTGTTATTCTTGATGCTTTGCCAAAACGAAATGTATTATTTTTGTCATGCTAATACAGCAATCGGAATTGAAAGACAGACAGAGTGAGTGAGAGATAGAATGATGGACAGAGTAAATAAGAGACAGGGATGGCAAAAATTGTGTTAAGGAGTGAGAAAGACAGAAAGAGAGACAGTGGGATGGAAGACAGACAGACACAATAACAAACAATATGAGAAAGAGAGGGTCAAACTGTGTTTAGAAGTGAGAGAGACAGGATTTGAAAAGAGAGAGAGAGAGAGAGAGAGAGAGAGAGAGAGAGAGAGAGCGAGAGCGAGAGCATGACCTTGCAGTACTATCAGACACAGGAGAACATGACATCTGTTGTGTCTCCATTGCAACCGAAAACCACCTGAGACAGAGCTTCACTTTTTAACCGAGTGCACACACATCTGACACACACACCACAGCAAAATCACACACACACACACACACACACACACACACACACACACACACACACATACATATACAAACACACACCAAACATTCCACAACCTAACAGTGGAAAAACTAGCAGCACAATATGTCCTGGCCGGCCACAAAATTAGGAACAGTCAGTGCTCTGCCCTGCCCCTGGGTTTCCATATAACTGTTACCTTCAAATATTTTATCTTCTTCTTCTCCTTTTTTTGGCTGCTTCATAGTAGATCATCCGTCTCCATACTACTCTGTCCTCTACATCTGCCTCTTTTAATCTACCCCTGCATGTCTTCCCTCACCACATCCATAAACCTCCTCATTGGCCTTCTCTTTTCCTCCTGCTTGGAGTCTTCACCCTCAGCATTCTTCTACCTCGATCACACCTCTCTCACGGTGCCTCCTAAACGTCCCACCTGCACTGTCTCTCCAATAAACTCATTTCTAATCCTGTCCTGCCTCCTGTCTTTTTGTGATTCCTTCAAATATAACACATCTATTGTTCTTAATTTATGCATATTGTTTGCATTATTTCCAAGTATATTAGATTTTTTTTTTTTTATTATTCATTTGATATTATTTCAGTTTTTTTTTGTTTATTTTATATATTATATTTATATTTTATTTGAAAATTTAATTATAATTTATTTTAATTAAAATAATGATTATACGTAGTATTATTATATTTGCTATAATTTTTGTCCTTATTTTCTTCTTTCTTTCTTTCCTTTCTTTCTACTTTGTTTGGTGATGCAAATGTACATTTAATTGTCATTCGAAAAATCATTTGAAATCTGCATCTGAGTAAGACACAATAAAGAGAGAGAGAGAGCGAGCGAGAGAGAGAGAGAGAGAGAGAGAGAGAGAGAGAGAGAGAGAGAGAGAAACAGAAAGCATGTGAGTGCAAAAGAGGAATGAAATACTTCCCAACTGTTAAAATTCAGTTTTTCATTAAATGAAATTTAAAGAGGTTCTCACAGGCTTCACATCTGTTCCAACTCCCATCACTCCAGTCATATGATCCAAAACCTGTCAAATAAAACCACTATTTCACTGGAAGGTTCCTGTAAAACCAGTGCAGATCTCAAGAAATCAGGAAATCAGTCATTCTAAAGGCATGTGATGTGCACTATGGAGCTCACCTTTCTTCTCATCTGCTAATATCTCCAGTTGTCTACTAACGGAGGTGGGAAGAATAAAATCTGGGGAAGAGTTCTAAAAAATTCTACTCAATTAAAAGTAGTTCCTTCAGTGAAATTTAACTCAAGTTACTTACTCAATTTTCAAGTCTAAAAATCTACTTAAGTAAACAGTAGTTCATTTCAAATGTAACAGCAGAACCGGGTCTGGATCACTGGAGTACGTGTTGTACATCTTCATCTTCCTTTCTTGTGAGTTTAGCATGTCTTTCCTCCAACCATCAATCAATAAGTGCAGTAGTTTCCCCCTTGCATTATTGTATTTATTCATTTATTTATTTTACTCAGAAACAGCTATATTTCAAAAGAAAATTAATTACAATACTTCAAACAAAACAAACTTAAGTAAAATTACAGATAAAAAAAAAAACCAAATCAAACAAAACAAAAAACTTCACAATTCGCAATTAGAGCAACATGTAATTTGTTACTTTCAACCTCCGTCTACTAAAGATCTGTAAACACATTTACTGATACACCTTTTACACATGGTTACCAGCCGCAAAATGATTTGTCGGAAACTAGCACGCTAATAACCTGAATAACAAAAATTCTCAGAGGAAGCGAATGCAAACGATTCCTTCATGACCTCCTGAATTCTCTGATAATGAAACGGCTCTTCATTCCACGTTCCCATGTACACCGCTCGGAATAGCGTTCCTCTCAGCTCCGTGTTCTGGTTTTCCATCAAAACGCTCATTGACCGATCAGTGTCTTAGCAACAGAATCAAAAGACGATCAATATGAGAATAAACGACGTGGGCGAAGTCTCTCTGTGGCGGTATGACGGTCCATCGGCGACCCTGAAGCATAAACCAGAAGAACGCAACGAAACACCCACAGATATTCAGCTCCGGCGGCACCTGGGGAGCACAAGAGGCTTTTCTTCATCGCTGCAGGCGTTTATTATGACTATATTCTTTGTAGAAGTAATAATCAGTTATATGCAGCATGTACAGAGGACGATACTGATTGAAAGCGCTATTCTTACACGTTGTGTCTTTTGTAATATAGTGTGCTGGAGATCTGGATGATCTTTAGAAGTTCCTTATGTTTGTTAGTAAGTTACTTTATTGACTACAGAGAGGAAATTTCCACACGTACTTACATTCCTGACTCGGCATTCAATATTCTAATGGCAAATTAATTTACATTTTAATATATTTGTCTATGAATATGTGTTAAATGATTCCCAATAGTCTATTCTACACTGTGTTTTATACTGTGTCTCTCCTAGACGTGTCTGTATACGAGTTTCTATCCAATAAGATTTCAGCTGTCACATTACATATTGCCGTAATGACAGCGCGCTGAGCACTGCAGGCTTTTTTACCATAAACTCTACTTTTTTACCATAAACTCTACTTTGCCTGAAGCTGCAATCAGATTGCGATATGTTCACTCCGAAGCCCTTCAGCAGGCATCAGAACACGTCGGCATTTTCTCGGCCTTTGAATCGAGAGCGCACTAGTCAAAGCTCGCAACCCGCATCTGTAGCAAACTGCACAAGCTCAAATATATCGGTGAGGATTTGATCGCTGTTTTTTTTTATTTTTTATTCCACAACGGCTGACCGAGGAGAAGAAATTGAGTTGCAGATGCACTTACATTTACAAAAAAAAGGAAAAGCTGGACATCGTGAGGAAAAGTCACCCAAAATAGTTCAAATCATTTATACTTTTGCGTTCTTGCCTTCTTTTTTCTTCCTGTAGATTTTGCACAAAAAACACACAATTCGCCGCCATTTCAAATCACCAGGAAATAAAGTGTAACGCACAAAAATTTTACAGAAAACCTCATTTTATGAGATTTATATTAATGCTTCTGCTGTAGATGATGTTTGAGGGCAGTGCAGCCTTGGAAAAAATGCATGGAAAAATGAAATCATGCGACTTAAGAGTTAGTTTGGGGGTGTTACAGCCAAAGGGGTAAATTCTTATGCAATCACAACTTTTCTCCTGTATATTATTTCAGTATTAACTTCTTTTTACATTCATCCATTTCAGTTCGAATCACTACACATTGTAGAAATTAGGAGGGACATGTTGCATAACCCATTGTACTGTCCTATATATATATATATATATATATATATATATAATTAATTGTACTATATATATATAATTGTACTAAATTGATTAAAAACCAAAAAGCCTACTTTTGTCTTGATTTCCGTGACTCAAGGAGCACAATGCCCAGCTCAGGGTCCCTGCATTTACACCTGAAATCTAATTTGGCAGGAGTGCAGGAAAGAACGAGTTTATTAAAGGAAAAATAGAGAGAGGCTACGCTTGTGTTGCTTGATTTCCTAAAGACACTTTATACGAGATGAATTACTCCGAAACAGAGCGTAAAAGGGAACAATTAGCTTCTCCGACTCCAGCAGTGATTAAAGGCAGGGGGAAAATATATGACCATGTGTGGAGTTTTCCAAAATCTTACCGTTGCTGTGACGAATCGTATCACAAAAGAGTTTGTGAAAACCAGGAGAATAAAAACAGGAATAGTTTCAGAGTAATCCATCAGCATGGGACACGTATCCTGTTATTCCATCAACCTTGATATTGATCAACTGCAGAGAAAGAAATTATTATTCTTATTAGTTGCATAACATTTAGTACACATTGATTGTGGTGTTATATTAAGTTTACTATACAAGTAAATGTCAATGGTTGACAGACAGACAGACAGACAGACAGACAGACAGACAGACAGATAGATAGATAGATAGATAGATAGATAGATATGGTATGCTGAACCAGTATAAGTTCCTAATAAAAAACCTGCAAGCTATATTCTTAAATTTCTTATTCTTAAAGTTTTCCAGCTGAAGAAATGACATTACTCATCACACACAAATGCTCATGATATTTCTTACTCTCTTGTGTTTGTAAAGTTTTTAAAGATTTATAATCACACTCTTGGTTCACCCAGATGAGGATGAGGTTCTACTTTGAGTCTGGTTCCTGTCAAGGTTTCCTCCTCATACCATCACTGAGAGTTATATTTATATTAAGTTTGTAATCTTGCGTACCAGTGTAGATTTATTCATTGCTAGAGACTCAAAGCACTTTTGTACGTTGCTCTGGACAAGGGCGTCTGCTAAATGCCGCAAATGTAAATGGAGAGAGAGAGAGAGAGAGAGAGATATGCATCGGGCCTCCTTTTTGAAATTCTTTGGAGTTATGCTAAACACCAAGTACTGAGCCTAAGCCTATATGAGACAGCAGGATACTAGTCTGCAACCTGCTTGAGTTTCATCAGCAAAGCAGTGGTATAAAATAAAAAAAAAACATGATGATATCTCCTTCCTGAGAAAGGGTTATACAGTAGAGAAGATGATCAAGCCCTTAGCCTTGAGGGACACCAGTAGTATGTGTGCATAGAGTACATTTGAATGTCTTTCCATGTCTCCTGATAAGACTGTCCCTCCAGGTAAGATGTGAATTTCACCTTGCTGGGGCCGAACAGGAGTTTGAACAGGAAACTCTTATGGAGGTGTTTTGAGATCAAGTAGAATCCAGCCAGAATGGTTAGAATCATGAAATTTGTTCTGGGCGATAAATCCAGAAAGCAAATTCAGCAACTTTAGAAAGAAAAGAAAGAAATGAAACAAGTCAGAAGTTGCTGAGTATAAACCCATTGCTTGTTTTTTTTTTTTTGCTTTTGTTTAACCTCGTAGGCACTTTAGTCATGCCTAGATGTTTTGAAGGCATTTTTGATTAGCGGGATGAAAGAGATATAGCCTTGAAGAGTTTTGTGCAAGAGATAGTTTCCAGCGCTCAGATAAACTGTTGCAGGAAATTAGATGCAGAATATCTCTAGTAAATTTGATAGACACCAAAGCTTTTATTTCATCACTGGGCATTGGATTTGAGAAAGGCACACTCCTGATCCCTTTTAGTAGGAATTAACAGCACCAAAGGCAGAGATCCTTATCAGGATGCTTTCTTTTTTTTTTGGATTCGATAAACCAGAAGGCTATTCTACCATCATTGAGAGGTGAATTTAAGAAGGCTATACTATCCAACCTTTTTACAGGGAATTAACAGAACATCGGTACATCTGACTTATCTGGAAGACTGACCCATGCAAAGAGCACCAAAGCCATCTTTCATCACTGGGCCTTGGATTTGAGAAGGTCATGATCCCCACCTCTTTTAGTAGATCTGACAGCAAAGAAACAGATATGCTTACCGTGGGGACTGACCCATAAACAGACTGCACCTCTTTCATTAGATTTGATGGATATCTAGGCCATTCTTTCATCATTGTGCCTCGGATTTAAGAAGGCCTGATCCTCACCTGTTCTAGTGGAACTAACAAAACAGAAGCCACATATACTTACCTGGGAGGACTGACCTATACAAAGGGCATGCTGCTATCAGGATTAAGGAAAACCTAGGCCAAAACCATTATCGTATTGTGGTTTTGAGAAATGACTCTTTTAGTGGAACTCAGTGCAGAATCCATATAGTTTACCTGGAACTGAATTAACTTTACACACACTGCTTTAAATCAGAACTGGTGCATTGTAAATCTGAACACCAGTGCACACCGGAACAGTAGACACACTTTTTGTGTTCCTATCGTAACACCATTTCTCTTCCAGGTGATTTAGATCTCTCGGGGGAGAAGAACTGAGTGACTCTAAAGTCCACCTCGATATTTCTGACCCTTCTTCACACACTCTCTCGCTCCCCGTCTCGTGCACTCTCAATCATGAACTTTCCACACTGACAAGCTCTCCATCACACTTCAAGGAGAAGCGCAAAACACGACTCGGGACTCAAGGGGTCTTATCATGGTCATACAGTGCTGGAGATTGTTGAAGAGAGGGAAAGCCAGTTATCTGCATTTCTAATAATTGACTTGCCTTGTACAAGTAAAGTTTTTTTGCCTGGAGAGAGGAAGAACCTATAGTTTATCCATGAAAAGTGCACTTTCTTGGCAAATGCAACTCTCTATCTTTTATCCTGATTCATAAAACATTGCATCACACTTAATGCCAAAATGTAGTACTCTAAATTTGCAATATAAATTAAGAAAACACCAAATCTGCTATTAAAAGCACATTTGACCATTTTGAACAAATCTAGAATGTTCCATTACCTATGCAAAGGGGGAGGAGGGGGGTTGACCAGCGAACCAAAAAATAAATAAATGAAGTGAGCAAAGCATTTATTGAAATATAAGTTTGGTTAAATCATGTTGACTTGAATTCATTTAATCTAATTTCATTGTTTTAATGAAATGAATAAACAAACAAAGATACATGTTATACTTAAGTATCTCGAAACAATTTACGGCAATGTCACGTATTTACAGTATAATACTGTACCTGTCGACACTACCTGATCCGTACCAAGAATTTAGTGATTCTCTTGATATAAATACTCTTTTAGGAAAAATACATCAATAAAATTATGTTGTGTTTAAATTGTGTAATTGATTAAATTGGCACAAATTTAATTGTTTAAATAAAAACAAATGGGAAATTTTTATTAAATAGTTTACATTCATTAGACTCCATTTGTCCGACTGTTCGACTTATTTCAGCATACTTTAACAAATGTCTACATTCAAGAAACACACACGATATTTATTTATTCATTCATTCAAATACATAGTGAGTGAGTAAGTGAGAACGATTGAGGGAGAGCGAATAAATAAATGAATGAATGAAAGATGGATGAAAGGAATGAGTTCATTTTTGAGTAAATAAATTGAATAAATGCATCAGTCAACAAATGAATAAATAAATATCTTGTGTTGCTTAAATAGATATCTGTTAAAGTATGTTGAATCAGTAGAACATATCTTTAGAAAATTCAATACTAAATGTAAAACACAGACACACAGTATTTCATAAATTTTTTTATTTGTTTTGATTTGAACAATTTAATCTATTAATCTATACAATTGTGCACCTCGACAGTTTGGGGATGAACCCCAAATGGCTGGAAATGTCATGGGTCCCAATTCTTTTGTATGTATATTTTATTTAGTGATAAATTCAGTAGAATCTAAACACGAATTTTGGAAAGTGGAGGAAATAATCGAGCTACCGATCAACCAAATGACCTTCGAGACCAATCATTTTTTTGCTAAAACTGCTGTAATGCAACTCACTCAGAAACGCAAGTGCTACAGCGCATAATTCATTAGAACTTAGAAACAAAAAAACAAAAAGCTGTGTACAGGATGGTGGGGGTGGAGTGTGAGTGAAGCAGAGAAAAAAAAAATATATATATATTAATGGACAGGTGAAGGACGAGGAGAAGAACGAGAGATTGAGGGAGTGTCAGAGATGAATGGGTCGGAGGAAAGGTGAACCGTGAGGTGACACAGAGCAGTTAAGGGGTGTAGTGCAGGGAGGGGAAATATACAGTATACAGATGAAAAACAAGCAGAGATGGATGAGCAAAATAGGATAGAAGCCAGATGGGACAGATTTGCCCGAACCAGACAGAGAGCAAGAGATTCAGGAATTGAAAGGATTGAAGGGTTGTTAAAGGAGCTAGAAGTGAGCAACTGGGAGAAACAGCCATGAGGTCTTGCTGAGGAGAAGCCGGGTCCTCTCAGGGAAGGTCTTTAAATTACGCTCCGATGTAGACAGATCGTCAATTGCGGGTCCAGGGCTCGGGCTCCAGAGCCGTGCTGCATTTGTTTCATTAGAGCTCTCGTGTCAGAGCCTGCCCTCTATATCCACAATATTATTTATTTATATATTTGCTTGTTTTATGTAGTTACATCCTGTCATGTGCTGGTCCCAAAAATGTAGGCAAAAGCACTAACTCAAGCCAATGAAGTGAAACAGTAAGTTACCTCCTGATTGGCATCATGGAATTCAAGAGCAGACTTGAATTTGTTTGGTAAAATCTTTCTATATTTGCTCAGAAATATTATTATTACTGTCTATACTTCAAAAACAGTCACAGTTTTATGTTTATGTAAACATAAAACTAGGGCTTGACTAAGTCCACTGGAATAATGATATGGAAACAAGGAACAGGTGCTCAGTAATTAATGAGCTCGAGAACATCCACCAAAAGGGACAAATACAGGTGCATCTCAATAAATTTAAATGTCGTGGAAATGTTTATTTATTTCAGTAAATCAACTCGAATTGCGAAACTCGTGTATTAAATAAATTCAATGCACACAGACTGAAGTAGTTTAAGTCTTGGGTTCTTTTATTTGGGATGATTTTGGCTCACATTTAACAAAAACCCACCAACAAATTAGAATATGGTGACATGCCAATCAGCTAATCAACTCAAAACACCTGCAAAGGTTCCCTGAGGCTTCAAAATGGTCTCTCAGTTTAATTCTCTAGGCTACACAATCATGGGGAACACTGCTGAGCTGACAGTTGTCCAGAAGACAATCATTGGCACCCTTCATAGTCTTCTTGTTAAGCCACTCCTGAACCACAGACAACGTCCGAGTCGTCTTAACTGGTCTAAAGAGTAGAAGAACTAGACTGTTGCCCAGTGGTCCAAAGTCCTCTATTCAGATGAGAGCAAGTTTTGTATTTCATTTGGAACCCAAGGTCCTAGAGTCTGGAGGAAGGGTGGAGAAGCTCATAGCCCAAGTTGCGTGAAGTCCAGTGTTAAGTTTCCACAGTTTGTGATTTGAGCAGCAATGTCATCTGCTGGTGTTGGTCCACTGTGTTTTTTGCAAACCAACATCACTGCACACGTTTACCAAAATGTTTAAGCACTTTATGCTTCCTTCTGCTGACCAGCTTTTTAAAGATGCTGATTAATTTTCCAGCAGGATTTGGTATCTGCCCACACTGCAAAAAGCACCAAGAGTTGGTTAAATGATTATGGTGTTGGTGTGCTTGACTGGCCAGCAAACTCAACAGACCTGAACCCCATAGAGAATCTCTGGCGTATTGTCAAGAGGAAAATGAGAAATAAGAGAGCAAAAAATTCAAATGAGCTGAAGGCCACTGTCAAAGAAACCTGGGCTTCCATACCACCTCAGCAGTGCCACAGACTGATCACCTCCATGCCATGCCCAATTGAGGCAGTAATTGAAGCAAAAGGGGCCCAGCAATTCACTAAAGGTTTTTTGATTGTGATATCTTATATGAATTAAGCAGTTAGCTGGACTGATATTAGCTTCTCACTCTCATGTAGTTGAACAGATAGTTCTTATCGCTTACCGAAATACAAACGCACGTACATCTTCATGGCTTCATGACTGCAGTGCCGATTCTTTGTACGTGTCGGCCAGTCTGGTTCTGTCTGTTAAAGATAACTTTTAAAAAAAATATTTGCAGTCCGGAACAGTGATTTTGACCAGACATTGTTTATAAACATGCTAACATCTTAATAGTTAGGGTTGGTGAAGCGGTCTGGGACATTTTTCTGCCCTCACTTAAGCTCCGCCCACAAAAACCTCACTATGTTTAGGGTCTGTTGCTTCTGTGTATCTGTTGTTATTTAGAGTTTTATTTTTAGTGAAGATTTTATTCCAAAGTCACTCATAAATTTCCTTACAATGGACGCCGGTGCAGTGTATTCAGTCATCTCGAAATCTGGGAGTTGTCCTACTTTCAGAGGTGAGGAAGCCTGCTGGGAAATGAAGGATGTCTTAGTTCAATTAGTTTTATTGTGCAAGTTGCGCTCTCTCTCTCTCTCTCTCTCTCTCATTTCATTCGTATTGACAAAGCATTCGTTTGATTTAAGCCGGAAAAACGGAAAGTGGTGCAAAGAAAAATCCTGCCCTTATTTACAATCAATAATGAAAACTACGTGCATCCATCACCATCGGACGTGATCCTGTTTTACACTGCGTGTTGTATTTCCTCCAGTTTAATCCCTGCTTCTCTACAAAGCTGCAATTTTATTATTTTTTTTTCCTAAACACTCCATGAGCTCTAAGACGAGTATTCTCAGAATCGACATTTTACTAGTCTATGTGAGTAATCCTAAAGCTCCTGGCATGTGAATATATCTTCTCGTGTTGCAGAGTGAGTTGAAAAATATGGACTGTTAATAAAAAAGATGCCGAGGCATTTGTTTACTGCTTACGACGAGGCCCAGACAGATCGACCTGTCCACCATTTAGACGGTCATAGTTCTTCTGTTATATTTGGTTAATTCATTTTATTTGTCCTAATTTTTTGTGTGCTCGCTTTTCTTTTTCTCTATTTTTCTTGTTAACTAATAGCAATAATAATAAATAAAAATGACTGTTTTTCACAAAATGTTCTTGATGGTGCTTTCCAGTCCCTGATCTAGTTGTCATGATTACGGCTCTGGATTATGGTTCCCATCAGCCACTGCATGGCATGTCACATGATCGATGCATCTGATTAACATTCTCGTTCTCGTAGCGCACGTGAATATGTCCGTGTCTGAAACCGCTCACTATCTCCTATACAGTGCAGTGTATTAGGTGTCATCCATTTTGTATTTTAAATGAACTTCTTATTCGCTCACTCATTTATACC
Organism: Silurus glanis; assembly: GCA_014706435.1. Lineage (NCBI taxonomy): Eukaryota > Metazoa > Chordata > Actinopteri > Siluriformes > Siluridae > Silurus > Silurus glanis. The sequence goes on from JAAIIK010000074.1 coordinate 2,027,299, forward strand.
TCATTTATATTTTGCCTTTTTTTTTACTATAAAATGTAGATAATGGCGGCGTTCACTTTAGCATACATTGCAAATATTTTAGCATTAGCTTACATGGTATTATTAATTATTTTCCTGAATATTTCTGTTATTCTTACTCAAGTAGTGCTTTCAATGTTTTCCAAATCCATTTATGTTTTTTCTTGCTTTTTACTATTATGTACAGCAACCTCTGTCCTGGGCACCATCAACACCCAGGAGCTGAAGTGGGAGCAGAACATCAGCTTCCTCACCATGAAGGCTCAGCGGAGGATGCATTTCCTGCGGCAGCTGAAAAAGTTTTTCCTCCTTGCGGAGATGTTTGTGAACTTCTACACCACCATCATCGAATGTTTCCTCACACCCTCCATTACGGTCTGGATTGCTGCAGCTACAGCCAGGGACAAGGCCAAACCACTCTGCTGAGAAGGTGATGGGCTGCAGTCTCACATCCCTCCAGGCGCTGTAAAATCTCCAGGACCCGGAGACGTGCAGCCAAGATTGTGGCCGACCCCTCTCATCCGGGAAACTCTAGTCTCAAGTCTTCCAGTCTCTCCCTTCTGGCAAGAGGTTTCGGTCCACCCAGACCAGGACCTCACACCACAAGAATAGTGTCTACCCCACTGCAGTCAGCCTACTGAACGGTGCCCCACTTACCCCGACATGAGCGCCCCCCCTCTGATTCTGAACCAAGGGTGATTTTTAAATGCGCTTTATAAATAACATTTTATTTGATTTGTCTCTAAAATAACATGTATATTAGGATTCTTTTTTAAGTGTTAGTACATGCAATAAATTAGTTTTAAAAGGCATGGATGTATCAGAGAGTTCTCCAGCTCTGCTACTTAATCAGCATCCATGTCGGACCGAAGGATTTTGGACGACGATTCACCTGGGAGACGACGGCCACAATTATTTCCTCTTTTCTTTAACGTTTGACTGAAAATATGTTGATGCATTCTGTTCGTTATTTCCCTCCTACATCTGCTCGTTATAATTCATTTTATTTTATTCATTGCGATGGAATTCAATTTTCAAATAACTTAACGTTTTTTTTTTTTTTTTTTTTTTTTTTTTTGCATTCTACATTTAAAAGTCAAATAAGTCCTTGAGTGTAAAATGCTCGTACTGGATTTCTGAAGATTTTCAATCATCCTGACATAATAACCGAGAGAATTTCTGTTCAAAATCAGGGAGTTCACAGCAGCCAGACGAGTACGAGCTCTATAAATGATAAAAACCTATATTGTAAAACTTAAAAAAATGTGTGTGTGTGTAAAAATACGAGTGTGTGAGAAATATAAAAGAGTGCAAACCTATTTGCAATGAATCCTGACAATGCACCCACGTGCACAAAGCAGACGGCTGGGTTAGAAACTCGTCTGGGGAGAACGGGGTGGTAACTGAAGAAAAAAAAATAACATTGCGATAAAACATTGTTTAATGTAATTTTATGTTATTATTGTATTGCATGTGCAAAACAAACACAAAAAATGGATTAATGAATTGAAAATTTAGAATAATAATTGTGGGAGAGCAACTGGTTCAGGGGAAGGAACACTCTCAGGACAGCGACCGGTTCTGAACAGAACAGATTAATTCACCATTTTTACGCAAATACACACGTGCACACACGCATCTCGCAGGGATCTCTCTCTCCATCACCCTTCTTTCTCTCCTTTTAACAGAGAACACTCATTAGCTCAAGATCCCTCAGATGTGTCATTCTTACCACTTTCCTCCACCTGGTCTCGCCCTCTATTCACAAACCGACGCTTGACCACGCCCCTGATGCCACAATAATAAAAATTATAATAATAATACAAATAATAATAATAATTATTTTAAATATGTATCATTGTCTAAAAGACAGGAGGTGGAGCTGGAGGTAGCAAAGCTGAAGATGTTCATTGGGAGTGACGACAATGGACAGGATTAGAAATGAGTTTAATAGAGCAACAGCGCATGTAGGACGTTTTGTAGACAAGGTGAGAGAGGCGAGATTGAGATGGTTTGGACATGTGCAGAGGAGGAACATGGGGTATATCAGTAGGAGAATGCTGAGGATGGAGCCACCAGGAAGGAGGAAAAGAGGAAGGCCAAGGAGGAGGTTTATGGATGTGGTGAAGGAAGACATGCAGGTAGTTGGTTTGAAAGAGGCAGATGGAGAGGACAGATTAGTGTGGAGACGGATGATCCACTGTGGCGACCCCTAATAGGAGAAGCCGAAAGAAGAAGAAGAAGATTATTACATTATTTATCATATATATTCATAGAATATAATATGAATGTATATGATGGATTTTTCCTTCACTTGAACTAGGAGAACCAAACCTGTTCCAGCATGACAATGCCCCTGTACACAAAGCCAACTCCATGAAGATCTGCTTTACATCGTTTGGAGTGAAAGATCTCATGCTATAGATCTCTAACCTCAACCATTTTTAACACTTTTGAAATGAATTGGAACAATGGCTGCACCACAGGCCTCCTTACCTTACCAACATCACTACCTGACTTTACTAACACCTTTGTGGATGATTGAATCTCCACAAGCACCCTCCAAAATCTAGTGGAACATCCTCCCAGAAGAGTGGAGAAAATTATGAGATAAAACAGGGATTAAATGTGGAATAGGAGCACAAAAAGCACAAATGAATCTTCTGGTCAGATGTCTGCATTGACTGAAAACACTATTAATATATTTTTTATATTATTATAATATAATTTATTAAAATATTCAATAATAACTATAACCTTTATTTTATGTAGCACGTTTAAAAGTAGCTTTTTAAAGCGTTTTAAATAAAATCATGTAGAAATGTGTCAGTTTTCTGGAATACTGATGAGAGCTAGCTAATTCAAAACTAGCATAAAGCAAAGGTTTTATAAAGCCTGCTAAGTCAGAGCACACCCCTACCTCTTTTCTTTCACAAAAAAAAAAGCTATAAATTGTTTTTTTATACATACAGTGTCAGCATGTGTCTCTCATAGCTAACACTGACACTGGGTAATGATTTCTGTCCTTCAGCCTTCATTATCTGGAGTTCTGAAAGAGGCCTTGGGTGGGGAGAAGATCCTGCTTTGGATGCAGTCCTGTTTAAACTCTTGAGCCTGTTTAATTCTTCTACATGCTCCGGGAGTTGATGCACACCCAGCTCAGGGAAAATGGACGCTGTTCGTGCCCGGAACATTAAATCTGCTTACCTTGCACTCGAGTCGAAATTGGGGAAAACTTGAAATGTTTACAGCATGTTACAAGCATCATGTGCTCCTTCTCTGGGTTTCGCACTCGACACAGCTAGCACAGCGAAAAAATCCAAATAAATAAGAAAGAAATGATATATTTCATGTGGATGAATTACCTAGCTCAAAATGATGCAATCCAACACAATACCAGCAGCTATGGGTGAGTTACACTACTACTATTTCCACTTTGCACACACTGAGATCAAGTCTGTCCTGTTCAGTGATCAGAATCACGAGAAGCTTTTGTGAGATTTAAATTTGTTATCCTGTTTTAATATCAGCGCAGGGTCAATGTCATGAATTAAGCAGATACAAGATTCTTTATTAAAAACGAGCAAACAGATCGAAATATACTATTTGAAATCTCGTTGGCTAAACAGAACAAAGTCAGATGATCAGACAATTGTCAAAAATGGGAAGAATAATTGTCCTGTTAATTATCAGTAAGCTTACAGCATTTCCCCTCAAATAATTGGATCTGAACACTTCACAAATTGAAAACTACAAACACAACTATTCAGGATTGACAACTATTCCTTACTGGTTCTTATCAAAAGCTGATTATTGCCAATAACAAAGTTTCAAAACCTTGATGAAATTTTGTGATTTGTAAAAAAACATAGAATGTGTTATTTAGTTGTGTACTGATCAACTTGTTTGGTTAAAAATGCTGCAAGCTGTTAAAAAACCTTGTTTTCAATAAGTGTACCCAAACATTTGTTTAGTAATGTATGTGATTTTTTTTGCTTTATGAGTATTTTCGTGAAACTAGACCAGTTATTTGGAATCCCAGTATTGTTTTCACTTGAAATTAAAACTGGTCTTTGCTTTTCATTTAAATGTTTATATTGAAATGCATTTTTAGCACCTCTTTTGTGAAGGGGTCTTTGTCTAGTACACAGCTGCAAACTGTTCGCTGATTGCTATAAATCAGTTTTGTTAAATTTTTTGTATACTGGTGCAAGATATTGACACTTAAAATTTGGGATTACAATGAATTTTAGTCAGGCCAACTGCGTTGTCAATTCATTGACTTGGTGATACTATTAAAGTTTACACATGCATGCATTGCTTATTTATGGACTATATATCGCAAATGTTATTGTAGAATAATTTACAGTTCAGTATAATTTGTGTTTAAAATGTGTTTATAAAAGTAAAGCTTGGAAATTTTAGAATTTATCCATTATTAAGTTAAATATACTGATTTAAATATTTCAATTTGTGTAAATACTCAGTCAATTACGTAAAGTTAAAAAGTTCAAGTTGTAATGGCCATTAATAATTTCCAAACATTTTCGTCAATCAAAATAAACAAGTTCCTTTAAATAAACATATTTAATTCAACACTTTTTCTGTTTTTTTTTTTTTTTTTTTTTTTTGTCAGGCAATAAGTTTGCATATTTCTTTTCTTAAATATTTTTTTTTATATATTTATATATATTTTTATATATTTTTT
>JAAIIK010000074.1:2044138-2061399 GCA_014706435.1 Silurus glanis
TCTATCTATCTATCTATCTATCTATCTATCTATCTATCTATCTATCTGATTTTTTTTTTCCAAATCTGAGTGTACAGATGTATAGATATAGAAAAGTTGTATACTTGTAAAAATAATGTATATAATAATAATAATAATAATAATAATAATAATAATAATAATAATAATAATAATACAAATAGTAATAAAAATGGCACCTTAATAATAAGATCAATATTAGGAATTTACTGATAAACTCGCACCTGTATTTTAGGAAGAGAAAATGACCTTGCTACACAAATTGTCCATTTTTAAGAGGTTAATAGAGAATAGCTGAATGTGCTCACTCTAGATCACTATCGCACAGCTGGATAACATGTGATTGATTTGTGATTATTATCTGACAGGAGGACAGCTGTGAAAGATACAAGCACAAAAGCAAGTTTCATGGATGGAATGGCATTTAGCATCTTGTAACTCATCTTTATTTGTATCATTTTTCAACCCTGAATTTATATTTTGTTCTTCAGTGATTTAAACACCACTTCAAAATCAACCACTTTTATCATAGTTAAAAAAGTCTTAAACTTGAAAGACGTATTTATAACTGTTATATCGAATGCACACGGATGCCAAATGCATTAAATGGATCACCTACTGTCAATATCTAATGACCCCGTGACCCAAGAAGCTTCCTCCGCAAGTCGAGAAGAAAGTGCTCAGGTTCATGCCACAAGTGTTATTTTTATCATGGGTTTATCATGTCGCACACGATACCACATCCAACACCTACTCTATCACCTCAGCGGCCATCTAAGTCATGTGAGAGTTTTTTATTCACCTCGCAGCATGTAGTAGGCATCCACACTGCATCAGGAGACAGAGACCGAAAATGGAATAGAGAATGAAAGGACATCATGTAGACAAGAAGAGCAGAAACGTGAGAGGAAGTAATACAGTCTGCCTGAGAAAACAATGGGAAACATAGAGAAGAAATAAAACAAAGTTTTGGGAAATATCATGTACAATATTGAAAACCTTTTGACAAACATGAATCTCAACATCAGAAAAATACAAAGGTTAGCAGGAGAAAGGTAGATGTTTTCTGGTTGCTGAAATAAACCTAGAATAAAGAAACGTTTTACTCTAAACACCATACACTGGTGAGCTAACAATGGTCGGTTCTAACACCCTGAGGCCTGCATATCATAATTCACTTCAATTCAATTCATTTTTATTTGTATAGCACAGAGATAATGCAGTAAAAAGTTGTGTAAAAGAGTATATAAGTTTAACGCCTATACGTGTTTTCCTTCAAATTGTAAATTTATCCCTCAGTGGCAACTTTAATGGGGAAAAAACTCCCTGAGATGTCATGAGGAAAAAACCTTTAGAAGAACCAGACTCAAAAGGAAACCCATCATCATCACCGAATGTCCATTCAATAGTGTTCCATCACTGTTGAGGCGCTGTTCAGTATTAGGTGCTGAAATGCAGAACTGTGGTCCTGAGCCATTGTAGCAGTATTATATTAATCAGTATAATCTGCAATATTATTTACAGTCCAAATCTATTCTCAAAGTTCTTGAGTTGTTTAGTATTTTCATGGATTTTCAGGCTGTTTATGTGGAATCATACTCTGCTGCACAGAGTGTCTCCAACAAAAGAGAAGTCAAGGATTGTAATGCATTCTCATTATTTCATAAATGTTAAAAGACTACAAGACCTCTGAAGGTGTTCTGTGGTATCTGACATACAGCAGATCCTGAATGTTGCGAAGTAAAGGTCTCGATAGATTTTTCTTGTTACAGCTGGATCCACTGACACCGAGACCTGAGACATTTGGAGTCAACGCTGAACAATCATTTGCAGTGCAGATGTTTGCAGAGGGCATTAACCTGCTAAAAGAGCAACTGTCATCAGAGGATGCAATTGAAGGTGTGAAAGTTAGTCTGCAACAATTCTTCTATAGGTGGTATGTGCTAAAAAATCATCCACATGAATGCCAGGACCAGGTTTTTCAACAAAACATTGCCCAAGGCATCACACTGCCTTTGTTGGCTTGCTTACTACCCATAGTGCATCCTGGTTCAAGCTCTTCCCCATGTTAGTAAAATAAATTAACTCAGCAATCCACAACATCCTTCATCAGACCTGAGGACTTGAAACCATGGTCTAATGTTGATGCTCACAAACCCAGTGTAAGAGCTTTAGGTCATGAACAGGAGTCAGCATGGGGAGAAACTGGAGAGAAACTGGAGAGATTAACATAGAATTTGGTTAATCACATAATATACCTCACGCAATTCATTTCTAATAAGCACTTGAGCTTAAGTTTTAATTGTTTTTTCTGTTTTTGCTTTCATAGTTAAAAAAAACAAAAAAAAAACCCCAGGAACTTTGAAATCTGAGAAGTGTCAGGGTGTGGTTTAATATGCTAATGCATACACTTAAGTGACAGCTAACTGTCCAAGACAAATCCACCACTCAGAATTAATCAACAAATCTCATTGATAATAAAATTAGCTTCAAAATTCAGTATCTACAATTAATAGCTTAGCTGTCCCTGATTAGCTTGATAATGGAAAGTCATCTAGACAAAATTATGTGTGAAGGACAACCGACAAGAGCCCTGTGATCGATAAAGCTACAGCTTATATAAGTCTTAAGCAAATGTGCTAGCTTTACAATTAAATGAAAAGAAAAAAAAAGCTGGCAATGAACATAGATACATTTGCACTTTGCATTGCATATTGAATCCACAGGACAAACAGTATCCCACTTACACAGCATCAGCAATCGTATGCTCTCTCGAGCTTTAAAAGTGCCAAAGGAAAGATACAGAGCATAAAATATAGGCCGCAAGGACTTTTCTGAATGGCAATAAAGGAAAATTAAGAGATAAATAGACTACAAAGGAAGTAAGACTGAGTTAATGCAAATAAGGAACCTGAAAATGAATGGATCCTGAGAGAACCAGAGAGAGGTGGAGATGGAGAGGGAGTTTAGGAGGAAAATAGAACAGAGTAAGAGTAGATAATGGAGAGAGCACTTGATAATCGAAGCTGAATTCATTATACAATGAACCGTTTATATGCCCAGTGAACTCCATTCAGCAACTCTATGCTTTTATCTAAAAAGGTTTTAAGATTGATAACGTGTTGACGCCATCAAATTCACAATTACCTTACGTTTTCCTTAAAATGGTACATTTCCTTCTACATGTTTCGACATGTGGTATGTTGCAGTGGGGAGTCATGTCTCTTATCCAGAAAGCAAGGACAAATGCAGTCTCCTGGACTTCTGAATGATTACGCAAACATTTTTATTGCTGCCCCACTGAGATGTGTACCCTCAGGTGGTTAGTGACCCAGAAGGTTGTAAGCAGCATCTGTATAATGCAGGATATTGCAGGATTTAAGGGCTAATTATTTTTGTGAGGACACTTTTTATGGGGTGTTGGTGGTATATTTTGGAGAATATAAACACCTTAGTGGACTATACAATATCACTGTGCAACTCCAGCTCCCAACACCCACTGAGGCCTACAAACGAGTGACGGGTCGTTCATGAACTATTCATTCTGTATTATGTTGTGCAGAGTTACATTTTCATTATGAATGAAATAATGATTTTTATTTTATTTTTTTATTAAATCATAGAATATGTATACTAGGAAAATGCCCATTATATATGTTTAGATATGCTGTTATCCACCAACCTGGTCCATTGAAAAATTTACCACTGTGTTAAATGATTCATTTATTTAGCCGTGTGAATTTTTTAACTCATTCCACATGTGACTTTTTCATGATTTATTTCTTTATTTACTGTATACTCTATTGTGTTTGTTTCACATGATTTACGTTCATTCTTTTTTATTTTAGAAATGTAAATATTTTCTGTAATAGTTAACGTTTTTTTTTTTTTTGGTGATTTTTCCACACGCATTTGCATGTACATGTTTTTTAACATTTATTTGGATTTGTCTCGTTTGTTTTCTCGTGTCTTTTCTCATTTAGTTACAGTTTAGTTTTTCCCGAGTCTTTATTTTTTACATGCAAAAATTACAAAAATTATTTTCACAATTTGACTGTTTTTGCATTTGTTTTTTTTTTTTAAATGTCATTTGTTTTTTTAGATCCATTTCTATATATATATATATATATATATATATATATATTATCTTACAAAATTAAGTTTCCATGTAGTTTGGTGTAGTTTTTCATACATTTTGCCCAAGCCATTCATTTTCACATGATGCATTTCACTGGTTAAGGTGTCGGACTTTGGATCAAAAGGTCATGAGCTTAAATAAGCAAAAACTAAACAGCCTCAAAAATGATGGAATTTTAATTAACAGACATTTGGTGCTATGCAGATGAGGATGGGTTCCCTCTCAAGGTATCTCATGGAGTGTCAGGATCTTCCGGGCATGCAGCACGCACTTCCCGTTCTGCAGCCATCTTGCCGTTTTTCCCATGCCTCCCGGTATTTAAGGACACCAAAGACTTTAGCTCGGCATCAGATTATCTCACCGGCTTTCTATAGTCCCTGGGATTATTCTTGCCACTCTGTCTGCTCTGGATACCGGAGTTTTCACTTGCCATAGTTGCCACTGGTTCATTAGGGATAAACTTATAAGGAACAAACTACTAGGCAATATGCTTACACATCCCAAATTTGGGACAATGTCCATTGTTGTCGCTTCACAAACAAAGCTGAATTAAATAAAAATCCCAGCACCACCAGGCTGTCACTTCGACACCTCTGAGCAGCCATCCACATCAGATTTGTATAAAATGAGGTCATTGCAAGTTGCTCTGGATATGAGTGTCACCTGGGTGCTGTAAATGTAAAGCAACCAAAAAGGGTTTAGGTAAATATCTTATTTCTACTCGCACACTCACTTGATCCTCAGAACATGAAGGAAATTGACAACGCTGCTGTTGAGGAGCTTCTACTCTAAACTAATCGACGTAGTGTGTGTGATCTGTGTCGGTGCTGTCCTCTCAGAATATCTGTTCCAGCAGTCCAGTTTGCCTGAAGTGCTCCTTAATTGAATTACACATGGATGGGTTATTTAAAAGCCTTTGATAAATCTGTGGTTAAACCAACAGGGAATGATAAGTGTCCTTGGCAGCTGGAAAGCGAGAAAAAAACAACAACAACAAAAAAACAACTCCTCTCATTAGACCAAGTGCAGCAGAGAATCAGCTGCTAATTCATGCTTGACCTTTCGTTCATTTCAGCACTCAAATGTCTTTATAGAGATTGTAAAAGGCTGGCAAACATCTGAGACATCTATTACAAGCTCATGAACGAACTCAGCATGTTGCATCATTCCTGGATTCAACATGGTCAATGTTTGCTCTGGCTGAGACAAAGGTACAACACCCTGACACCCTCTGATTAGTCATCCACATATTCATGTCTGCAATTGGATTTAATACAAAAACACCAAGTTTTGGCTCTGAAGGTTCCTCAGTCTCAGCTACATCACTTCATTGTGTTAGTGGTCTCAATTGGAGATGTGTTTTATCCTGTCATGTAAGAAGGGCAGATGCAGGTGTATGTGCAGGGGTGGAGTTATTAATAGGCAGACAAAATCAGAATGCGGTCACAATACACAAAATAAATACACAAAGCCAGAAACAATTTCAGCAACACAATATCAAACAGCAGAACCTCAAATGCTTTTGTAATCTCATGAAACAAAATCACTAGTGCGTATACTTCGCAAGGACTGAATAAGAGGCAGAGAGTCTCTTTTAAAAATGTGTGTCTGTAATTGAGCATGTCAATAGCAAGGTTGTGAGTGGGTGAGTGTGCGTCTTGGGAGTTGTAGTTCAAGTCAGAAATATTTGTAGCACTGATGGGAAGATCAGCTCATTTTAGTCATTTCGTACTTTGAACCGCGGTCATCAAAACAAACAAATCGTTGTTTTTTGTTTTTTTTTTTTTTTTTTAGTCATTTAGTTCATTTTGTTCCTTTATTCACCTTCATAACGTATATGGGAGTCACATGACAAAAGGACTATTGGCTCAGACTAGAATACTCGATTCTGTTTCCTACGATTTTGCGAACACCCAGCAGACGCCTAAAGTTAATAAAATAGAAATCAAATAAACATTATAAAGCTTTTATTCCTTCTGTGAAGCCTGGGACTAAATGATCTACTGCCCAGTACCAGTCGGTGGCCTGGTGTTTGGGGACCCCTGATGAAACAAAAACAAATGAAAAAATTACATAAAAGGAATTTAAATAAATCATTGTCAATCATTGTGACAATAATGTAGTATTTGTGGGATTCTATAATTTTTTTTTAAGCTATAAAGCAAAGAAGTGTAATAAGCCGCCACTCAATGTTTAAATTCTGCACTCAGGGCTGCTTCCTTTTGTTCCAAAATGAAAATTAGTGAGCCTGAAAGAGCCCCAGATACAAAAACCAAAGAATTTAGAGTGCCTCTGCTTGATGTTCATGTTCAATGTGGGTGGAATCGAGTACATGAGGTCAGGCCTGGAGCAGCCCATGTCCGTAAGTGAACCTGCTCGTGGGTGGACAGAGAAACACAGCAACACAAGCAAAAAAAAACCAAAAAAACAAAAGATGGAAACTGAATGTCAGTCATATCGGTTTTGTGTTTGCACATCAGCAGAAAATCACTTCATCGGGGGGAATTTGAGCCGCCCTGGTGTCCTTCTCTGGCCCTGACTTTATCATCATTCTAATTAATTACGAAGCACAAACAGGAATTAAATCGTGTGATTGGCACTTAATCACACAGTTATTCCCTCATGATGCTCTGGAGTTCTTCTTTTGGTTTCTGTGCATTTCTGTCTTTGGGTCCTGGTCCATATAGAAGACCGGGGAAATGGTGAAGAGCTCTCTCAACTCCAATATTTTAGTGATATAACAAGCTGTACAGGAGTGGCATTATGATGAAATCTTTCCTTGATGTACAAAAAAATGTAAAAAGATGCACAATTCATATTTCAATACACGACCCAGAGATCGCCAGAAGTCCTGGAATTCTTTAGATAGGATAAAATTCACTATATGGACAAAGGTATTGAGATACCTGATGTTTCCAGCTAAAGGCAGTTCTTGGAAGCACAAACTTGTATAGAATGATTTTTCTTCACTTCCAGCATGACGATGCCCCTGTACACAAAGCCAGTTCCATAAAGATATATTTTACATGGGTTGAAGTGGAAGATCTCCTGTTGTAGAGCTTTCACCTTCAATCTATCGAATTGATAAATGTGAATGCTGACTGCATCTCAGGCCTCCTCACCTCGCCTACATCAGTACCTGACCTTACTAAATATAGTGGAACATCTTTCCAGAAGATTGGAGGTTATTAAATTGGAACTAAATGGAGAATGGGATGGTCAAAAAGCACATACCAAACTTTACTATCAGTATTTACTGCATTAGATTCTCCGTTTGATCTGGAAGCTCATGCTGTGTGGCCTTCATGTGGGTTTCTCTGAATTCTCTGGCTTTTTTTTTTTTTTTAACCTCCCAAAATCTTAAAGGAGATCAGCTATTTCAGATTGCTTCTAGGTCTAAATGTGTATATCCTGCTGTCTTGAGACAAACTGGCATCTCTTATTCTTGGTGTTAATTTGTGGTTAGTGTAAGTGTTGAGTTGTTAAAGATCTTGGTTCATGCACAACTATATGTTTTGCTCACAGAACATTGATTGTCAGATGTGACTAAACATGAATAAACAATAAAGAAACTCTATAGAAACTTGTTTAGCGTTTCTTCTTTGTGCTTATAATTGAACATCAGGTAACTCAGTTTGCATTGTTTTTCTTGTATTTAGTAGAGATCAGTCCCTACGGTTGGAGAGCAGAGATGGCAAAAGTACACATACTTATGTTTTAAAAGACTTGAAGTTCTGACTACACTTTTTCACTCATGTTAAAGTAAAGATGTTTGGGCTCTAACAAGTTAAAAGTAGTCCAGTCCAGTAGTAGTCCAATGTAACCAGGCTGAACATCCACCATGTAGAACACAAGCGGAGAAAAGACGATGATGATCAGGTGATCAGGAATGTGTCTGTTCTCAGTCATGTTTACATCGCTGACTCCCTCTGTCTCATCCACGTTAACCCCAGACTTCTAGTTGCCTTCTGTTGTGCTTGTTGTTTGCTTCGTAAACTAGCCTACGTCTGTGGTGCGTGATAGCCAGGAAATGTTAGCTGAAAAAGCCATGCAATGAAAAAAAATAGGTTTATGGTCTGAAAACCGCATAGAATGAGAAGAAAAAATATTGATCATGTCACCAAATAGATTAAAACTAAAGTCAAATTTAAAGAAGTAAAAAGAAATAAATAGTAAAAGTACTAATACCATAAAAATCTACTTAAGTACAATAACAAAGTATTTGTACTTCATTACAACATGTTAACAGATTAAATGTGAAAAGGTTGTGAACGAGTGCACCATTTACTTTAGCAAAAATGGCAGGAAGATGCTTAAAACGAGAGTCGATGCCAAAGATGCCCCAAAGCTGAACCCCAGCTGAGGCCTTGTCAAACACAACGCCTTGATTCTCCACTCAACACATTCTGAAGTGACTTGTCTAGTGAAATTCTAACAGTGTGTAGCACACAGGGTTAGCATTACTTCTTTGAGAGAAAGTAATGATGACAAAAGGACTTCAGTGAGCCTGACAGGTCAAGTCAAATCAAGTCAAGGTTCACAGTGAACAAGACATGCGTTGGAGTGATGAAGACGATGGTTTCAGCAGCGGATGTAGAGCTGAAGATTGCTTTACAGCCTACAGTACATGTTCCTGAGTACTTTTTTGGAATCCTGTTTGAAGCAGGATTTTCAAGATTTAAGATTTGTATTTGTCACATAGTTATATACAGAATACAACTTGTAGTGACATTTTAACCTCAAAAATATGTGCAATTAATAAAAGGGACAATGAATATAAAATATGAGAAAATAAGAGAAAATAAGAAAAGATATAAGAAAACATATTAGATAATGATAAAGTGGTAGTTAAAAATTTGTTGAAATATATTTAGTTGTGCAAAAGGGAAGTACAAGATATATGGAACAGTAACAATGAAATGTGCTGTGTGATATTAAGGGAGGACGTGATTTTACTGTGCAATATGATTGTAAAGGAAGAACAAACATAAGAGACTTATGGAATAGTTTAGATGGTCATGCTCGCATTAAGAAGTCTGATAGTTTGTAGGAAAAAGCTCTTCCTAAGCCTCTGAGATTATGCCATTAGACAGCAGAAACATTGCCTGGAAACTGACCTGTTTATTCAAAAAGAGTAAAAGGTAACAGATTAAAACACTGACTGAAACATCAACAGAATGATAAGCACTCTATCCGGAATGCAGTGAAGTTTTTGCGATTGAGGGTCAGGTTCATTCGTTGACAGAAGTGATTTAGATATCTCGCCTCCACCCTGTGTGTGCAGAGTTTGCATGTCCTCTCTATGCTTCAGAGATTTCCTCCTGGTTATTGTTTCCTCAATTAGTCCATAGACATGTATGTTATTTATTCCCCAGGACTTCCATACATGTCCATAATGCATAAATGGGTTTGTACATTTAAATTTACAGCATTTGGAAGACGCCCTTATTCAGATCGACTTACATTTATCTCATTAATACAACTGAGCAGCCATAGGGTTGAGAGACTTGCTCAGTGGCCCAGAAGTGACAACTTGGTCTGGCTGGGATTTGAACTCATGACATTCGCATCCATGGTACAATGGCCTAACCACTAACCTTACACCTCACCATTTGTGTTGTGCAATGGTGCCAAGGATTGGCCCCATACAGCGTATCCCATTTATATTTAGGCGTTTGGCAGACAACCATATCCAGAGCGACTTACAATTACATCAATTGAGCAATTGAAAGTTAAGGACTTTGCTCAAGGCCCCGAGCTTAGTTTGAAGGTTCTGGTATTTGAACTCATAACCTTATAATCCAAAGTCTTAGCCAATGGAACTAGCACTTCCCATCCCCTGCCATGTACCTCGAGTTCCCTGGAATAGGCGTCAGGCTCCCCTACAACCCCATGTAGGATAAAAAGAATTAAAAGGTGGATGGATGGATGGATGGTTTACTCTTAAATATTAGTAACCTTGCAACTAGTAGCATTAGTAACATAACATAAGTAAATAATTCACTGTGTATAAAGGTCACTGAAAGGTTTCCTGAGGTGGAGTCTGGTTTCTTAACACTCCCTAGCAAATCCCTTCCCTCCTTCTTATAGCCATCAGGTAGACTTCGAACTTCTGGCAGGAACAGATACCTGGTAATCACTTGTCAGCCTTTTGGATAAGATGTAGTATGTGGAATCTTGTATTCCTCAAGCGTAGCACCACATAGCTGTTTCTTTCACTATCTTCTTACAGCTGTCCAAATCACATTTCAAACACTGTTTCGTGCCTAAAACAGACCTCCACCTACGTTATCAAACCCTCTTGTGTATCATTGTCTCTTGGAGCTGTTAGAATAACTTGACATGTCCCACCAAGGAGGATTCTTATCTCTCCTGTTGTACTAGCATCCCATAATGGCATTATAGAGTGTCAGACAGCTCACCTATTGTGAGTTATTTGTGCATAACTGATGTCATCACGTTTATTTTCTTAAAAACCGAAAGCAGTAGGTACATTGGAGGGTTTAATTGGGCTCCTTTCAGCACCAAGGCCAGTTCTACTCATTTTCATTTTTTTCCACATACAGCCATCTTGCAATGTTAAAAGTGTCTTGCAGCCAACTGCTAGGAGTCAGAGACACCATTACAATCTGGAGTTCAGATCGATACAAAATTACTATGGATAGGAAGTGTGGAGGGAGGATTCCTGCTGCATTTAACAACTGACCAAATGACTTCTTATTAGAATGAAGCGTGAGAGTGAAAGTGAGCATCTGTTTAGTTCAGCTGCATCCAAACTGGAATGATTGATCGTTCCATGAGCTCAAACACAGACAGCATTATATTTCCTTCATTATTTTTTTCTTACCTAGATATCTGCTTTATTAATCAACAGTTAAGTCATGGCACATCGGTGCTCCTGGTTATGTTAGGAATGACCTCCTTGTCTCATAAAGAAGACCCTGGCTTTTAGATGTTTGTTAAGAAGGAAAGTAAAATTGTTAATGCAAAAATCACTGTAATTTAAGAATGAGGCTATTGGGCTCTTTTTCATTAATTTACCATACATTATCCTGCCCTGGGTAACAATTGGCATGAAGTCTATCCCAGGAACGCTGAGGTACTTGTAAACCAGAAACCCAAGGAAACTGCCAGACAATTTCTTGCAACACAGAGTATGACAGCAAAAACATTCTTACACAGGAAACAATCAATACAAACACTGACAAAAGGCCAACATGTTGTTCTTGTGTCAAGTGTCAATGATGCATGCACTGCTGACTTAAAATTGCAAATCAATTGAAAAACAAATAAGGCATCAGAGCAGTACAAAAAAACATTGGATTCTGATCCAACTAAGAAAACAAGTGGCATTTTTGGCCTGTCTACTATTATTTTGTTTATTACACACACACACACACACACACACACAAAAATCCTTCCAGCATACAAGCCCACAGAATGAATCCATTGATTAATACCTGTGACCTGCTCTTGTAGAAAATGGATCAACATTTCCCTCTGATGACTCAAGACTGAAGAATTATGAAAACGCAATAATATGCAAGTTTGGATGCCGATGATGCCACAGTCACATAACCAAGCAATAATTGTTTTTGTTGTTTGGGTAGGTGGTCACACTGTTTTTTTTTCTCTCCTGTCAATTAAAAATGTGTGTGGAAGAAACTATTGGGACACCTGACTATTCCAGCCAGATGTATTGTCTTAGGAATGTAATAACATTAAATTTCCCCTTCCTTGAACTTGGAGACCCAAAGTTCCAGCATGACAATACCCTTGTGCACAAAGCCAGCTTCATAAATATATGCTTCACATGGGTTAAAGTAGAAGATCTCCTGTAATAGAGCTTCAACCCTATTGAATAGCCTTAGGGATTAATGAAAAAACTAATTGATATAAAAAAGATATTGTGCTTCAGTCACACAGATTATTCCATTACAGATCATTCCAGAATATTTCCTCAGATTTTTCTGTTTGTCTTCTGGCCATATTCAGTGCAATGGGTCATGAAATACTAAGATGGAAAAGGCAAGAAAACAGCATCTCTCAAACCCAAAATGTTTACTTATCGCAGTTTTGGGGTTACATCATCCTGGTGAAGGATCATGTAATCATCTCCTCAAAGAGGGTATTTGAACCAAACCTATTAATTCCACAGATGACTAAGTGTCTGCACCTTCAGCAGCTTTGTCATTCTGTGGTTTAGCTGAAGTAAGAAAGATAAGTCAAACACACACACACACACACACACACACACACACACACACACACACACACACACTCTGAAACACACTGCTGACAGATGACACCCTGTAGTGATTTGTCACCCGAATGAAAACGCCTCAATTTGCGTCTACACATAAAGTGCTGAATTATAACAAACAAGGCTTCTGGAAAAAAGCTGAAGATGGAGAGTGTGTCAGGGAGGAGGAGGCAGGTCATTTCCCTCCCATGCAGGAGGCCTGCAGTGCACACTGAGCTCAGAGAGCTCCAATGGCAGCTACGGATGAGTCCACGCTGGTGTGTGCTGAGTCAGCATCTTTCTCAGCATCCAATGCATTAAATTCACTCTTTTATTCTCTGTTTTAGTGTTATGTTTCTGACTGGTGATCAAAAGAGTCAAATGCACCGACTTTAAATAGCGCCATTTCTGATTGGTTTGAAAAGTGTTAATAAATTCTCTATACAGTAGTATAACTGCAAATCACAGCTTATTATTATTATTATAGTCCCAGGCTACCTAGAGACAAAGTTTGTGGACAATGAACCATAGCTTTTGTTGGAAGATGTTTTACTAGATTTCAAAATTTGGATAAAAAGATCAGTGCTTAGTCAGCCAGAAGGGTGTTAGTAAAATCAGGTACTAGTGTAGATGAGGTAAGGAGGCCTGATGTTCTGTAGGGTTGAGATCGAAGCTCTATAACAGGCCACTCAAGATCTTTCACACCAATCCATGTAAGCCACATCTGTTTTTCAGCAAACAGAAGAAAAGTTCAATCAAATGAATATTTGGTGTGACCACACTTTGCCTTCAAACCAGCATCATTTCTTACACTTGCACAAAGTCGGGGATTTTTGTAGGATCAGAATCAGGTGTATGATTCAACCCGGTGCTAATGATCATCAATTTCATATGTAGGTTGAAACCCAGTCATCAGCTGAAACAGAAACAGCCATGTAGGAGGCTTCAAACTGGGTAAGGAACAGTCAAACTCTACTACTAAGGTGAGGGTGTGGAAGACAGTCTCATGTCACAGGTCAAACACCATGACAAAACTGAGCACAGCAACAAGACAAGGTAGTTCTACTGCATCTGCAAAATGGCTTCTTCTAGTCAAAGATTTAAAATCAGACTGGGGTTTCAAGATTTTGCTCTTCAAGCTATTTTGAAGAAGCACATAGAATCAAGCAATGTTGAGGACCAAGAAATTTGAATGCAGAAGATAAAAGACACATCATGCTTACTTCCCTTAGACAGTGGAAGATGTTCAGCAGTGCCATCAGCAAAGATTTGGTGAAATCCAGTGGGAAGAAGTGGACTTTATCGAAGAAGTGAGACCAAAAAAACAAACCTTAAACATGGAAACAAGGTTTAACAACTTAATTATAAAAGAAAAGGAAACTTAAATGCATATAGAGTTAAACATTTTTGGTCAAATTTGTCCTCAATGCTGAGAAATACAGGCAGATACTTCTTCATCTTGCAATCCCATCAGCAAGGCATTAACAAGGAGTCTTGGGAATGATGATTTGGCCCCCACAGAGCCCTGATCTCCACATCATGAAGTCTGTCTGTGATTACATAAAGAGACAGATGGATTTGATGCAGCCCACATCCACAGAAGATCTGTGTTTAATTCTACAAGATGTTTTGAACAACCGACCTGCCGAGTTCCTTTAAAAACTGTGTGCAAGTGTACATAGAAAAATTGATGCTGTTTTGCAGGCAAACAGTGGTCACACCAAATACTGATTTGATTTGGATTTCACTTCTGTTCAATTACTTTCTGTTGTGTTAAATGATAAAAAATTAAGTATAAACACTGCTATTTTTAAAAAGCATGCTTACATTACAGCATTTTCTTCACAACTGCCTAAAACTTTTGCACAGTACTGTATGTATGTATTATATACAGTACATATTGTGTATATATTAGGGATGTGCATATCCATAACTGAGGCCGATGCGATTCACATCTGGATGTATAGCCAACAATACGATACATTAAATATACATATGAAGCAGCTAGGGATGTGATGCGATACGATTTAACCCCTATTACGATGCAGTGTGAGCCGACTTCGATTCAACACAATGTGCTTTAAAGCAATACGATGCAATAGAAGGAAATATGATGCTCTGCAATTCACTATGGTACTGATAGTTTGCTTTTATTTCTTTTGTTCAGACAAACAGCAAATCATCAGTTTAATCAAGTGCCTTCTGACCTCTAACGCATGGCAATTTCACAAACGCCTCTTGTAATGCAAGAGAAAAACGGTTAAATAAAACCAGACGTTTTTCCTGGAAGTCTCCAGAAAGATGCAGCTCGATATATATATATGCATACAGATGTGGACAAAATTGTTGGTATTCTTCCATTAAATTTAAAGATAGTAACTTAAAAATAACTTGAAACTGACAAAAGTAATAAATAAAACATTGCTTTTGAATTGTGGTTCAACAGAAGCATAAAAAAAAACAACTAATGAAACTGGCGAAAGACTGAACAATGATTTGACCATAGGGACATTTAATTAGCATCACAGGTGTCTTCACGTCTTCAATCTTGTAGTCAGTCAGTCTGCCTATTTAAAGGGTGAAACAAAAAACTAAACAAAACAAAACAAAAAACAATTACTGTTCCTTTTTTTATTCCTACATTTGTTTGAAATGTATTTTAATTACTTGGCCCTTTCATTTGAATTAACTTTTCTTTTACAAACATAACAGTCCTAAATAGTTGAGCACCCCCCCCCCCCCCCCCCCCCCTTATAAAATATACTATAGCATACAGGACTCCTTCATCTTCATTCTGATGCTTAGCCCCCTAATATGAAATCACTAGATAGAACATTTCCTGAACTGCCCCTTAAAATAATTTTTATTACTTGAACCTCTGATATAAATATGCATTAACGTATTTAGTTCATGAATATTTAATGCGTAACCTCCTATTATGACAAACAGTCTGCCTATTTAAAGGGTGAAAAGTCATCACTGTGCTGTTTGGTTCAGTGCGCTAAAATACTTCTGCCTAAGGTAATATTTTCTGCCCAAGATTAGAGACAAGCATTCTAAGAGTAAAGGGTATAAGACCATCTCCAAGCAGCTTGATGTTCCTGTGACTACAGTTGCACATATTATTGAGAAGTTTAAGGTGCACAGGACTGTAGCTAACCTCCCTGGATGTGGCCGCAAGAGGACAATTGATGCAGAAGTCTCTTTGAGAGTTACAGAAATTGCTTGATTCTAGTGACTGCCTCAAAAGGATGTGCAACAAAATATTAAGTTAATTAATATAATAATAAGTTAATTAATAATATTCAAGTTATTTCATCAACCTTTGTGGGTTTTTCTTTCTTTAATAGAAGGGTACCAACAATTTTGTCGACATCTGTATACGTATATAAGGATGGTAAAATTCGGCGACATGTTACTGTCTAAAAGTATAGATCACAACAAATCAATGAATTGAACTCAAATTAACTGAATTATCCCCAGAACTTAATTATATCCAAATAGCTCAATCTGTTTCAATATATTACACCGAAAATAACCTAATTATACTTCTTTGCTGACATCAAATTGTGACCGTATGCTTTGTTTGTAATTGGATAAAGTTTAACGTGAGAAAAAAATCCTGTAACCCTCAGCCTTCCTGTCATCTCTGTTACAGAAGAAGAAGTGATATTGCCCCAAGTCAGCACTCGCACGCATCACGTCTAATAGCATCTCTTTGTACATCGCAGCAAAATGAAATGATGCAAAGTAATGGGATCATCATAAAAACTTTTGCAGCATAAAGTTCAAAAGCAGCAAACTGTCATTGTGTGTTTGCAGCTCAACAGATTTTCTCACCACTCTTACAGTGAGATATGATAATTACATTTATCGAGCTGATAACACGTATACTCCCTGGAACTAAAGAGGAAATGCCTATGCGTATATCCGAGCGGAAAACTGAGTATGATGACACACGTAGAGAAGAATTTTTCACTCCGAAGAATCCCAAATGAACAGAACGTTGAATGAATGTCATTCTGTTTCGGAGAAACATGTAAAGAATATTACATTTGTCATCTGCAGGAATGATGAAAAAATTTTCTTTTATATGCTGTGTGTTTTTCAATATATACATATTAAAAAAACTTGACAGATGCATTTCAGGAAGAAGGAGACTCATTAAAATAACACAAAAAACAACTGACTGATTTTTGTTTTTATATACACATCACAAAAAACGAAGAAACTACAATGTATATCTTTAAATGGCAAACCTTGCACTACTTGGGTCAATGATTAATGAGCTCATTATAGGGTAACTGCACCTTCAGTCCATGGACCCCGAATAGCGCTAATATGCTCCCACCTACACCTACTGGCTTCCTGTAGCTGCTTCCTCAGTATACAACGTTAAAAGACAAAAGGACCGGCAGCACTCTACCTTAAAATTCTTATCTCACTACTTTCTGAACCACGATCCTTCCATCCTTGAACACTGCTCAATTGGTTCCATCTTTTTTCCTGGGTACAAGGAAGACATGCTTCCAGACTCTCCTATGGTGGAATGGTGGAATGGAGTCTCTGAATAAGCATTCAAATGTATCTACTGATTGAGCCCTCTAATTTTAGCAGAAACTTCTAAAAAAACCAAAAAAAACATTATCATTATTATCATTATCACCAATATCATAAACATATCTCCTTTATCTTGCTTGGCCTCCAAACATCAAATCAGTACAAAGCAAATGTACCTTGCCTACTTAAATACATATAAGAATCTGTTATTAAAAAATTATGTATAAATGTACTTACGGACCACCATAATGGTCCTGAATCATTGGCCCCTTCAGAAAAAAGAAAAAAAAAAAAAAAAAAAAA
>JAAIIK010000074.1:2063784-2075809 GCA_014706435.1 Silurus glanis
TATATATATATATCTATATAATTTTTCCTTCTTTTTATAGACGTATATAATAAATGCAATTTAATATCCACTGTAAGTGTTCTTTTATGTTAATTTATTTCATTTTATTTTTAGCAACATATAAGAAAAAAATATACAATGCAAAGCGAAATAAAAAAAAAAACAAACAAAAAAAAACAGGCCGCTCCCTTGCTTCGCCCCCAACTCCATAGCTCCTCGAGCCTAGCTTGCGAAGCCCCATCCCCCCCTCCCCCTCCTCATAGGAAGAGAGGCGGAGCTTTATCATGAAAAGATGAAAGAAACCGCCGAAAGGCGTGCTTCAGAGCCTGTGAGCGAGTGCCTGACCAAGAAGGTGAGGTTGGAGAAAGAGACAAGCCCATCTCGAAACCCTCTGTGAGGTCCATTTGCGAGCCACGGGAACTGCCGCGCCGCTTCGCCTCAGCGAGAGCAGAACCATGAGGAGCGCGAGCTCTCTCCTCGGAGAGTGCAGCTCGGGAGCGGAGCGATGACACTGACATGCAGTCGGCTCTCTCGAGAACCGACTTAGCGTGCTCCTCGCCAACGAAATTTGTACTTATTTATTTATTTTTTCATAGTTTTTTTGTTTTTTGACGAGTAATTGATGGACAATTCAACACATACACACAGAGCGCTTCGTGAACAAACAGAAGCTGGCGCTCGCCTCGCTCCATGTGCATTTTATACTTTCTGGTCTTGACGTCACCCTGCCGGTAACGGCCAGCGTCCAATTTTTGACTGATTACACACATTATTTCAGAGCGTGAACACTCTCACATGCAGCTCGAGTTCCTGAAAGGGAACTATACGCCTCCATCTTTGTGATGAGTATGACAAAGATCCACATAAGGCTGGAAAAGTCAGGTGTCCCAATACTTTAACTGGTTGAGCCAAGAATAATCACAGGCTGCATTCATTTTATCAGTGGTATCCTGTTATTGTGAATATATTTTGCTGTGTGTTAAACACACAATTAACAGTTTGGAATCATTTACACTTTTCTCTCCAGAGAGCAGGCGGCAAAATCACGCACAATTTACAGAGAGCTTTCTGTTCCTCCTGTGCCTTCTGTTTCTATTTGCGGCTTTTGAAAGCTCCAACTCTCTCACACAAACTCACACACATAGGAATTCAGTTCCCAAACCAAAGTGTACCAGTCTAACGTTCATCCAACCCGCCCAAAAATAATAAATAAAATAAAGACAGCACAGGAAGGGATAGTGGCTTGGGTTCTAAGAGCTCTGGGCTGCCCGGTGTTCTGTAGGAGCGTGACGTTCTTGGCTCGGCTTCAGAGGTTAACCGATGAATGCAAACCAAACCAAAGCCTGTCTAAACGCTTTTAATTATGTAGAGGCAGCAGACTGGAACGGCTCTACCTGACTCACTGCCTCCAGGACCTTACGCTATGAAATGAGATCTTCCAGTCAGGCTTCTGAGTAGCAATTTTATATTATTTAAAGGCAAATCAAGGCCTTGTAATAGACAACTTGCTAGAAAAAGGTCATTTGATGTATGCTCTCAGATTCAAATCTTTCGTAAAGTGTCGTAAGTAGAGATAAGAGAATAAATCTGAATTTGAGAATCGCAGTCGGAGTATAAAGCAAGCGTCCAAACTGGAATAGTACATAATCAAAGACGGGGATCAGGACGTACCCTGATTAGCAAAAGTCCTCCATAACGAAGATCTTCCCATAGTGGAAAACATTTTATGCACATTTTACATTTGAAAGATGCAGTTATCCACTTAACGGGTGTTTATTCATACAACTAAGCAGCACAGTGGTTGAGGACTTTAAGTGCATTTTTTTATTATTATTATTAAACTTGAAAACATACACAACAATAAACTTTTTTTCGGCTTCTCCCATCAGGGGGCGCCACAGCGGATCAGCCGCATTTTTGATTTGGCACATGTTTTTACGCTGGATGCTCTTCCTAACGCAACCCTTCCCATTTATCCGGGCTTGGGACCGGCACTAAGGCTTGTGCAACCCTAATGGCTGGGGTTGGTTCCCTGACACAACAATGCCAGTGGTATAAAAAAGGAACTAGAGTTAGCGCAGTGTCACTGTGGCTACTCGCTCCGTAAAATCTATAGAGCTATGGATTCTTTAGCGTTTTATGTCCAGCTTTAAGAATTTCTCTTAAAAGGAGAAAATTCTGACAATTCTGCATATCGAGGGAATGAATAAATGAAGACATTTGTTAGTCTGTTAAAGTCTGTTTGTTAAATTGAACTCCTATATATGCCATATGTAAAATGGTCCTTGTTCAATGCCCTTTTCCACTATCTCTATCTCTATCTCTTGATATACAACTTAGCAGATGAGAAGTTTGGTGATGCTGGGATTTAAACTCAGAATACTGCTGCGACGTGATTGGCTGACTGAATAATTGTATCACTCAACAGGTGTACAGGTGTTTACACACAAACAATATCTATATACTAAATCTGATTTATGGAGCTAAAAGTTGGGAAGTTGATTATTTAAAAAATGCTATCATAGCTAGTTAGCATCATGACAAAGCTGAGTGAGTGTAGGCAAAAAGAAGGGCTGGGTGAAGCATCTGCTCATGGGAGAAGCCTGTATGCTTTTATCTGAGACTGTGTGTGTGTGTGTGTGTGTGTGTGTGTTTGTAAAAGAGAGCGTGTGTGTACAAGGCTGGAAGAAGGTGGCTCCAGCAGTGTGTTTTTAGATAGCAAAACTGCCTCACCAAACATGCTGGCTGCCCTGTCACACACTGAGACACACACACACACACACACACACACACTGCCAGATGCTAGCATCTAAATGTTCCATTCTATAGGTAGCACTTTTTCTGCTTCCTTTCTGTTCGCTTTACATTTATTTACCTAGCAGACACTTTTAGCTGATGTAAGTCAGAATTCAATCCAAATGCACAGCTTTTAATAAAAGAAGCAAAAAAAGCTGACATTCAAAAAGTGTCGGAAAATGTTCCAGCGACTTTCCCAAAAAAAATAAACGAGTTATTTGTGGATCCATTGAGAAGCACATGCTAATATTTAGGAGTGCCGCAAAAACACGAATCAGGCAGAAGGGTACAATCGTGCAAGCTGATGCAAAAGACCAGGAAGAAATAACAGAAAAACAAGCAGCATTCATGATTCTCTTTTTTACGTTTTACTTGTTTGTATTAATTTTATGACAGAAAATAGAGAATTTGTTAACAAACACTACTACCTTCGTTCCAGGACATTGTTACATTTATAAAATTAGGAATAAGCGTGTTTAATTTTTAAATGCAAAAAAAAAAAAAATTGCAATAGGAGGAAAACAAACTTTTGCACATTAAAGTTACACGTAATTACATGAGTTTAAATATCTGGGGTCACCTGTGCAATGTAATAGAGAATGCATTAGAGAAGTGAAGAAAAGAGTGCAGAGGGACATCGAGAATATCAGTAGAAGAACGTTGAGTATGGAGGTGCCACCAGGAGGAAGACAGGAAGGCCAAGAAGGAGGTTTATGGATGTGGTGAGGGAAGACATGCATGTGAATGTAAAGAACAGACGGCTATGGAGAAGGATGATCCGCTGTGAAGACCCCTAATGGAAGCAGCCGAAAGAAAAAGAAGAATCATCATCATCATCATCATCATCATGCACACGATCACTCTGAATGCTTTAGCTAACGCAGGTTTGATTTCTCGATTCCATCCTGCATTATATTATAGTCCTAATTACAAGTTACTACTTTTGCGTGTATCTTGACAGGATCTGCTCAATGTAGAGAAAAAAGCCAACAAATGTTATCATTGTAAATATAGATAGCGGCTTATGGAAATGAAGGCATGATTATCCGAGATTAGCGATTATAAAGCCGTCACCCAACCTGCCTGAGATGACAGTGTGTCGTCTGAAAGTGCTTGTTGTGTACCTCAGGATGACTTCAGCTCTCTCAAATACATTCTTTACTCACATTCATTTACTTTCGATACTATTTCCCTATGAAGCACTTTCACTTTCCAGTCATTTGTGGTTCAGCCACAAACTGTTACCACAAACTTGGAGGCACACGATTTGGTTTCATCATGATAATACCCCTGTGCACAAAACCAGCACCATGAAGATCTGCTTTACATTGGTTGAAGTGGAAGATCTCCTACTTTATTGGTCACCTCACCTACATCACTTTACTAATGGATGAATGAATCTTACACAAATCTCCACAAGCACAGTCCAAAATCTGGTGGAACATCTCAGAAGACTGGAGGCTATTATGACAGCAAATGGGGACTGAATGTGGAATGAGATGATAAAAAAAGGTGTGACCAGTGGTTTACACACATTATCCCAGCTGTTTTTAAAGAAAAAAGACACATATAGCTGGAAAAATCATTATACTTTTTGACGCAATACTTTTGCCGATATAGTGACACAATCAGTACTATATAGTACTTCTTTCAAATCACAAAATCGTGTGTGTGTGCGACAACTTTGCTCCATGGCCACACGGGCAGCAGGTCATTGGAGTTCAGGTGAGTATTGACCCATAAATAGCTCATTCGACTGTCAGCTCCTGTGAAATAGACCAGGGGCTTTAGGTGCCTTATGTGCTTTAGATACTTTTCTATCATCAGTGATGGAATTGAAACCTCTGAACCCTGGAGGGCAAAAACCAAGTGGCCAATCAACCTCCATAAACATCATCCTGAAGGTTATTTTGCAGGAAATGAATGACACATGTATATTCAGCACTGAAACACACACACGAAAAAAAAGAAAAGAAATAATGAAATCAATACTGCTTGCAAATATAATAAGATTTTCAAGGGGAATCGTAGGCTCTATAGGGCAATCATAGGACGTACCTGCAGGTAATTCTGTTGAGGTACGTGACCTTAAGACCCACAATGTACCTTCATCTACTAGCATTTACCTTTGGGAAGAGAAATACGTGTACGCTAGTGATGGGTCGTTCATTTTGAACGAATCTTTAATGTGACTCAGAAGAACGAGTCGTCTCAAAGTGCGATTCGTTCATTTTCTACTTGAGACGCGTGAGCAAAGCATCGCAAAGGTTATGTACAGGAAACAGAACCGAGTACTTTACCGTTTGACTCTTCAAGTCCGAGTTCTTTTATCATGTGACTCCTATAGATGCTATGAAGTGCATTACACAGGAAACAGAATTGTGTATTTTAACTAATGAGTCATCGGGTCGGAGTCGTTCGTTCTTTTATCACATGACTCCCATATATGCAACGCAGTTCTTCAAACAGAGTTTGTGTATGTAGGAGTTGTGGGATGACATGAAATTTAACATTACGTAACAATATTTCTAATTAATGTAACGCAATGAACTAAATATAGTTTATAAATAACACTTGGAAATTTTCTTTTCCGATTTTCCCATCACTAATGCACTAAAGTTTTCAGAATCTATTGGAATTTATGACTGACTAGTATTTACACAATAGAATTTACATCAAACCACAAAACTTTGGCTTTTGCCATATTAATAGGTACGATTTAAAAATACATATTGTATTTTTATACATATGACACATACACTAAATATGATTTAGAAAATACCAGATTGTCAGGTCCAGAGATTACTCTTTGCTGTTTGTCCTGATTGGTCAGATTTTAGTGATCCACATCATTTACTTTTTAGATATTGTTTCCAGAACTCATAGTGCCGAAATCTCAAGGTTCCTCTCTAAGCAGATATTTTATTGACCATGCATGTACATAGTACGTTGCCAGATATTTAAAAATAAAATCGATGACTGATGTTTTGCGATTTCTGCGTCTGTCAGCAAGCTGAACTCATGCCAAAGCTTGGGCACATTGGCAGCTTTTTGGCGTGTAGGTTGAGGGATACGTTCAAAGCGAAGACAAAAAGTCTTTGTTTTAGAAAAATGTGCTGCAAATTGACAAAAATAAAAGCTTCTGTGAAAGTCGGAACACAGTATATTTGCTTTTATCTCCTTAAAAATCTGACACATGAATTTATTTCCAGGATATAAGGTATGATACAATAAAATATAGAGCCTCGGGAAAGAAAAAATGCTGAATTCAGGAGACGATGAAATACACTTGGGAATTCCTGTAAGTTTTCATCCTCCATTGAAGGACATTCGGTACCTTTACTGTATCTCCCAGGAGAGCTGTAGGGACTGAAGTAGTGTAGCATCTGTTAACAACCTCTGACCAGAAGTTGGCTTGTTTGAATCCTAGACCTGCCAGAGACAAAGCAATATAATAAAATGTGCATTAATTTACATGGTAATATGCAATAAAATATAAAAAATGCATAGTTGCACCCAGATGAATTCCCTTATGAGCCTGGTTCTTCTTAAGGTTTCTTCCTGATATCATCTCTCGGAGGTTTTTTTTACCTCATATAAGCATTTAATAAACAACATATGGACAAAAGTTTTGTATGGGCTTTTTCGACATAACATTCCCCATATTGTCCTAATTTGCTATTATAATAACCTCCACTCTTCTGGGAAGATGTTTCACAAAATTTTCAGGTGTGCCTGTGAAGATTTCTGCTCATTCACACACAAGGATGTTAATAAAGTCATTCATCCCGAAGGTGTTCAATAGGGTTGAGGTCAGAGTTCTATAGCAGGAGAACTTCCACTCCAAGCATATCTCATTGAGCTGACATCCTATACAATTGTGTGTTCTTAAGTTTGTGGTAACTATTATAGAAAGAACCACATATGGCAGGAAAAGTCAGGTGTCCCCAAACTTTGCCTATGGTTCAGATTTTGAGGCACGAATGGATTCTTGGGTCGGTTTAAAACTGACCCGAACCGTACTGTCAAGGTGGGTTGACAAGAGTTTGTGTAGCTGCACAATATGAAAAGTATGTAAGGGTTGTGTAGCTACACACATTAATACAAGCATACCAAAACCCTATCTACTCAAGCTGCCAACAACTAAATACATCTAACCAACATACTTTGCATTCAACTTCATATTTCTACACCAGGAATGATTTGTGATTGCACATCTGGTGTCACCCGGAAGCGACAGTTTTCACTTCGAGTCGCTGAAAATATCTTATTCATGAGAGTTTTTTTTTTTTTTTCACATGACTGTCTCCTTGTGGAATATTCATTAAACATCTACATCTACATTGTGCCCATGTCTCCTGTGCAATAATAATAAAACTGAAAGCCAACTGAATTAAAGGGCCACTAACACAAAGTACCATCTTACATAAGTGACCTTAAAACTGACAGGTCCTCAAAGCACCTATTATTCCTATAAAAGGTTATACTTGAAATGTGTAGCAGGCCTGAATGATCTCCAAAGCCAATTATGAGGCTTGGAAAAGCTATGATTTTGATTAGAATGGCTGACTGTGTGACGCATGGGAAGTCAGAAAAGAAAGCTGAGTAGTTTTTATGGTAGTAAATCTTTGAATATATATGATATGGTATATAAGATATGAAAAATACACTATATACAGTAGATACAAGTTTTGGGACAAATGACCTTTCCAGCCATGTGTGCTGTTTTTCATTAACTGTTTCCACAAAGTTGGAGGCACACAACTACGAGGTGGTATAAAAAGGTTTTGAAACTATTGCTGCTTACTGGTGCTATTCTGTTACCACATCTGCGATTACATCATGGAATTAGAATAAAGACCAAACGTGAAATTCGGTGTAAAACTGGGCAAATCTGCCACAGATACCTTTTGACATGGCATACGTTTGACATACGGCGATGCTGCAACGAGTCGAGGTCGAGGTGTTCGAGGTGTTTTGAGCAGCACGTGTGCTTCAAGAGCGAAGAAAAACACTGGAAGACGACGAGAGATCAGCAAGACCATTGATGAGCTCGATGTCGAAAATGCCGAAACCGTTTGGCAACTTGTGCATGATGATCGTCGGAGAACGATCCACATAATCCCACTTCTGCACTCACCCTACTCGTCAGATTTGGCCCTCTTCGCAAAAGCTTGATGCGCTTCGAGTAGAAGACTTCCAGGACACGTTCCAGAAGCTGCAGGAACACTGGGAGCGCTGCATTGCTGTGCAAGCGGACTATTTTGAAGGTGATTGTGTGTAAACATAGATAAATATAGAACTTTCTTGTGAATAGAGCGAGTTTTTAAACTTTTTGATACCACCCTGTATATAGAATGTCTTTAGATGCGTCCTACAGTTTTGCGCCTCCACGTCTGGATGGTTTGGAGTGGAAGATATTCCACTCTAGAGCGCTGACCTCGACCCTACTGAACATCTTTTAAAAGAATTGAAACACTGATTGCACCCCAGCTCTCCTCATCTCACCCACATCGGTACCTGACTTTACTAACTGGCTGATTAAGCACAAATCTTAATATCCACACGCCAAAATCGAGTGGAACATCTTCCCAGAAGAGTGGCATTGAAAAACTAAATGTGGAATGAAATGTACAAAATCACATATCTTAGGTTAGGTGTTCCCAAACTTTCATCCGTATAGTGTATCTTCTCAAATGAAATGTTATTGGATAGGGTGAGGGAAAAGTTTCTACTAAAGCAATATTACTTTCATGCGATTTTGTGTTTCCAGAAAAAATGTAATTACTATCATTATAATAATTGAACACAACTATCCTTCGCCATAGTGGCCATCATCATCATCATCATCATCATTAATCAAAACATCCAGTACTAACAGTTATTCACTGCTAAACAACATGCTGAGGAAACTTGATTTTGTGTGTATATGAGCAGCTTTTCTTTGTCTGGTAAAGCTGTTTCAAATCCTTTAATGGAGAGCAGGGGTACATTAACTCTAAGAACGATTGTTATTAGGTTGATAATTTTCCTCCAGCCGAACATTACTGACTCTTCTTGGTATTAACATCTTCATAAAAACCATACACAAGAGACGGCATACAGTATACGAGAGTACCGAGTGTCGGGAGTGCGCCGAGCCTTGCTGTTAACACGAATACACTAATGCTCTTTCCAGAGAGCAAGTCAGAGTCATTTCACATGTATTCTATATAAAATCAAGTCAAGTCAAGTCAAGAAGCTTTTATTGTCATTTCAACCATATATAGCTGATGCAGTACACAGTGAAATGAAACAACGTTCCTCCTGAACCCAGGTGCTACATAAAACAACATAAAACAACAGTACAGAACAGAAAGACACAGGGCCGAGAACTAAGATCCTCGCCACATAAAGTGCATGTGTGCAGCTGGTGCAAACAGTGCAAAAGACAACACAAGACAGTGCAAAAGACGACACAGGACAGTGCAGGACAATACACAAAATATAAAAATAAAAATAATAGCTCCGCCAGTAAAACCTGTCGTGACAGAATAAGGTGCAAACAGTAGCAGAAAAATGTAAACAGAAAATGTAAACAATTGTGCAATTCAGCAGTAGCAGCAATCAAAATAAAGTGAACAGTGACCAAAGGATTTGGACAGAATATTGTGCAAAAGTCCCGGAAGATCAGCAACAAACGGCATGTAAACATTTTGCGATAATGAAAAGTGTGAATGGTACTGAAACCTGGGTGTGCGAAGTGTATGATGTGTGTTGAGTCCAGTTTGTACAGATCAGTCACACAGTTGTGTGTAAGTGTGTGTGTGTGTGTGTGTGTGTGTGAGCGAGAGAGTTCAGTTCAGATGTTTGTTGAGGAGCCTGATGGCTTGAGGGAAAAAGCTGTTGCACAGTCTTGATGTGGCGGCCCGAATGCTTCAGAACCGTTTCCCTGATGGTAGGAGTGTGAAGAGTGTGTGTGACGGGTGTGTGTGGTCGTCCACAATGCTGTGTGCTTTGCGGATGCAGCGTGTGGTGTAAATGTCCATGATAGAGGGGAGAGAGACTCCGATGATCTTCTCAGCTGTCCTCACTATCCTCTGTAGGGTCTTGCGATCCGAGACGGTGCAATTCCCAAACCAGGCAGTGATGCAGCTGCTCAAGATGCTCTCGATAGTCCCTCTGTAGAACATGGTCAGGATGGGGGGAGGGAGATGAGCTTTCCTCAGCCTTCTCAGGAAGTAGAGACGCTGCTGGGCTTTCTTTGTGGTGGAGCTGGTGTTGAGTGACCAGGTGAGGTTGTCTGCCAGATGAACACCAAAGAATTTGGTGCTCTTGACGATCTCCACTGAGGATCCATCGATGATCAGTGGAGAATGGTCACTCTGTGTTCTCCTGAAGTCAACAACCATCTCTTTAGTTTTGTCAACGTTCAGAGACAGGTTGTTGGCTCCACACCAGGCTGTTAACCGTTGCACCTCCTCTCTGTATGCTGACTCGTCGTTCTTGCTGATGAGACCTACCACGGTCGTGTCATCGGCAAACTTGATGATATGATTCGAGCTGTGCATTGGTGCACAGTCGTGAGTCAGCAGAGTGAACAGCAGTGGACTGAGCACACAGCCCTGAAGGGCTCCAGTGCTCAGTGTGGTGGTGCTGGAGATGATGTTTCCGATCCGGACTGACTGAGGTCTCCCAGTCAGGAAGTCCAGGATCCAGTTGCAGAGGGAGGTGTTCAGGCCCAGTAGGCTCAGCTTCTCGATCAGGTGCTGAGGAATGATTGTGTTGAATGCTGAACTGAAGTCTATGAACAGAGTCCTGAAGCATGACAGTCAGTCACCAGGAAGAACTTCAAGTGGTGTCACTCATAAAGAAGAACTGCTTTAACCTTTTTTTTTTTTGCCAATTCCAGGAATACTGGAGCGCATGGTTTTCTGGGAAATGGTAGCTTTGTGGATATGATATTGGAATTCTGACCAGGTCATGGGTTCAAATCCCAGCACAACCAAACTGCCACTGTCGGGTGCTTGAGCAAGGCCCTTAAACATCAATTGTTCAGCTGTACGAGGCAGGTCAGTTTCTGAAAGATCCAGTTGAATCTCACTTCTTTATGAAGATTCTGAACATTGGACTATTGAGGATAGACAATCTTTCAACATTCAACGTTCTACATATGCTGTTTCTCCGTTATTGAACATTTAAAAGCTCAGACATGAAGTTGGTGTTGAATCTTTAATGATTTCAGATGTTGAGCTGCTCAGAAGCTTCTGGTTTCACAACTCCAAGTATAATTTCTAAATGTAAACTAAATGTTATTGACACATGCCTGCTGTATCTGTATGTTTTACGGAGGTTGGACATACCCGAGACAAAACCCAGAGAAATCCCAAAAGAACTACATTCTTCCATTCAGGAAAATATGGAAACTCATCCATTAACTTCTAAAAACTGTACATTTTCCCTTTCATATCCCTTGACCTCAGATTTCTACATCGGTGGTATATATAGTGGTGGACGAAATACACAAACCATTTAGTTGAGTGGATTGCTGGATTGTGATTGGTGGATTGCTGTGTGTTTGACCAGTTTTTATCCTCATAAATAAAAATAAAATGTAGTTAAGTACAGTATCCAATTACATAAACTTTTGCTACTCTCCACCACTTTATGCAAATAAATGACAAATTGTCCCGTGGGATCAATAAAGTTTTCGAAAATAAATGAACAGGAAGTTGGGTTATCCAAACGGAAAGGTAAGTTCTGTCATCTTTTATTCTTTTTACTAGTATTGTGATAATGTCTGTTGATTGAAATGTACTTAAATGTCCAAATTTGGGGCAGCGAAGGTGTGGTCAAGTTGCTGATGCAAAGGAGGCGGGGTTTAACCGGTGCTGATTCATATCTGTGTATAAACACATCGTTTTGTTTGTCTTTTTAGGGAAAAAATGGACTGCCACAAATCAGAGAGGAACCAAGCTGGCAGAAGTCACATGTAAGACACACACACGACCCACACCTGACCTTGGAAAGTGTTTATGAACTTGGAGGCGAAACCCTGGAATATTGGTATGTTTTTTATTGTGTTTTTTTATTCTGATCATTGGAAGTGCTCTGAGTAGCGCTGGTGGAATAAATAAAACGAGAACAAAGATCTGTCAAAGCCTAACATTCTGCTGGGTCCCTTTTTCCCCCCACACGCCTTTACACACACACACACACACACACACACACACACACACACACACACACA
>JAAIIK010000074.1:2105592-2131250 GCA_014706435.1 Silurus glanis
TGTGTGTGTGTGTGTGTGTGTGTGTGTGTGTGTGTGTGTGTGTGTGTCTTTGTCACCTGGGTCAGAATCCTTATAAATGTCCATTGAAATGATCTTTTCTCCCTCCATTCTGTCACCATTTCACCATTTTACCTGAGGCAGGGAGGAAGTGGTGTCCAAAGGCAGAACCCAGATAAAGGCAGTGTGTACGAGTGTGTAAGAGGTGTGTACGAGTGTGAGCGTGCCCTGAGCGTGGTGTTTGTTATTAAATGTACATGTCTTTAGACAGATTTATGTGGACTTCTCTGCTGAAGAGGATTTGTGTAGCACATGTAGGGCAGAGATCCAAAGGGAATTTAAATATAAATATCTCCTGACAGAACACCTTCTTTAAATAGGTCTATGGAGAATAAAGAAGAGCGTTCATCCCCGGAAATAGGAATTAATCTTTTTCAAAGAGAAATGGACTGTCACTGCCTAAACACCTGAGATGCAATACAGTTCAATTAATTGAAGACACGAAACAAAACTTAGAAGCCGTGCCATTTTTCTGGGGACAAAAATATGCCCAAAAAGATCATGCGTACAGGCCACGTCTTCTTCGCTGGAACTGTCAGGCATTTAAAATACACCTTCACTGAAAATGAGACCTCTGGAACCTTTGGCCATAAATGCCACAGCTACTCCTTCACTGGTACAGCTGGGTGTATAGGCCACACCTCCTACTCCACTGGAACAGTCTGGTGTATAGGCCACACAATCTTTACTGGAACCACATCTCTTACCCTGGAACCGTCTGGCATATAAGCCACAACTCCTCCGCCAATGGAACCAGTGGGCATATAGACCACACCTCCCAAACTGGAACCACCGGGCATATAGGCCACACCTCCCCCTTTACTGGAACCTCTGGGTGCAAAGACCACACCTCCTCCTTCACTGGATCCATCAGGCATATAGGCCACACCTCCTCTTCTACTGGAACCATTGGGCATATAGGCCAAGCCTCTACTCCTCCACTGGAACGCATTAGCGTTTTAGGCCATGCCTCATCTTTTACTGGAACCATCAGACTTATAGGCGACGCCTCCTTCTCTGGAACTGTCGAGCATATAGGTCACACCTACTCTTCACTAAAACTGTTGGGCATATAGGCCATGCATTCCTACTTCACTAAAACTGTTAAGCGTATAGGCCACACATCCTTTACCAGAAGTTTAAGCCCTATAGGCCACGCCTCTTTCATTGGAATTGTGGGGCGACCTAGGCCACACCTCCTTCACTGGAACAGTCGGCATCAACGCTTTATGCTAAATGTTTTTACGCTACATTACTGGATCCGTCAGGCATCTAGGCCACAAGTCCTCCTTCACTGGAACTGTCAGGCGTATAGGCCACACCTCCTTTTCACTGGAACAGTCAGGTTTATAGGCCACACCTCCTCCTTCACTGGAACTGTCAGGTGTATAGGCCACATCTCCTTTTTCACTGGAACAGTCAGGCATATAGGCCACACCTTCTTCACTGATACCGTCAGGAGTAGAAGTTACACCTTCTCCTTCACTGGAAAAAAGAGGCACAGATGCTATGCCTCCTTCCAAGGAACTTTCCAGGATTTTAAGCACACCTCCTCCTTCACTGGAACAGACATACTCGGAGACCATGACTTAGCAAAGTCTTATCCATAAAGCAAAAAAGGATGCTGATGCTGATGCTGCAACTGAAGCTGATGTTGCAATTCGCTGATCTTCTCTGTCCAGAGAAGTGCTTTGTCAACTACCATGACTGTGTGGCTTAGAGATTTATCAGGAGAGCTTTATGATCAGTAACATGAGAAAGCTAGGGTTTGCAGTGCATACTCCATGATGCGGATGCAAGCAGAGAAAAAATGATAAACAACGTCTCTAGGTTACGTATGTAACCTTATTTCCATGAGGGAACGAGATGCCTCGTCCCAAAGCGTTGCGACGCAGCTTGAGTACCTGAAAGGGAATTTGAAGAAAGAACATCTAAGTTTGTGCTCTTTGGTAGCTGTGTGACACGATTGAGTGTGCTGTTTTGACATGGACCAAACTGGTGGGCATCATTTTCATTAATTGAGCTCTGTCCATAACATCCAAAATTTGCGCTGGTAGCGAGTGTAATACAACAATATACACTGTGCAGCAAACACTTACATAATACACTTACAAAATATCCACATCTTGTCTCATGTCTCATTTACATCAGGTCTAGGAGTTTACACCAGTTCCTGGTATTTTTAGAAGCAAGTGACCCCACACATGGTCATGTATTTTGCTTTTATAAGTTGCTCTGCCTCAGACCAAATGTCTGTTAGAGTTTTTGTGTGTGTTAAAATAAGAGGTGATGAGATTCATGAAACATGGCAGAATAAATGTTCCTGGAATTGATGATCCAAAGTAGGCCATGGACCATGTATTCCTATTGGACATAACTGAAGAGCTGAACCTCCTTAACCCGTAGCTCCAGGGCTGCAGTCGGCTCGTCACAGGTGCTTGTGAACAAAGGCAGCATTTGCAGCATGCAGATCTCTTGCGGAGGTTGAGGTCAGAGCATTCCGAGGTGATGAATATGCCTCTTCTGATGAAAACCTGCTGCAGAAATCTGCTCGCTTTTTTCACTGACTTTAGGACACACTGTGACGCTTCCCAGCTGTCCCCCCCTGCAGGCCACTTCTCGGCTGGTGTATCCCCCAAGGAGGGCGAAAGGAGAGTGTTCATTTGCAACAGTGGGCTACAAACTTAATTCAAACAGGCATTAGGAAAAGGAGACATGACTAGGCAATTTCTGAGAGGATCACCCGAATCCTCTGTAAAGCTCTCAAGTGTTTGGTTTGGTAATGTACATTTTTTCAGAAGGAAATATGTGCGGGACGTGGACGTGGACAGGAAGCTCAGTGATGTTGAGGCATTGGACTTCTGATAGAAGGCCATGGGTTGCCAATTCTGATTGCCACTAAGCTGCATGAACTGCTGTATGTACTGTATAGGAATGCTAGTTGCTTTGGATAATGTCTCCTCCCAAATGTCATAAATGAAAATGTAGAAACTTTACCAAATGCAAATCCAGGCACACTGATGCCCTTGTTAGAGCTGTACCCAGGATTTAGTCTTTAGCCCTCTTGTAATTTGTAAACATGTATTTACAAGTAACTGAACAAACCATACAGCTCAAGGACTTTCTATTGATTAGCAAAATGTGAGCAGTGAAAGAGCACATTGTCCTAGCGAGGGTCGCCATGATCGCTCCACACGATGCTCCAAGACCCCGCAGTCACAAGAGGCTAAACAGCCCCTGAATGGTGAGCTTTATAATAGAGTTCGATGAGAGGAAGAAAAAAAATCCACAGAATTAAATAATAGCAAAAGAGGTCATGGGTTTATTCCAAGTAATGAGTTTAAGAGCGCAAGGGGAGAACGGTTTCCTTTCACAGAAATCTTTTGTGGCAAGTTTTCAACAGAAAATCGGGTGGTTTTAAAAAGGATAAAAAGCGCTGTCGATAACAAAATGCCACAGCCACGTCATGTTCCGACTGCAGGACTCAATATCTGACTTTTTTTTTCCTTCCGCTTTTATGTTCTTATTACTTTTAATAGAAACTTGCAAGACTTGGACTCTTTAAGTTGGAACTTTTGGGATAAAGGGCTTTTTATAAAAAAATATAATTATAATGTGTTTCACTCACTTCTTTATTTTGAATATCTATATTTTTTGTTTCAAACTTACGAACTACAATTCAACACTTTTATTTTCTTCATTTTCTTTCAATGTCAGTGGTGTGAAACCATTTGCATAACGTTTATGCCAGAGGTGTAAAGTGGAGACCTGCACGGGATGGAAAGTTCTGTCCCGCTTCCACAAAAATATATATGATTTCCGCTCCCATTGTCAAAATTTAGGTTTTGTCTCGCCTGCAAAAGCCCGCAGGTAAAATGTATAAGTAGTTTTATTTTCAGTGCACTGACTGCTCCTTCCTGCTTTCTTTGCTTTTTAGTCTTTCTCGCTTCCCTTTTTAATATGAATGAAAAAAGATAAAATTATTTCGTTTTATTTGACTTATTGTGTTAATGAGGAACACTGACATGAGCAAGGTACTTTTTAGGACATAGAATATCAACTGAAACGATATCTAAAAAAAAAAAAAACAGGCCAAAGGTTGTTTCTTTCTTTTCTTTTTTTTAAGAACATTTTGCGGGAGTCCCGTATATTATTTAATTTTCACACAAGTATTTTACCGCCCGCACCTGCATTCACCCATCAAATCTTGTCTAGTGTAAAGTATTTAAGTAAATGTTTCTTCGTTACTGAACTTAAGTAATTTGTTTTGGCTACTTTCTAGTTTTACTGAGTTTTAAAGATATAAGCAACTTTTACTCTCTACTCAACTACATTATGATTCAATAGATGTACTTTTTACTCCACTGTATTTTAATTGATGATCCCCATCACCAATCATATTTTGCAGCTCTGTTGAAGACGTCATTAACACTCCCCGACCCGCATCTGCTGCCTCTGCCAGGTTACGTATGTAACCATGGTTCCCCGAGGGAACGAGACACAGTCGGTTTACATTCTTCTGGTCTGGGGCCTAAAAGGGAGGAGGAAAGAATGCCTGGAGCATGACGACCGAGGGTACCTTGGGAACATACCCTGGGTAGAGGAAGTCACTGGCTATGCCTGGAGTGAATTCTAGGGAAAAACAGCTACAGAGAGGGCCTGAAGGTCTCCTACTCTCTTGAGAGAAGAGATGGCCAAGAGTAACACAGTCTTAACTGTGAGGAACCTTAACAGCACCTTGGTCAATGGCTCAAAGAGAGGCTCAGACAGGGCCTCCATAACAATGGCCAAGTCCCACACAGGCACTCTAGATTGTACTGAGGGCCTCAGCCTCCTGGTACCGCGGAAAATATGTGTCACCAAAGGGTTCTTACTGCCCCACGAGGGGGGCATGAAAGGCTGCAATGGCGGACACATAAACCTTCAGGGACCTTCAAACAGAAGCTAGCGCCAGTTTCACTCCATGTGCTTTTTATAGCTTCCTGGTCATGATGTCACCCCAAAAGTTTCCATTGGACTGATTACATACGTGATTCAGAGCTTGGAAAACACGGAAGCTTTCCCAAAGCGCTGTTGGCGCAGCTCGAGTTCCTGAAAGGGAACTTTTTTATTCCTGCTTGTCTCATTTTCAGTACAAAAAGAGCTTGAATACATTTAAAAAACTTTGAGAACCAGCTTTCGTTGAAGTTGACTGAAATAATATTGTCCCTCTATGAGCTGCATCAACTCAAAGTCAACACTGAATATTTTGTTTCAATTTATCGAAAAGAATTCATTAAATTTTTGTTTGTAATTAAAGATCCCTTACTGAAAGATTGCTTGACTACTTTGTCTTTTTTTTTTCTTGTTTCATTCTGGAATGTTGAAGACTCTGTTGTGTTATTTGTTAATGCAGTATTGAGGTGTACAAATTGATATGTATTTTAGGAAATAAAACCTCATAAATTAACTGTTTTTGACTTTTCACTGACGAGTCTTGGTGTCGAGGACGAGTGCATCTTTGAGCCGACATTCAAAAAGAGTAAAAAACTCAAATACTGTTCATATCAGATACTTGAAGACTTTTACTCAAGTCATATTGGAATTGGTGACTTTTAACGGAGTAAGTTTTGCAGTAAGGTACCGATGCTTTTAAACAAGAAGGATTTCCAGAAACTCTTTACACCTTTGTTTTGGACCAAATTAATCTACTCTGACTTTAGCCCTCATGTGAATTCTATACCATTTTTGATGATCAAATTATCAGAATCAGAATAAATTATTGATCTCTTATTGATTTTTTTATTTGTCACAAACATACACTATATTTCCAAAAGTATTGGGTCACCTGGTAATGTGATTTTTGAGCATTAAATTCCACATTTAGTCCCAGTTTGTTCTTATAATTCCCTCCACTCTTCTAGGAAGATGTTCCACTAGATTTGGGAGTGTGCTTATGGATATTTGTGTTCATGAGGCACAGGGATATTATGAAAGGCAGCTACTGATGTAGGTGAGGATGTCTTGAGTGCAGTCAGCGTTCACATTTATCCAAAAGGTGTTCAGTAGGGATGAGAGCAGAGCTCTATAGCATGCCACTCAAGATCTTTTTCTCCAAAGCATGTAAACCAGATCTTCAAGGAGGCATTGCCATGCTGGAACAGGTTTGGGTTTCCAAGATCAGGTAAATACAAAATTGTATTATAGAGCATCTAAAGACGTCCTGTACAATTAAGTCTATCCAGATTTGTGGTAACAGTTCTAAAAGAACCACATATAGCAGGAAAGCTCAGGTGACCCAATACTTTCGGAAATATAGTGTAGTTATATGCAGAATGCAATTTGCATATATATATATATATATATATATATAAAATGTTCTGAGTTATTGCACATGTAAAAATTATTATTTCTGCACTGAAATGATTGAACATAATCACCCAAGATATTAACATTATATAAATGTGGCATAAAAAATGTATACCTATATCGTCTATATCTACACCATGACCTTGTTTAACACTCAAAAAGAGGAAAAACCGACACCAGAATCTCATACACAACTTTAGTAAATATGATTTATTTTCCTGCATTGACTTGTTTCTGTAGATGTAATAAAACACTGGCTTGGTAAATCCTTTCATTTGCACTGAAAAACACAGCTTTGCCTTGAAGCCTTGAAGTTTTTTAGTTTTGGATTGAAACATTATACACAGTTTAGACTCATCTTCTCATCCTACATGAAGCTGTGAGGCGAATGAGCTGCTGTTCTCCGTCTCTCTCACACCGAGCTCTGTGGTTCATCTCGTATTTGTTTTTTTGGGATGTTACA
Source organism: Silurus glanis (assembly GCA_014706435.1). NCBI lineage: Eukaryota > Metazoa > Chordata > Actinopteri > Siluriformes > Siluridae > Silurus > Silurus glanis. The sequence continues at coordinate 2,112,461 of JAAIIK010000074.1, forward strand.
GAAATTGAAATCTTCACCCACACCCACATTGGAAGTCAGAGAGAGAAAGAGAGAGCGATCGTATTTCTTCTCTGTTTACTCGGTTCACTCTGTGTACACTGACCTAAAAGGTTTGTTTCCTTTCAGCTGTTGTCACATATTTTCCCTCCGCTCTCATCCTTCGATTTTTTTTATTTTTATTTGTGTGCCTCCCTTTGTAGATCCCCCGGGCAGGGACCCTGCATCTGCTCATTTTTACACTGATACATAAAAGATTTTTATATTTAAATTCACTTTATAGCCAAAGAAAAAAAACCCTGATTAACCCACAGCATGAAGTCAAACTTCCCAGGTGTGCCGCTGTGTTTGAGGTTTTATTACGGGGTGCCAGATTGGTGCAATTTGCAATAAATATTTAAAGACATTTTTTGGAGGGTAAATGACTTTAGAATGACCTTCAAGTTAAAAAAGAATGTTACCTTTCGAACATTTCAGTTTGCTCCCTTGTATTTGCATTCATTTTTGTTTTTATGTTCTTATTCTTTACCTGAAAAAAAAAAAATGTGGGATCACCCAAACATTTTTTTGTGATCCTGTGCACACGTTACAGTTCTATGATCTTTGATTGATTTGAGTATTATCCGGTGCTTGACTTGGACGCATCTTCAGTGATGTAACCTGGGGTCATCAGGAGGTTCAGGTCTTTGAACATCAGACATTCATCGACCCAGCCGGGGGTGATCAGATCTTGGCTTTTATCTGAGTAGTTTATATTCTACAGATTGCACTGCTCATGCTTCAGCCTTGCCCACATGTCTAATGCAAGCAGAACCATCCAGACCTCCTCAATCACTAAGGCTGTAGCAATCCACACTGTCACCTTAAACCATATGAATCTAGAGAACCACAGGCAGGAGAAGCAGATCTACAACTAGCCATCGAAGAAGAACAGCCACAACACAGACAATCAAAAATTCAATCTGAGCTCCAAAACATACAAAATAAACAACACATTTATCTATTTTAACATGTACATTTGTAACAAATATATAAATTGTCTAAAATAGACTTTAAATCACACAGAAAAACTGAAGTAAATGGTCATCAACTGAGCCAACATACCATTTTTTTTTATATACACTGAGCAAAATTATAAATGCAACACGTTTGTTTTTGCCCCAATTTTTCATTAGCTGAACTCAAAGATCTGAGATTTTTAGGACCAAAGCTGCACATGATCAAGCTGTCTAATCAGCATCTTGATCTGCCACACCTGGGAGGTGGATGATTCTCTCGACAAAGGAGACGTGCTCACTAACACAGATTTAGACAGATTTGTCTGTTTATATATTAGAATTAGAATAGAATATTTGAGAGAAAAAGGCTTTTTTTTTTTGTACATAGAAAAAGTCTTAGATCTTTCAGTTCAACTCATGAAAAATGGGGGCAAAAACAAAAGTGTTGCGTTTATAATTTTGTTCAGTGTAAATAACATTTACAGTCAGACCCCGACCTGTGACCACTCGACTTACGACATTTCAGAGATGGAGTATGTGCCCTGTTATGTAGATCATTTTCAGTGGTGAACGGTAATAAAGTAAATGTAATTTGTTAAGTAGTTTTTTCACGTATCTAAGCTGAAACTAATTAATGGGGGAGACATTGGGTCATGGTGTGGTTCACTTCGTCCACCAGTGATTATTTAAATCCGTTTACATGAAGATCTGCTAACATATACCATATATTTTTACCTGCTGCACCTTCTGTACATTAATCACCCTCACCCCTGTATATATATGGACCTTTTATCTTATTTATCTACTTTTATTGTAAATAGGTCACTTACTGTATGCACTTCTGGTTAGATGCTAACTGCATTTCATTGGCTCTCTACATGTACCTTGCACAATGACAAGAAAGTTGAATCTAATCTAATATGCAACATCCTCGATAAAGGAAAAGAACAAAAGCTGATGAGAGAAATATTGTGGAAGCCAGAAACTTCATTCAGTGTATTTTTTTGTTAAAAAAAAAAAAACTGCATTATGGTTTTAAGATCAAATAATGTGTAATAATTTATTTTGTATTTATTTACTGATCGATTTCTTTCCTTCTTTATTTCTTTAATATTACTTGAGCCCAAGGTAGAACCCTGCAGGATTTTCACTAAAAATCCAATGATGGATGACAGTGGATAGACGATAAACAGTGGGGAATAAAAAAAGTTGCCAGTTGTAAGTCGAGTTACTTAATATTTCACATAGTTGCCGTATTTCCAGCGTCCCGTCGGGGGTCGGAACGTGTTTGTATCCAGCACTTCCTGTTCCGTGTTCATCTGTCTCTCGTCGGGACGCAAGATATCAGACGGGGGAAAAAACAAGGTCAAAAACAAATGAATTGGGAAACATGGAGAGCCTGGCGTCACGGCAAAGCGAACAACCTCAATAAAACATCAATCCTCCGCTTTGTTTTTTAGCATGAGAGAATTACGTGAAAGGTTTGTTTTAAGCGAAACGTGTCCAATTTCCGCAAACGTTTTCCGTGGGATCTGTTGACAAACCCGAAACCAAAGATTAATACATGCAACTAATCACATCTGACGCTCCGAACTGAACATTTATTTTCATCTCTGTGTGAAATTAGTGTTGATTTAATGCAGTCTGTTGGCGAATCAGAGCCGCATTAATCTCCGTCAACTTGGGGGTTCTGTGATTCGTACGCTAGAATATTTTGCACAAATCAGGACAATCCTTTGGCTGTGTTTTAGGGCTTGACTGGAATTCTGGAAGAATTACAGCAGTGGGAAATTCTATTGTATCATTGGAGGTTACTTTATTGCTCTTGTAACAATTCTATTATTATAATACAATTAACTTTATACTCTAATGCTTTAATGTTAAACAATTTGGCCAACATTTACATGGAAAATAAACTTTGGAAAGCTTATTTTGTATTACAAATTTCAGCTTATTTCAATAATCATGTCAGGATGTGCATTTAAAAAGATAAGGCAAAGTGCAATAAGTATTGTGGATTTAAAAAGTCTATACAACTCTGTTAAGAAAGAAGAAAAAAGAATAAAGCCTTAATTTGTCACATATACTTTACAGCACAGTGAAATCTTTTCTTCACATATCCCAACTTGTTTGAAAACTGGGTTTAGAGCAGAGGGTCCACCATGATGCAGTGCCCCTGGAGCACAGAGGGTTAATTTGCTTGCTCAAGGGCCCAAGAGTGGCAGATTGGCAATACCAAGGCTTGAACCCACGACCTTCTGATCAGTACCCCAGCACCTTAACCACTGAGCAACCACTCCCCAAGAACAACTTGCATTAATGCAAGCAGGTTCAGCACCAGTTTTTCCTGCAAACCATCACCATGGTGATGATGTTTCACTTCCCTTTCTTTACTACCTGCAATCGTCATGGAGTCCACACTTTTTTGGTGCCTTGCATACATTTTAAGGGGAACAGCTATTGCAAATTAATGAAAGTGGGCTTTTTAATCATCACATGTACTTTTTTTTTATCATTCTTTTATCGCATATCCCAGTGATGTTAAGAAACTGGGGTCAGAGCCCAGGGTCATGCATGATAGAGCGCCCCCTGGAGCATGGGTTAATATCTATTATATTCAGAAGGTTTCATTTCTACTTTCATGCAAAGTGTGTATACCTTCACGAGAAGGTTCTCTATCTCTTTCTTTCATTGCTCACTGTGTGGGCTGGATTCCTATAGTGATTTGAGACACATCCATGTCTCCCCTAACTAGAGAGAAACAGAAGCTGCTGCTGTCCTCATTTTGAATGGCAGTTTGTTTTCAGTGTTTGTCTCATTTTCCCAGTTCACCTCCATTGATTTTTCCCCGTGGGTCCAACAGCTGTCTCTCTCTCTCTCTCTCTCTCTCTCTCTCTCTCTCTCTCTCTCTCTCTCTCACACACACACACACACACACACACACACACACACACACACACACACATATAGGTCGAGCACAGTATTTGTGCTCCATCATGAAGCCCAGTGGAGCCTTTTAACGCTACACGCTCAGGTCAGATTTAGAAAAACCTGCTGCCTGAGTTTACGAGACAAACGAGGCAAAAAAAAAAAAAAGGGAGAGGAAGACGCTACAGACGAGCGGAGATCAGGATAAGTACTGAAACGTGTGCTTTTACCCTTTTTCCCTTTTTCATCTTTCTGCTCTGAATTTGCATCATCATATCCTGTGAATGCTGCATTCAATTCTTTATTTAAAAATAAATGTATCATATGGGGAGGGGAAAAAAAATCACAAACACAAAGACGTCGTGAAGTTCCTAGAAATAAATCTTGTGAAAAATACATTTGGTGGAAAATGAAACATAAAAAAAAAGTTACCATTTATTGTGATAAAAAAAAATACTGTGAAAAAATAACATGCAAATATAATAAAATATAAATACATAAATATATTTTTTTTAAATCATGCTAAATAATCGCCTGTGAATACAAAATAGAATTTATAATGAACTTGAAAATGAATAAATCAGGAATTAACTGAAAACCAACAAATCATTGAAAATAAATGAATCACTTAAAATAGTCATGTTTATAAATATTTTTAATTACTTCGAATAAAAGGCAAATATTTCAATAATTAATCACGTCATAAAAATAATTTTAAATTGGATCATGTGGAAAAAAGTTAATGAATGTAAGGATAATCAAAGTATCAGATTTGTGAAAATAAATAAATAATAAACGAAAAAGAAAAAAAAAAATCACACGAAATTAAAATGCATTACATCGAAAATATAAATGAATCGTTTACATTACAGAATTTGGCACACGCCATTTTTTCAGAGCGGCTTACAATTATTACATTCATACAACTAAACAGTTGAGGGTTAAGGGCCTTGCTAAAGGGCCCAAAACCTGACTCCTATGAAGTGTTTATACGATGCGACGTTACCTCACTTCCTGTCTGATTTACACCACTAAAGATTCTGATTAACATGTCTGTATTCATACTGCATCTAACAGCTGTTCTCCAGACACTGTAAAAGCAGCCATTGGTCTTGAAACAGATCATCGTATCCCTGCTAAAGAAACAAGAGTGATTCATGAAAGTTGATCCGATTAAATTATAATTATTATCAAAGGCAGCCATTTTGTGTCAGTGTGTTAACATAGAGGCACCTTTAATGAGCTGTGACTGAAACTGAGAAATAGCAAAACAAAAAAAAAGAGAGGAAAGGAAAGGAAAGGAAAGGAAAGAATGAGGGTAATCAGGAGGTGATTACAGTGTTGTGACTTAATCAAACGCTGCCAAGGGACAATGCAATGTCATCATTAAAGTTGCAGAGCAAGAGAGAGAGAGAGAGAGAGAGAGAGAGAGAGAGAGAGAGAGAGACGGGGGGGGCAGTATGATAAACTGTTGTCACTGTAAAGATATATAAATCAAATGTGTTTACTGTTTGACTGGTTGACTGCATTGCTATGTATATATATATATATTTAAGGTGGCATCAAAATGTTTCGAGACTCGGTCTATTTACAAGAAAGTACCTACCCACGTTTACACACTATCACCTTTAAAATAGTCCCTTCGCACATCAATACAGGGCTCCCTACGTTCCTTACACTTCTGGAACGTGTCCTGGAAATCTTTTTTTCGGAGCATGTTAAGCACCTTCTGCAATCGCGCTGGATCATAGCGCATCCTCAGCATTCTCCTACTGATATACCCCGTGTCCCTTCTCTGCACAATTCCAAACCATCTCAATCTCACCTCCCTCACCTTCTCCAAAATGTCCTACATGTGCTGTCCCTCTAATAAACTCATTTCTAATCCTGTCCATCGTCGTCACTCACAACGAAAACCTCAACATCTTCAGCTCTGCTACCTCCAGCTCCACCTCCTGTCTTTTACTCAATGCCACTGTCTTTAATCCATACAACATCTCAGGTTTCACCACAGTCCTATAAACTTTCCCTTTCATTCTCAAAGATACTCTTCTATCACAAATCACTCCTGCTATCACTCTTCTCCACCCACTCCACCCTGCCTGCACTCTTTTCTTCACTTCTCTAACACACTCTCCATTACTCTGCACTGTTGACCCCCAGGTACCTGAACTCCTCCACCTACTCCACCTCTTCTCCCTGCAACCGCACCCCTCCACTCCCTCTCATTCACACACATGTACTCTGTCTTACTTCTACTGATTTTCATTCCCCTTCTCTCCAGCACGTATCTCTCCACCTCTCCAGGCTCTTCTCAACCTGCTCACTACTCTCACCACAAATCACAATATCATCCACAGACATCACAGTCCATGGAGACTCCTGTCTGACCTCATCCGTCAACCTGTCCATCACAACTGCAAACAGGAAAGGGCTCAGAGCTGATCCTTGATGCAGTCCAACCTCCATCTTGAACCAGTCTGTCGTTCCTACTGCACCCCCTTACTGCTGTCACACTGTCCTCATACATGTCCTGCACCACCCTCACATACTTCTCTGACTCCATGTGGGCATTCATTATTTTTGCAGCAAGGAGCGAGCAATAAGCTGTGATGGACTATGAGCCCTGACTCCTTTCTATCAGAGCCAACTTTAACATTTTCAGCATATTTGTGTTACCTCAGTTAGCCTTCAATCCTCCTGCACCTTAATAAGCATTGGGAGCTGCACCTTAATAAGCCTTGACCCTGTTCCTGGTTCCCGATTTATAATTATACCTCCGCATTCCTGAACAACCCTCAAGACCTGCTGTTTTGGTTTTGGAGATCCTGACCTTCACTCAAATGCTTTTGCCCTGAGTCCCTCATAACCATTCACTTGCCCACTTTTCTTGCTTCCAACACATCAACTTCAAGAAGTTCACTTGCTGCCTAATATTTCCGCTGTAATGAGATAATCAATATTATTTACTTCACCTGTCCATGGTTTTACTGTTCTGGCTGATCAGTCATGCAGAAAATGCAGGATGTTACAGTTTTACTGCTGCTCGGACCCTACAAATCATAATTACTGCCTCGAAATCCAGATGACACATTTGGGAGGAGGGGCTGATGTATTAAAAACACTCTCATAAGCCTTGGCACTGCTTTAGCCCTGATTAATTCTTCTTCCCTCAACTGATCTAAAATATACTGTAGCTGTGATTCTGCTGGAACTTTCTAGGCATGAGAGAGGAAGAGAAAGCGAGAGAAATCAAGTCTATCAACTGTATTAACAGAGTAACTTTCCATAGCTTCTGGATGAAGCCTCATATTCATCCACTCGTCTTCTACCAAGCCAAATGTTTTATGCAGAAAGTCAAATATAATCGGTAGCTGTGGGCTTCCTCTACGTTTCTAACCGAATGGTAAAATAAGAAGAAATGAAAACATCTGGAGACGGACAGCTTTCATCTTATAGAATTTCACTCCGTCTTGGTGGAAACATCTGGTCTTTCCCCCACATTAAACAGTTTGATATGATTGTCATTCAAGTGTCAATCAGCATGGAATAATCCATTTATCTTTTTTCTTCCTGATTGTTTTTCATGTATTGAGAAATCCGATTCTGTCAGTTTCTGAATAAATTCAATGTTTCATTTTTTTCTGGTCAGATTATCCGAAATAATCCCAAAACGTATGAACACAAGGACACAAACTGCGAAACGCGACTCGATGTAGCATCTCATTTTCATTTTGGAAACGTTGAATGAGAGATAAAAAGCACTCGACAACACACGAATCATGTTTATATTGAAATATTCTCGGTGTGTCATTTGTTACTTGTTGCTGTGTTTGTTTTTTTTCCTGTGAGAAGATCAAGCTTTGGGTTTGCCGTTCGCTAATGCAGCCTGTACAATCGTGTATAATTGAGCTGTAGGAAAATCACGATCGGGTTTCACTGTTTAATAAAAACAAAGAGAAATCTGGTGTAGAATTAGAGATGTTTCCACAAAAAATAAAATAAAATAATAAAAACAGTGCAGGAAAATGTCCCAAAAGAAAGTAAGCTAGTCTACTTAGTGTTAAGTGTGATGTAGTGTAGTGTTGGGTTTTGGAAGCTGATGGGTTTGAGAAGGAGGTGAAAGAGCTGGACTGAATATAAAGAGATGCTCTGTGTTGGTAGAGATCAAACAGGGGCTAAATCCCACCACACCACTATCAGATAACAGTTTCATGGCATTGTGGGTAATATAGGAAAGAGTTAAATGTCAGCTTTTTTAGCCACTGTGTTCCATGTTGCAAAATGATTACACATTTGTGGTTAATTAGCACTTGCATTTAGTCTCATCATACACCACTTACTTTTGAATGTTTATTTATGATCGTTGCTGATCTTGGTTCTGGTTCTGGTTCTGGTTGTTGTTGTTGTCCCATCGTCTGGTATTTAGTGTTTTTTTTTTTTTTTTTTTGTCACTGTAGATTATAAAATTTTAAACTTTTGTTTATTTTTATAGATTTTTACAAAATAAAAAAGCAAAATAAAGACGAAGATGAAGATCCAGCTCAAAGGTCAGCGTTTCGACAACGTTGTGCAGATCCAGAGCGACACTTCAAACTATTTATATATCTATTATATAATCAACCTTTTTTAATTCCCATCCTAATACTAAATACTCTTTAAGAATTATAGAACATAACTCTGTAATTAACTTCAACATGAAACCATAAAATCCATATAGCTGTTCATTTATTATTTAATGACCTCATATTTTAATGAGTTTTACCATTTAAATGAAACATAATTAATGAGTCACCTTGAATGCCCTTTGACGTACTTCTCGTTTCCATAAAAAAAAGTTCAAGACTACAGGGAATCAAATCCCAAATGATGTCTCCATTTAAACTGAGAAATTGTTAATGAGACGTGTTTTCAAGACGTGTGCGCTCAGACGATGACACTAATGAACGGAGATGCATGCGCATGTGTGTGTCGTGACAATATTAGGTCCTGCTGCTTTGGGGAAAAAAAACAAAAAAAACCCCAATAAAAATAAATATATAATTAAATATGTATATATATTTACATATATTTACATATAAACTTATTGCTTGTTGTTGTTTTTTTTATTAGCGTAGTTTATTATATTAACATTTGTGTTCAACATTTGAACAGTTTACGTTTTTCAAACTATTTCAAATAAAGTCCCTGCTTTAAATAAAATTAATGCAATACACTGATTAACTTGTTTAATCAATTAAAATTGGCAAAAATTAAATTGATTTAAATAAAATTAAATAAATGGAAAAAATAGTTTACATTTGTTAGAAATTACCCTATTTGGGTAATACAGATGTGTGTGTGTGTGTGTGTGTGTGTGTGTGTGTGTGTGTGTGTGTGTTTTTTTTACATTTTATAATTTCATTTTCTAAGGTTATGTTCTACATAACAGTTCTACTTATTTCAGCGGACTTGAACAAATGTCTTCATTGCTTCCATCCTTCATTCATTCACTCCCTCAATATGAGAAATTGTCAGGATTTTAAGAGAAATTCTTGGAGCTGGGAATTCATATTGTTAGCATTAGCTGCTAACCTGGAAGTGGCTAGCGGCTAACACTAGCGCTATGGATCCTTTAGCGTGTGCATGTATGCGCAAAACAAATAGTATTTCTGGTTTGAAGTGAGTAGCCATGGTGACACTGCGCTAACTTTAGTTTCTGCAAATAACAACATACAGCCATTATTATCTAAATAACTGGCAACAAAAGTAAGTACACCCTAAGTGAACATGTCAAAACTGTGTCTAAAATGTCCATTTTTGTGTGAGCACCATTGTTATTTTTATACTGAAATGGCTGCGGAAATGTACTCACTTTTGTGAGATAATGTGTATATATACAGTATATATATATGAAATGCAAATATATTTTCTAAAAAAAAGTAAACATGTGAATTTGCAGTTGAAGCAGAAAAATGATCGAGAAATAAATATAAAACAGTAAGGAAATCATTTTGTAAATAAATAAATAAATAAACCAAGCATATACGGCCCTCTAGCTCCGTCTCCAAGTCGAAACCATGGACTTTTCTTTTTTGATGCTCCTATCAAAGGGATGTCTTTCATCTTTTACTCATTCTCTTTATCCTCCATCTTCTCACTTTCCATCTAAATTCTAACCACCCCTCCACTGTGACTGGGATGCCTGTGACATTTCCTTCTAGACAAAACGATAGAGAAACATGGACACTTTTCAAACAGATGGGGAAAGACACAAAGACGCCTATCAGCGTCAAGGTGGCCATTCTGCCCGAGTGCTAATGGGCTTTCATTGACCGCCGTCATCCACTCTGCTTCTTCTAGACCTCCAAAATTTATTTGATGTAAAACAGTCATGGTGTTTGACCAGGACGCCAAACTCGGTTTGAACTGAAAGGCCAATGTAAACCTTATTCAACTAGCAGTGAAAATCAACACTTACCCTTTTGGCCATTTATATATATATATATACTGTATGACTTTTGTACAGTTGTACATTTTGATATCCTACATGCTACACCCTGGATGCTGAACTGCACTGCGTTGCCGTGTCCAGTACCTGTACCACACTGTATAATATCCCAAATAATTAGATTTGCGAAGAAAGAATTCCACTGTGCTTGTAGACGTGACAAGTAAAAAGCTTCACTTTCTATTTATTTAGCTTTTTCTTTCGCTCAGAAAGAGAACATTTAAATCCAAGGTCAAAATACACCATATGTACAGAAGTTTGTGGACGTCTCACCGTTAGATTCTATGTATTTTTTTTAACCTCCCATTCAACACTTAGTGTCCATTTGCTGCCATAATAACCTCCGCTCAACTGTGAAGATGTTCCACTAGAATTTGGAGTGTGGAGATTTAGTGGAGGTCTATTCAGCCACAGGGGTGTTAGTAAAGCCAGGATCCGATGTAGGTGAGGAGGACTGGGGTGCAGACAGTGTGAACAATTCATTCGAACAGTGTACAATAGAGTTGACGTCAGAGCTCTATAGCAAGAAATCTCCCAGGTCAAATGAGAGCTGAAAAGTTTCATGTACATCAGTACAGTGAAATTCTACAGCTGGTGCCAGAGCACAGTTATAATAAATAATACAATAAGGGCCTTTCTCCAGGGGCCAAGAGTGGCAGCTTTGTGATACTGGTGCTTAAACCCCTGACCTTCTGATCAATAACCACTTAGCTACCACTTCCACTACACAAAGACATCCTATAAAATTGTGTGTTTCCAGGTTGTTTGGAAACAGTTTGAGAAAGAACTTCATTTGGTTACAAAGTTCTGGTGGAAAAGCCTGGCCACCAGGCTTTTCGGGATTTTTAATTATCGGGATTTTTTAACACGTTTGCATCACGATTTCTTCGGATGTTGTTTTCTCGTGATCTTGACGTAAGTTGTCAATCACTGAAAGACAGAGCAGTGAGTTCGAGTGAGTCTCTGATCAAAGTCAAAGCGAATCCGATTATCCCTGATGATGCGACGAAGATGTGGCTAGAACATGCTCTCAAGGCGAATACACAGAAAACTGTTGTACTGATGAAGAAAAAAAACAATGTTGATGTCAAGATCACAAGGGAATTCAAACGGCTTTTGTTAACGCGATATCGCAAGTAATTGAATTCGTGATCATGATAAAACAAGTCGTTACGTCGAGATCACGAGAAAATTAAGTCGCGATCAGGGAATAATATTATAACGCATGGCCTCTTAGGGCCTCCGTAGATTACAAGCTTTTAGTGAACAGAATGCTTTCGACACATGACATGATCATGACCTAAAAAAAAAACCCCTGCATCCTGAGGCTTTAAAGAAGCTTACAGACCAACCGCAGTGCGCAGTAAACGCTCCAGGCTTTGTGGCTTGACGGAACTTTGATTCATCCGACTCGTTTGAATCCTCGCTCGAGTTATCAGAGATTGCAAACGGATTTTTGAACATCAATCATTCCAACTCTCCGAATACAAGCTTTGATAATAATCCAGGATCAAATCAAGACGCCGATTCCTCCTGTCTCTTTAAACGTGTTTGTGAACACTTCAGTGAGTCTCCGAAGTTCTGAGGCCTCAAGCGACAGGCTCGGCTCAATGAGAGGTGACAGCAGCTGCCTTGATTACATCATTTCCTGTCCTTAATCACACTCTGAATTAGAAGTGCCAAACCTGATCCGTGTCAGCCTGGGCGAGTTCTGGTTCGCTCCGATTGCTCAATCAGGCCTGGGATTCGCATCTCTTAATGCACTACTGGGGGATTGATTTCACTTCTGTTCAAACCACTTAGACCTGCCATGCTCGCTTTCAAACTCATGCTTCCAAAACCGCTCGGAATCAGGTGGTCTAAAGAGGGAGATGTGTTTCTAGAATATTCCCTTGTCACCTCAGGTGTCAAACACAGTCACAAAAACAAGTACAATGATAGCAGAAGTTTTATTAATAAACTGCATTTGATATATTACACTGTAATCAGGTTTTTACCAGGGGACAAGTTTGTGGTGGTTAGTAGTTAAGATGTAGCCTTCTGATCAGAAGGATGTGAGTTCAGGTTTTAGCTGCTAGTTGTGTAAATGTTTTGAATTGTGAGTCTCAGGATAAAAGTGGCTGCCAAATACCATCAATTTAAATGATTCCATCGTATTTAAGAGAATAACTTTTGCACATTGATTTGCGAATCAGTGGAGACGCCAAACATCGCTAGTTACATGAATAAATTAATGAAGGAAATTAAAGATTCTGTTTGAGGCCTCCAGGGCTGCATTCTCAAAATTAGATTCTTCCAGGAAGCCAAAAAAAAAGAAAAGAAAATCAAACGTGGCATTTTGCTTTAGAATCCAGTCAAATGTATTTTTAGCTCCACCTTTCATAATATATACAAAGTGAAATTAAATTTTCTTCCAGGACCAGGGGGCTAGACACATCTATCTATCTATCTATCTATCTATCTATCTATCTATCTATCTATCCGTGCATGTGCAAATAACAGTAAAATCAGACGATATCATAATGACGTATAGCATTAAGCAGTACATGAAGCTAAATTGCTATCTAGATACTGTAGAAGGCTTCGACAGTAAAAAGAAAAAAGAAAAAAAGTTGTAATAAGTGAAATCTTTAATGAAGTCAAATAAGTGGAACGAACCAATATAAAGGCTCTGGGTATGGAATATGCATATTGTATGTACAACTGTACAAAGTTATACACAGCATATAAACAGCTGATATGTGGATAATCTATGATGCACAATGAATACAATATTACATACGAAAATAATTATCCAGAAATGATATAGAATGTACGTAGTAGAGCAGAACAACATGATGATTACGGAATGTAGAATCAGTAAAGCATCAGTGAGCCATCAGTGTCCTCATTAGGGTGATGGGAATTGTAATAAGAAATTGTCCATATGATATGTATGTAATACTGATCATATGTGTGTGTATATATACAGTCGGCCCCCATTTAGTGCGGTAGTTATATAAACGAATGCAAAAAATGCTATTTCTTTTTATTGTTTACGCTGTAAATCATCCTCCCACACACTTTAAACACACAGAAAACATTTGCAAGAATATGGCAAGATGAATTGTGTGTAAATTGGTAGAAATACAGAATCACGTTTATAGCGAGTACATGTACTGTGCAGTAAACAGTTCTCAAATCAAATCAAATCAAATTTTATTTTTCAGATGCACATACATACAGGGTACGACATGCAGTGAAATGCTTTTTACGACGGTCCGGCATGAGGGAATTAAATGGGGTGAAAAAATTAAAAATAAAATAAAAATAAAACAAAGAAAAAGAAGGCAGATAAATAAAGTATAAAAACTATATCAAAATATATATATATGGTCTCATTGGTGCAGGTGTAGAAAGTCTTTAGCACCTGAGAGGGTAGTTTAAAGTCCCTTAAGCGTTTTAGATGGTACAGACGCTGCCGGGCCTTCTTCACCAGGGTGTTGATGTGACAGGACCAAGACAGGTCCTGTGTGATGTGAACACCAAGGTACCGGAAACTGTCCACTCTCTCCACTGGAGTCCCGCTGATGTTTAGCGGTTGGTATGACCGCTCCTACTTCGTGCTGAAGTCCACGATCAACTCCTTAGTCTTGCTGACGTTCAGGAGAAGGTAGTTCTCCTGGCACCATCTCTCCAGGTTTTTAACCTACTGTAGGTAGGCCGTCTCGTCGTTGTTGGACATCAGGGTCACCACAACAGTGTCGTCAGCAAACTTGATGATGGTTGTGGAGTTGGAAGTAGCCACACAGTCATATGTGTACAGTGAGTACAGCAGGGGGCTCAGAACACAACCCTGGGGAGCTCCAGTGCTGAGGGTGAGGGTGGATGAAGTGTGTTTGCCCACCCGTACGGCTTGTGGTCTGTCAGTCAGGAAGTTAGAGATCCATTGACACAGCGGCAGGCTGAGTCCCAGGACCTCCAACTTAGAGGTGAGTGTGGAGGGAATTATGGTGTTAAATGCTGAACTGTAGTCCACAAACAGCATCTTTGTATAATTCCCAAAACTAGTTAAATAAAAGTATAAAATAAACAAAAAAAGGAAAAACGTAGCCGGAGCAGTCGTGACGGCAGCCGACCTCACCGGCGCCATCTTGAACTATCTGTATCTGTATCTAACTAGTTCTGTAGTAGCATAGCTTACGTGTAGTTTCTCCACTTGTTTATTGGCTGAAGTGTCCTATGATGTCAGAAAAGGGGCTGAGTTAAAGTTCATGCATTCTTTATTTTTTTTGGCTAAATCTGGTGACATATGTCTTGAACATTTAATAAACAAGCAGAAAGCTACGGATTCTTGTAACGCTACTAATTTCTTCTGATGAACCACTGTATGAATATATGTATATATAATCTTTTTAATGAACTGTGTTTGTACAGCACTTTTAACAGTTTTTTTAACAGTTGTAGAGTTCAATAGAGTTTGAATATTATATTCATTATTATATAAACTCCCAGATTGAATAAGGATGAAACCTAAAAAAGAACAAGCCTCTAAAGGAAACCCGTCCTCATCTGGGTGGCGGCAAACGTCAATTTACTTCACAGTAGCTCCATCATTGCAACAAATCATTGTCTTGGTGGAACAGGTTTATTTTGCAGTCATAATAACCTCATAACCTCCACACTTCTGGGAAGATGTTTCACTAGTTATTTTAAGTGAGCTTGGGGAGATTTTTGCTCATGCATCCACCAGTGCGTTGAACTTATGCTGGTGAGGTGAGGAGGCCTGGGGTATCATCAGCATTCCAATTCATCCCAAAGGTGTTCGACTTCCACTCCAACCCATGTAAAGCATGGAGCTGGCTTTGCTACCAGGGGTCACCAGGGGTTTGGGTCTTCTAGTTCGAGTGAAGGGGAAAATGTCATGCTCCCTCATCCAAAGACGCCCTAGACAAGTGTGTGTCTCCAACTTTGAAGGAACAGCTTGGGACGTCTGGTCTCTTTGTATATGTAGGGTCTTTTTCAAATACTTTTTATATACACACACTCCAAACTGCAATAAGACCAGCTGTAGAGAACCCCCACGGTGGCCGTTTTCCACAAGATTGCCACCTTCCTTTCCATTTCCATCCCGTTCCCAAATAGCCGCAGTGTAATTTATGTCAGACGGTATTCATTAACTGCAAGTGTCCTCCTTCCGAAGGGAAATGAAGAAAACATTGGTTCATGGTGTTTTGGGGCATTCTACATATTCCATATTCCAGAAGGTTATAAAACACACACCGATTCCATCTATTTCTGTCTCTTGACTAATGAACCGGGTTACTTCAGACCTCTTTGATCTATAGCTCCTACCTGAAGATATATTTCAAGATGAGCTGCTTTATTCCTTTGTGTATTCACTCTATGCTTTCATTTGCTGGAGCAAACTGATGACTTTGTACTTAGAATTGGTCTGTTTTTTCTTTTTTTCTTTTCCTCTATGGGTTAGAGAAAGAAAAAAAAAAACACTAATTTCATAAAGTGCATTTGCAGAATGGCAAAACAAAAGAACGGGGAGAAATTCAGTGGGGGGGGGGGGTAAAAAGACGTCTGAAATCCTTGATGTCTTTTTCATTATGCAAAATTGGACTGACTGCCAGGACAGAAAGCTCCCATAAGAGGCAGAGAAATTCAAGTAAAGGGAATCTGTGAGTGGTTTCTGGGAGGATCTCAGCCGGGTGCTGAGACAAGGCGCTCGTCTCTGGAGGCCGATATTGAAATGGCGTGAAATACCTGGAATAATGGAGAGAGCGAGAGCTCCTGATTCAGCAGAACGCAGAAGCGACATCTGTAGCTGCCATCGGAGCTGTGAGTGTGCACAGAGTGCCCGCTGTACTGGAGAAAAATGACCTGCCTACACACTTCGTACACACTCCATATGCACTCCACACACACTCCATATACACTCAACCTACTCTTTACCTACACTTCGGCTTCAATCCCTCCACCTAACCTCGGGACTCACATTTAGCAATTTTTTATTTTTCCGTTTCCTTCTCATCCTTCTATTACTAATACTAATAATAATGATTCTATTCTTCCTCTCTATTTTCCTCTTCCTCCTCCTCCTCCTCCTCCTCCTAATAATTACCATCGTCCTCATTACACTACTACTAATAAAAATAATAATATTAAATATAAAATAATTAAATATAATAATAATAATCAATTTATATATATATATATATATATATATATATATATATATATATATATATATATATAATTATTATTCATTATTATTAATAGTAGTAGTATTAATGAAATCAAATCAGATATTAACAGATATAATAATTAGTTGTGACCATTAACAAACAAAATGCACAACATTCTTTAAATAAGTATTAAATATAAAAAGCGCTGTAGTATAAGAGATACATTTCAGAACATACTGTTTTTAGAAAAGAATAAATCTTCAAGTGGAAACAGTAACCCCGCTTTATTACACAGTTTTTTTCCGCAGCTTATTTTCGCATAGCAACATGAAGTAGAGGGTTTAAATAAGTAACCCGTTTCTCTTTCTGACTGCCGCTCGAGTAAGAAAGCCGTGAGCGTCTTCAGTTTGCTGTTTTTCGGTTGCTTGAACACGATGCAGTTTGTTTTCACTCCCTCTTTTAGCAGAAGCGTGATTAATAATTCATGTGAAAGCCGGAGCGTTGAATCCAGTACTGGCACGACGGCACAGCCTGGTGTTAGTCTTCCAGCTTTTCATTCCAAGGGCCTCATGCTTTTCCTGTAAAAGAGTTAAAAATATTTTCACACCGTCCTGAGCTGAGCGTAAAAATAGAGCACCTGCACTTCCTGCCACTACACGGAGTATCTGAGAGCGAATATCTCGCATCTCTCCGAGACTCTGATGGCACTACTGCATGTGGTGGAGGACAGTATGGGAAAGAAGAACATTGGGACATGTCAAGCTTTAGTGCTCGAAAAACAGACCAATGGTACAAACATATAGCAATGTACATTTTGGAAGAATCGTGATTCTGCTTGCAATTAAACAGAATTTATCAGCAATTTGAACAATAATTTTCTATGAATTTTTGTGTACTTTATTTAATGTTATGGAAGTGCTCTTCTCAGATCTGCCCGCTGGGGATGGTTTCACATTTACAGCCTGGAGATCCATGAAATTACGGAGTAACACAGGAGCTTTGAGGATGAATTTGGACTGTAGTTAATGTCAACAGTCTGCTACACTGACTCAAGATTACAGTTTGCTTCTAATCACCATCACTGCACCACGCAACATTGTTTATATGTAATAAATGGATGTTCGGTGCAACCCAGATGAGGATGAGGTTCCCTTTTGAGTCTGGTTCCTCTTAAGGTTTCTTCCTCATGTCATCTCAGGGAGTTGTTTCTCACCACAGTCAGTAGGGAAAATTATAAATGAACATCTTATTCATTCTTCATCAGCGTTTTATTTGTGCTAAACTGCTTTGAGACGATGTAAAATCCATTGTTAAAAGCGCAATACAAATAAAAATGAATCGGGATGAATTGTGAAACAGGCTTGTGTTACAGCAGCAATAAACCCCCGTTCCCTCATTACCGCACTTGTTCTCTTTCTCTCAGAGTTTATGACAAAATTTAATGTGTGGAAACGTTACCTCAGACTGGCACAAAGCGCTGGCACTACAGTGATACAGTTATCAGTCAGACCCCCATATTACTCTATTCACAGCAGTTTAGGAACGCAGTGCGACATACTTCCACATTCATATCTCTGTTTCATGTGCCACATGTATTTACTGTTATATTTATGACATTTGGCAGATGCTTTTATCCAGAGCGACTTTTTCTTTTTTTTTTTTTTTGAGAGGTTAAAGGCCCTTCCAATTAGAAATACAACCTTCCAATTAGAAGTCCAACATCCAGCATCTGTTGCCACGTCTTTGTTTTTTTGTTATGTAATACACAATAAAGCACACAATAGTCCTGGGTGAGAACGTTTTATGAAAATGAACACGCAAACAAATTCAATATGGCAGGACAAGTGCGAAGATCGGCCGATTATTGAACGACCTGGACTCTGCAAAATGAGAGCGAGAAATGAAAAACAAGGTCAGTCTTTTAAATATCTGGTGGGCAAAAAGCAGAAAAAAAATGAACGAACAAATCCGTAACAAACAACAACAATTCAGACAAAACAACAAATGTTTTGTCTGGTTGTTAGGAGTTTTAGGAATAATAGGAGTATTACTAGGTTATTTTTTATACCAGGACACGGACACTTAAATGATAATCAAACTGTTTTGACCGTTTAATCTGTACTAATGTCATAACAATCCCTTTCTGTTAAATACATATATATATATATATATATATATATAGTTAGACTATGCTTTTAATA
>JAAIIK010000074.1:2143799-2159730 GCA_014706435.1 Silurus glanis
GATAGATAGATAGATAGATAGATAGATAGATAGATAGATAGATAGATCGATCGATCTAGAGTGTGCTACAGTGCAAATATACACTAAATATGCAACATTGGTTTTTAAGGTCCAATTATTCCCTGTAAATTAAGTTTTAATTTCTACTACATTTGCTTTAATGAATCAAAAAAAGTGTAAAGTTTTGAGACCCTCGAGGCTCCAAACTGTTCAACCCAAAAATACATTTTCATTGTGTAGATAATGAATTAGATAAGGCATAATATTTCTCATTCACCATAGAAATAAGTTTCAAAGTTTTTCAATTTGAACAGAAAATCAAGAATGTGTGTCGTACTATTTTTGGTAGTTTTAATATTTCCTAGGAGTAACACACTTCTGGCATTTTGTTCATTAAACTAAAACACGTATGGGATGGATTCTATAAAATGCTCTCTATTTGAGAGTGTGTAAAGGATTTTGCTGTGCAGATTCGCCCTGATTTAAAGTCTTTTGTTGGACGCCTGTAATGTGCAGATTAGCGGGGACTTAAATAGTCGAGAGGGACGAGAGAGGGTTCGGATCAATCCCGCCGTAATTCTGATGCTCAGCCGTGCAAAAAATCATTCAGCAGTCAGCGATGCCAATTATCCCAGCATTCACACCTTCCCTGGGCACGGTTTATTTCAGGAGGAGATCTGAGACACCATTCTGAAAAACGTGCTTAAACGTTCATGGTGATGTAGAAGAAGGTTGAGTGGTGTAGCAGATGGTGGAAGATTCCGATGGTTACTTTTTCGGAGTCGGGTCTTTACGCCTCATGTAGCATCCTAATTATCAAAGTAAATGGAGAGAAATGCATGAAATTTTTTCATTAAGCTCTGCAGCTATCAGCTAAAAAAAAAAAAACTCAGGGCTTTGAGACCGTTTCCAGATTTCACAGCTCACTATAAATATTAACGCCAGGGGTAATGGGGATTTCTTTGATATTTCACCTTATTTCTAACCCTGAACTTCTTTTACGGTGAGAGCTGATAAACTTTGCTTCTCACACTTGGTTTTAGACTCAGCCAGACTGGTGGCCATGACAGGTTGGGGTTTGAGATTTGATCAGCAGATTCAAAGAACATTTCTTATATTTAAGAGATGTTAAAAGTGGCCAAGTTCATAATAAACATAACTGATTTGATAAGTCTTCAGTGAAGGCAGAGATCAGTTTTAGAGGTATATATACACAGGGATTTATACATTAGGGATTTGCATCTCCACACCTGAGTACAATTCAATTCACATCTCGATACGATATATTAAAGATACATATGAAGCAGCCACTATTGTGATGCGTACACTTTGGTACACTTTTTTTCCTGGGTTTTCTTTGTTTCAGACAGACAGCATATCATCAATTTACTGAAGTACCTTAAGTACCCTTTGTAGTTGCCTTTGTATTGCAAAAAAAATAAATAAAATAAATAAAACCAGTTCTTTTCCTGTTGTGTCTGCATGAAGATGCAGCTCTACCTCTGCCATGTTAATCTGTATTCTAAGTGACTCTCAGGAAACGCCTCGGTCGCCGTATGTCACGTTCACGTAGCAGCAGCGGTGCTGAGAGAACGCACTTGAGAAACAGTTTAATGAGGAAAAAGAAATCTGCCTATCAAATATTGGTCATAAATTATTGGTCACTTTCTTAGTGATAAAAGTATAGCGCATCTACGAATAACTTGTTTTTTGTTCATTCTTCCTCTGCTTCATTTCGTCATGTGAGTCACACCTTCATCTGGTCTTGCAAAGAACATCACTGAAGTTCAAGTGCGTTATGGCGCATTACTCAGCAATAATGTTAGCAAATTCATGTAATTTACAGCTGAAATAATTATAATATAAAAAGCATACATTTATAGGAATAATAATAATAATAACAATAATAATAAACAATAATATTATTATTGTTATTATTATATAACAATACATTGATCAATAAATTAAATACTAGATGTACTTTTTAATTAATTAATTTGTTCATTCATTCATTCATTCATTCATTCATTCATTCAGTATTTATTTATTTATTGAAGTGGACTTCATTTCATTTCAGTCTTTTCACTGTAGAGTTTGTTTTCCAGAAAAGCGTAGAACCCGTGAAGAAACCCACAGGGACATGTGGAGATTATGCTTAAAATCTATGTAGACAAAACCCTGGAGCTGTGAGTTTGCAACAGAGAAGGAGAAAAAAAAAAAAAAAAAAGATTTCAGTTTGTTCATGTCAGTAACCTCCAGTAGAAGCGCTGTCAGGAATGCCGACATAAACCGCTGCCGTCTTGGTTTATTAATCTGACCTTTAATCCTTTACACACTGACTTCTCTCTGTTCCGTGTAAATGTATTCGAACCCAGAATGCCCATTATCGCTCGGGAAGGTAATAACTGTAATGAAGTGCTGAGGTTAGCGTTCTGGCAGGAGGTCGCGTGTAACATGAAGAGAGGATTCCGACATGGGAAGGAGGACACGAGGGCACGATGTTGTTTAACAGTGACGCTGAGGATAAATCGAGTCGCTGTTCAGGTCTGAAGATGGTGATAAAGTTTCTGAGAGAGCAGCTCTGACGGCAACTACAGCAGCTACGAATCAAATAGATTTACATTTGAAAAAAGGATCGTTTTTTTGGGGCAATAATCGACCTCAGAATTGTGGTTGCCTGGTGTTGATTTTTTTGTCCGACACAACATGGTGTGGTTTATTGAGGAATTATTTTGCCGAATGTATTCAGAAGGATTCATGTTGCAGATGCTTTGAAGCAATGATTGATTTGATTTCCAACAATTAGCCCCTAATTTCGAATAACTGACAAAAACGGGTTTTGGAACATGGCCACAAACCAGGCGAGAACTCAGTGCATGAAGACTGGACCGACACACACACACACAGAATGAGATTTGCAAATCTCATAAATCCATATTCTATTCCCAATAAAACAGAGCCCACGCAGTGATTTTCATTACAGAATCCTGACTGTTTAAAACGCAGTGCCTCCTAAGGGCCCTCGTCTCTTGTGCACAGAGATTTCTCCAGATACTTTGCAACGTTTCATGTACAGTAAATAATGAATTATGTTTAGAACATTAATCTGAAATTGCTTCACAATTTGTAGACACCAGTCTTTCACAGACCGGTGAAGCTCCGCCCATCTTTACTTCTGAGAGCCCCAATCATCTAACTGTCCTGCTGGCAATGAACCTCGTCAGCTGTCAATGTTTCTTCAATTTTTGAATAACATTTACTTTTTCCAGACTTTTTGCCCTGTCGTCAACTTTCGGAACGACCTTCATTCACATTCAAAACGACCCTATTTTTCCTTTTAAATAGTAAATTTCCTCAGTTTTAACATTTGATATGTGAATAAAATATGGGTTTATACGATTTGCAAATCTTTGCATTTGATCAAATCTTTTACTTTTTTTGGAATTGGGGATTTAAAACGAATTGTTTTCCATGCTGTGATACGCGAACGATTTTTTTCTCACATCATTAACAGTTCAATTATCATCCGATTATCAATTCGCGACGTATCGCTCACGTGTGTATTTCTATCGCCCTTGGATGAAATTTAATTAATAATTCATGTCATAATTTTTTTTAGAGTTACCCTATTTTTTCCTCAAAATAGTACAGTTCCTCAGTTTCAACATTTCATATGTTTTCTAGGTTTCTGCTGTGAATAGAATGTGGGTTTATGAGATTTGCAAATTATTGCATTCTATTTTTATTGACATTTTATTCAACGTTTTTTGGAATTGGGTTTGTGTTGGTCACTTTACAGCACAGTGAAATTATTTTCTTTGCATATCCCAGTGATGTTAAGAAGCTGGGGGTCAGAGCAGAGGGTCAGCCATGATAGAAGACATGGACCCTTGGAGCATGGGTTAAGGGCCTTGCTCAAGGGCCCAAAAGTGGTAGCTTGGCGATGGGGGGACTTGAAGATCGGAAGATCAGGGGTTTGAGTCAGAGCCTTATAATAAATATATAAAGAGTAAAAAAACAAACAAACAAAAAATGTGTCTTTGTTTAATGAGTCCAATTTCTAAGGCCCTGTTTTGTATTCTTTAAGAAAAAAATCCAAGATCAAATTAAGTGTTCACACACACACACACATACACACACAGACACAAACACACACACACACACACACACACACACATTAGTGAAAACAGACGCTCCGTCTCGCTCGAGTCTCTCAAACTCCGACGAAAAGCCGGAGAAACTGACACGCGACCCGCAACTAAAGACCTGCACACGTTTAGCGCTTTCATCATCTCTTTTTCATCCCGGCTCTTACGAAAGCTCTTGCCTTTAAAGCTACTCAAACACATTAGTGACCACTGAAATCAAACACGCTCGAGGAGGCCTCTGATCAATCTGCACTGAGATTAGCAGGCTTACAATATCGACTGTTTTCTTTCCCTTTTTCCTTTTTTTTCTCTCACGCCATCGGCCATCGATCCCAATCCTGACCTGAAACTTTTTTCACACTATTTACAAAAGTTTGTGGACACCTGACCATACGTGCTTTTTAAACATCTCATACCACATTTATTCCGAATTTGAACTCTTCTGGGAAGGTGTTCCACCAGATTTTGTGGAGATTTGTGCTTATTCAGATACTGATGTAGGAAAGGTGAGAAGGCCTGGGCTGCAACTCTATAGCAGGAGATCTTCCACTCCAATCCATGTAAAGCAGATCTTCATGGAGCTGGCTTTGTGCACATGGGTAATGTCATGCTGGAACAGGTTTGGTCTCCTAGTTCAAGTGAAGAAGATTTTTTATTCTCCAGCGTCCAAAAACGTCTGATACAATTGTGTGCCTCCAAGTTTGTCCTAACAGATTGCAGAAGAACCACAAATGGCTGGAAAAGTCAGGTGTCCCAATACATTTGCAATATAGTGCAGGACACATCTGTCTCAAAGGGACTATTCGAACCCTTGTGTTTATTTAGCCGACTGTAGCGAAACATGAAATGTTCAGCAATGTGCCCAGACTTTGATCTTTGAACCACATCAAAATTTCTTCATCCTCACCACCATCTTCATCATCACGTCCAATAACGATATCCGATTCATATCAAACTCAGCACCAGTGAAAGCCTTTAAAAAAAAAAATCACTCCAGGGATTCAAACAGCTGCTTAATTTCTGTTTACACTCTCACTCAGACGTCTCGTTCTCACATTCCCACATTCTCACCATCTACGGAGACATCGGATTTCACAGAGCGCTCCCCGAGACTCGTCACTAGGTGATGATCAACAAACAGAAACAAAGAACAACATTAAAAAGCAAAATGATCATTTCTATATGTTTATTCTGAAATAAATGCACTTTGGAGACTGGTTAAAGAATCCAAAAAGGGAAGCAGGTGATGATTTATTGAATGGCCCATGTGACATCAGATATACAGGAAAATCACATCACATCATCAAATCACATCACATTAAACGCTCAGACGTTTTACAATTGTAATAATTTACATTATATACATTTTTATCAAATATCTTGTTCACAGGATTTATTTCTTTTCACATTCCTGATATTTTTTTATTTTTTTTTTTATTTTTTTTTTACACGTGACTCAGGATTATTTGCATTATATTAAGAATTATTTGCATTTTTCCCCCTTTTTTCTTTGGTATTATTATTTTTATTTTGTTAACATTTAGTTCCATTTATATTTTGATTCCATTGTTTTTTGTTATTGTTCTTATATTTATTTATTTATTTATTTATTTATTTATTTATTTATTTATTTATTTATTTATTCATTTATTTAGTAAATTATATTTATTTGTATAATTATTTTATTATTATTATTATTAATTTTATTAACAATCTTTTTACTTTTACATGTTTTACTTATCAAATGTTTTCAATCTGATGTGAGACATATTTAATAATTTACATATTTACTGGACAAAACCATCGTCCTGAACACCATCCTCAAGAACGTCTAAAAATCTTTCTCATCTTCCTTGCTCCTGAACATCGTTCTCCTGAACATTGTACTCCTGAACATCGTATATCTGAATACCATCCTCCTGACCACCATCATCCTGAACACCATCATGCTGAACACCACCCTCCTGACCACCATCATCCTGAACACCACTCTCCTGACCACCATCATCCTGAACACCACCCTCCTGAACAATATCATGCTGAACACCACCCTTCTGACCACTATCATCTTGAACACCATCCTGCTAAACATCACCCTCCTGAACACCATCATGCTGAATACCACCCTCCTGAACACCATTGTCCTCCTGAACATCATCCACCTGAACACTGTTCTACTGAACACTATCATCCTGAACCCTGGTCTTCTGAACCCCATCCGCCTGAACATCATCCACTGTGTTCCTGAACATATATAGAGTACATATGTGTGCCAAAGGGTTGAGGAAGTGTGTGTTGGTGTGTGTGTGTGTGTGTGTGTGTGTGTGTGTGTGTGGTTTGCTGATTTTTATACCCTTTGGCTCCTGTGCTGCTTATTAATGCTTATCACTGCGTAATGCCTCTAAATAATGCACACACAATATGACGATAAGTCAATAGCCTCGGGTCACACGATTGATGGAGGCTTGAAGCGGCAGGCTGAACCCCCACACAGGAAAACGAGAGACTGTGATTTAATGTTCACCAGCTTTATGAGAGAATTCATCACACACACCAACACACACACATGCAGAGGAAGCACGGCTACACACTGCTCTGTAGGCACTTCGGGGGTTTGATGTGGAGCAGCGGGACCGTGTGTGTAGACGTGTGTTGTGTGTTACAGCTCCAGTAAAAACACACAGGAAACGACAAAGCGACTCTCCAGACAGTCCAGAGTCTGGGAGAAAACACATTCTGGAAATACCTGATCAGGAGTCGGGTCAGTTTTTAAGACAGAGAAAGAGAAACGAATTCACAGCGTGGTTTTATTTGCATCAATGGAATATTCATGGCGATGAATCAAAACAACAAGCTGACAGTTTCACAAGTAAATCCCGAGTCATAAAAACAGACCAAATGTAAGAGAAACAAGAAATTTGGAATGAAGGGCCTGATAAAACACTTTACAAGACCTAACCGAGAAACATCTACACAATGATCACATGGCACAAACTATAAAAGAACCTTTATTTTGTTTTTTGCCCAAAACTAATACCACACACTTGAAGGCACACAGCTGTATAAGACGTCTTTGGATGCAGGAGCATAAAATGTTCTTTTTACTTGAACTAGGAGACCCAAACCTGTTCCAGGACGGCACAAAGCCAGCTCCATTAAGATTTGCTCTACAAGGGTTGGAGTGGAAGATCTCCTGAAGAGCTTTAACCTCAACCCTACTGAACACCTTTGTGACTGAATGCATCTCCACAAATCTCCACAAGCACACTCCAAAATCTAGAGGAACATCTCAGAAGAGTTCTCTTACTATAAGAGTAAATGGAGACTAAATATGGAATCAAATGTTCAAAAAGGAGCACATACCAATCTTATGGTCAGGTGTTCACAAACATATGTCCATATATTGTAAATGATGTTCATCTGAAGATACCGTTGCTCCAAAGCATCATGCATTATTACACAGGATAACACAAGCTCTAAACTCTATATGATATATTATTATAATATTATTTCTATATAATATGCACTTATACGGTATTAAAAGTATTGGGACGCCTGACTTTTCCATCCATATTTCTCTGGTTCTCCGGTACGAAGGAAATCTTCCCGATCTGAAATCACAATTCTGGGTTATATTTTGTGTTTTGATTCACCACATACATCTAATTTTAATTCATGCATTGTATATATATGGCCAACAACCCATTTCTACCTCTTATAAAGGTACCTGTATACCCACTATCGCTTCCAGAGACGCAAACCATGGAGAATTATGGCGAGGAAGTTCTAGCTTCCATCAGCCCGGCTACGCCCCCCGCTGCAGAAGGTTCTTTTATGTTGAGAAGAGGGATACACATTTACTTCACCGTCATTCAGCAAGTCGTTTTGTTATTGCTTCATGTTTCTTGTTCCCTGCTTTCCATGTTCTTTTTTCATCTCCTAGTTCCCAGTTTGCTAATCGCCTGACGCTCGAATGCTACGTGTGGATCTTCATGATCGTCAAATTGGAACGTTTATCGAGCACACGTATTCCTCTCTACAGTGTGATAACTCACATTAGGTGACATTACGTGCAGGACAGGGAGCTCATCCTGATCGGTTAAATGCTATTTTACTGATTATAAATGAATAAATAAATAAAATTGACCGATTTGCATTCAGGGTCAGTTGAGATGCAGATTTCCCTTCGCTTCCCCTCGTTGTGGCAGTTAATGAGTGCATTCGTGTGTGTTCACGTGAAGCAGATTGCAAAGTCAAGGCACGTCAACGACTGCTTTCATAAACATCATTTATTATTAATTTGTGAAAATCAGTCAAAAACTTCACCTGTTCTCTGGGAATCCACTCCTCGGATTAGCATTTTGCAAAAGAGAGTATTTGTTTGTTTGTTTATATATTTATCCATTCATTCATTTATTCATTCTTAAAAAAATTCTAAGCCAAGGCTTACGCTTGCTAATAACAATTCCGCGCTAATAAATGAAGATTTTATAACACGCGACTGGAGGGTGACGATTTGTCTCGATTTGTATTTTAATTTTGGAGGATGACGATACGTCTGTGATGAAACAGCATGCTGGTGTAGAAGGATCTCCTGTATGATATTACAATGTGTTGTGAAGGTGTGTGTGTGTGTGTGTGTGTGTGTGTGTGTGTGTTAAATGTAAATTGAAGGGATCTCTGGCAGAAGATACTCCGAGCAGCTGTTGTCATGATAAAAACCACCCCTCCTTCTTTTACTAATTAACACTTTGATTAAAGCCAGTCTCCTCCTGTAGTCTGGAAAGGTGCAATGTACGAAGTCAAAAGTTGAAAGCACACCAAGACTTCAGACAACAGCCAAGTCGTGTTTTTGTTCTTGTTCCTCCATCAAACGATCTGTTTCATTGAGTTTTTACTGGACATTGAGACACTGTGGCAAAGGTTCTCTACAGAAATATAAACTAAAATAAATTTGAGAAGGAAAAAATTGTCCTTGTTATATTATCCCTAAATAACAGGCTCATATGGTGAAGGAAAAACTACCTCATATGATATGTGGAAGAAAAAAAAAATCTGTTGGAGGCTATCCACTAAATTTCAGTGAGAGGAAAGGGGGATTTAGTCAGAAAGGCAACCAAGGGGTCAAAGATAAGCGTAAACCCACCATCGTGCTTTTTTTTTTTGTAAATTATTATTTATGAATCTTTGATTTGCCACGTCAAAAAAAAAAAAATGTATGTTCAATCTTTCACTCTTTTTTTACTGCATTTTCAGACGTGACACTTCTAAATTCCTCCCAATGAAAAAAAAAAAAAGCAAAGACTCTTTTTCAAGCTTTTAGCTGTGTTGAATGGACAGATAAGATTCACATGGGTTGGAGTGGAAGTTTTCCTGCTATAGAGCTCTAAAATAAACTTTACTAATGCCCTTGTTAGTTGAATGAGCCGAAAATCTTCATTAGCACACTTAAGGAACTAGTGGAACATCTACCCAGAAGAGTGAAGATTGTTATAGCAGCATATGTGGACTGGGATGTTAAAGAAAAACAAATATGAATCTTGTGGTCAGACGTCGAAAAACGTTCGGCCATACAGTGTATTTAAGGGTCATTTTAACATATCAGCAACCGATGTGCTGCTAATATATGAATTTATTATTATTCCTTTTTGGTAAAATAGTGAGATTTGGTTCATTCGAAATTGAGAAGAGTGTAGATACATTTTATTCTATATTTTATTATATAACTTCAACCTCTTCCAAGTTTCACTCAAGAAACAAATTTGACAACAGCTGGTTTGAAGAGCTCCAGATGGCTGGAAAAAAATCCAATTGGATGATAAAGTAATGCCTGGTGGACAGAATACTTAGATGTGAGTGATTTGGCAACGAAGCCTTTTTAGAGGTATTAATGCTGCAAGGAAGGAGGAATCATGACGCTGGGGTTTTGGGACACGTGATGGATTCAAAAGCAAGCAAATGACACTCTCGGGAGCATGCAGACATCATCTTTCTCAGCTATTTTTTTTTTCTTGCTTTTATTGATATTAAGCCTTTTATTAGATGTATAGTGATGAGAAAGTTGTAACTAACCCACTGTACAACAGTACAGCACTTAAGGTTCTCCTAAGTGTGTGTGTGTGTGTGTGTGTGTGTGTGTGTGTGTGTGTGTGTGTGTCTTGCCATATATACTGTATAGTTATTACCCATTTCTGTATGTAAAAAAAAAAAGGTCTATTATAGTTCACATTGTTTGAAGTATTAGTTTGAACTTTGGGACGGAAACTTTCTGTGAGCTTGTAATGAAATCAAATGCACAGTCATCTCGTGTCTGGTTGATGTATATATTCGATCAAAACTTACACTGGGGTGTAAGAAAACATCGATATATGTGAGTATCGTTATATTTCGTTTGCCGATACTGTATACGACTCTCGAAAACGCAATATCGATATTAAAATAAATATATAATACAATATCCATGGCGGTTTTTCTTTTTATTTCCTGACGGCTAGATAGATAGCAGTCTTCATATCTGTGAACATAAACAGTGACAGGAAGTACTAGCATAAGAGATCGGGATGTCAGAGGAAACTGGAGGAACTGAATATAAACCCACACACACACAGAAAACACTCCAGGCAAACTTTAACCTGAGCTCAGGACCAAAACCTGTTATTAACATTATACATGGGATATAAACATTTAAATCTCAAGCTAATATGCTGATAAACAGCACATGCAGGAAATGATGTATTGTACAGTAAGCCTTTCTAGTAAATGCTGAAGCTGCTGGCTGAGGAGCCGTAACTGTAGTTAGCAGAACAGCTGTATTTTAAACAGCTGGCTGTGCTCCAAGCGCTGATCTAGGGCTGGCATACCTGATGTGACAACACCTTATTAAAATCCAGTGTATTTGTCCTCACACCACCCCTCATTGCTCTTACCTCTTTTCCCCGATGCCTTTATTTCTCCCTCCATGGCAGCTCGGGCCTGGAGTCGTTCCACCGAGCCGAGCATAAATCTAGCAAAGTGCCCAAGGCAAGGTCTTCATCAGCGGCCTATTCTTCACCACTTTACATGAAGTCAGCAGGGCATGCGGATAATTACTGAGTCTCATGAATAAAGTTCCCTGTGTGACCTGTGCTGCAGGATGCGGTGCGAGAACGAACAGGTGGGTTACATCCGTTCCCATTCGCCTTCTTCTTGCCGTTTATTTGCTTTCGATGCAGTTTGCTTTGTTGCCTTGTGCTTCCTGTTACAGCCAAATGACTCCTGAAGCATTTTCACCCCGTGAGGTTTGTTTACACACAAGAGGACCAGGGCAGGTTCAAGAGAACTGGGGTGTTGAAGCACATCTCTGTGGTGGAATGTTGGATTTGAACTTTCCATCAAATTATACAACATCTACAACAGTATTGGGACACCTGACTTTTCCTGCCATATGTGATTTTTTTCCCGAACTTGGAGGTACACAGTTGTAGAGGATGTCTTTGGATGTGGTAGCATTAAATGTTATCTTCACTTGAACTTGGAGATCCAAATCAGTTCCAGCATGACAATACTCCTGTGCATAAACACAACTCCATGTTCTACATTGTTTGGAGTGGAAGATCTACTGCTATGAAACAATAACCTCAACCCACTTGAACTGATGAATGTGAATGCTGACTGCACCCTCAGGCCTCCCCACCTACACCTACATCACTACTTGACTTTACTAACACACTTATAGATGAATGAGCAGGAATATTCACAACAACACTCGAAAATTTGGTCAAACATTTTTTCCAGAAGAGTGGAGGTTACTATAACAGCAAGTGTGAACTAAATGTGGAATCGGATGTTCAAAAAGGAGCCAATCTTATGGTCAGGTGTCCACAGACTTTTGTCCTCGTAGCGCTTTTTTTGCTGATTTACAATAAAATTTGAATTCAAAGTATTTTATTTGCACCGAATGCCCAAACGTTGACCACAGTATGTTTATGTTTATTATGTTTGTTTACATGGATAATCAAAATTCACCTATTGAATTATCGGTCTGAGAATTTCTACATTTTGGAAGTGTTACACACAAAATGAAACACAATGGATAGAACTGCTACCTCAGCAAATGAGACAAAATTTTTGAGAAAAAAAAAAAAGAATGTAAACACATCACACATGCATTTGCCCAATCATTGTGAAGAAATTTCATAATAAAACGCCTCATGAGAATTTTTTTTTTTTATTTAGAACAAACCTTGAACATTCATTCCAACATATAACAATTTCAAAAAATTTGGGACACTTGTAAATAAAATGCAAATAAAAACAGAATCATTTTTAAGTCGAATTAATTCCTATTTTATTCACAATAACATAACATAAAAAAAAAAAAATATCAAATGTTTAAACTGGGAATCAAATAACATTTACATGTAATGCTTGTTTATCTCACTTCGTCCAGGCCTGCCTCTGGATAGTGTCCTCTTCAATTGGAAGCCACTCTGTGCAGCTGGGGACGGTTTCTCATCAATGCCTTGGGTGGTTCCATGAAATTCCAGAGCAAGAGAGCTTTGAGGGAGCTTTGAGGATGGATTTGGACTGTAGTTAATGTCAACAGTCTGCTACATTGACTCAGGACTACACTTTGCTTCTGATCACCATCACTGTACACTGCAATATCGTTTATCTGTAAGAAAAATGGACATTCGGTGCAACCCAGATGAGGACGGGCAAATTTGTGACATATAACCTGCTAGTAGAAAACAGGTTAGGATCTAAAAACAGCACCAAGCATAAAATCCATTACAGGCAAGATGGTGCAGCAGCAAAACTAATAGCAATCTGTTAGTTTTAGTGATTTAGCTGTTCAGACTGCCAGGAGAAGTTCCATCCAACACTTGGATGGAAGTTCAGAGCGAAAATTTAATACCAATACCTTGTGTCTTGAGGGATGGTCATGTCTTTCTGTGCTACAGGCTCAGAGTGTGGTGTAGACTGTGTTTAGCGAGTGCCTTCAGGTACCTCTGGGGTCTGTGGCTGAGCTTGAAGGTGAATATCAGTGATTTAAATGTGATGCAGGAAGCTTCTGGAAGCCAGTGGGCAGAACATAGCAGTGGGCTGGTATGGGAGAATGTGTGGAAATAAAAAAAAAAAAAAACAATGTTCAGATGGTGTGCAAAGATTAATTTAAAAACAAACAAGCATCTGGACAGCACAGAAAATGTCTTCATCTTGTTGCTTTGGGGTTCAAAAACATTCCACTTGAATGGGAAAAAAAATACCAAGAAAAAATCCATCCAGTTTCAATAACAGCCAACTAGTTTCATGCTGAGTGAACTTGTACCTGGGTCTGAGAATTTGTTCATTTTGGAGGTGTAAGCCAGTAGGAGAAAAAATTGTGACAAGATGAAATAGATGGAACACAATGGATGGAACTGCTACTTCAGCAAATGAGACAAAGTTCTGAAAGAAATAATAATAAAAACACGACACACATTTTTGCCCGAACTTTGTTTAGAAATTTCAGAAAAAAAACGTTCTGAGAAAAACAATAAATTTAAGCTTGAAAGGAAAAAAAAATTACCAAGAAAAAAATCCATCCACTTCTAATAACAGATAACCAGTACCTGGGTCTGAGAACTTGTACATTTTGGAAGTGTAAGTCAGTAGGGGAAAAATTGTGACGTGATGAAACACAATGAATAAAACTGCTACTTCAGCATTTTTGCCCCATCATTGTGAAGATATTAGAGAAAAAAAAAAAAACTCAAATTATAAAAATATCAAATTAAGCTTGAAATCAGAACAAACCTTAACATGTATTCATGTATTCAACAAGTAAATTACAACATTAATAAAACAAAAAAAAAAAAAAAAAAGTTGGGACACTGTGTAAAATGTTAATAAAGACAAAATGCAATGATTTAAAAATGTCACAAATGTATGTTCTATTCACAATTAAAAAACAAACAAAACAAAAAAACAACCATATCAAATGTTTAAATGAAAAATATATACTATTTTAAGGAGAAAAAAAGGTCATTTTGAATTTGATGGCTACAACAGAGCTCCGGGAAATGCAGCTATTCCCACTCCTCTTTAGTCCACAGGACGTGGTCTGGTTTCCAAAAAGAAATAAAAGATTTAATTTGTCTGATCACAGAAGAGTTTTCTACTTTGCCTCAGTACATTTTAAATGTGCTTTGGTGCAGAGAGGATATCAGCATTCCTGGATCCCTGCTTCTTCTCATGATAGAGATTTAACCTGCATTTGTGGATGACGTTTAAAACTGTGTTCACAGACAATGATTTCTGGAGGTGTTAATCAGCCCATGCAGTGATTTCCGACTTGTCCCTTGTGCAGAGAGATTTCACCAGATTCTTTGAAACTGTTGATAATAATTTGCGAAGTAATTGATATTTAATTGAAAAATAATCAATTGATATTGATATTTAACTGTTTTGCAGTTTTATGTTGAGAAACATTATTTTGAAATTGTTCCAAAATGTATATATTTACATAAACACAGTATCTTGGAGATTGGTGAAGCTCTGCTTATTTTTACTTCTGAGATACAGAATTTAAAACGAACCTCATTAGTTGCCAAATATTTACTGTTTGATTTAAAAAACTTACTTTTTTCAGACGTGTTTTAGCCATCACATTCGAAATGACCTCACTTTTTCCTCAAATAGTACATTACCTCAGTTTCTGCATTTGATATGTAAATAAAATATGGGTTTATACGATTTGCAAATAATTGCATTCTGTTTTTATTTACATTTTACACCATGTCCCAAACGTTTTTGGAACTGGGGTTGTACAACTCATTATTTTCCATGCTGTGATCTGCAAACGATTTTTTTCTCATATCATTAACAATTTAATTGTCATCAAATTATCAATTAGGGACTTATTGCTCACGTGTACAGTATATTTCTATTGCCTTTGAATGAATCTTGTTCAGTACAGAGAGTCATTCAGCATTTTGACTGGTCATAAACTAAAGCTAAAATGTCACACTATTCTCTCCTACATTTTCCACTAAGATCCAGATCATGCATGCACAGCTGCAGATTTGCTGGCAGCTTGTATGAATGGATATAAATGATTAAAATAGGACCTTGGGTGAGGTTCGAAATTGTAGTCCTTTTCTGTCATATAAAATCACTAATGAAATCATTTATGGTTCCTATAAATTGTTCATGAGACACTGCAGAACCGCAGCATATGACTTTCATTCCTTTAGTATAGTGTTTCTTCACCTAGTTTTATATGAGTAAGGTTCTCATATGATCTAGTGTTTTAATTAAACCAAATGACATTAGAATGACTATATATACACTCTATGGATATATGACCCATTATGTGGTTATAATATATATATATATATGTGGTCCACTCTTCTGGGAAGAAATCTATCTATCTATCTATCTATCTATCTATCTATCTCTCTGTCTGTCTGTCTACTTGACTGTCCATGTATCTCTTCTATCTCTCTATCTATGTATGTGTGTGTGTGTGTGTGTGTGTGTGTGTGTGTGTGTGTGTGTGAGTGTGTGTTTAATATTTTTCATAAATACTGGACACAAGGTAGAGGACAGACCCACCCACCTCTCAGAGAGGACACAGGAACATTCAGAGAGATTTTTCTGATGATGCAGCATCCTCATCCTTCTCACTCGCTCCTTAATTACTCCATTAATAATCCCGCACTGGGCAAAAAATGGGAATGTTTAACAAGAAGTCATTAGTTAATCTTCCTTTACAAAGCCCAGACACAAAGGTCAATGGCAAAAATCATTTTAAATACCCC
>JAAIIK010000074.1:2164082-2185838 GCA_014706435.1 Silurus glanis
CACACACACACACACACACACACACACACACACACACACACACACACGCACGCGCAGTGTGAGAGCGTGAGGAATGCTGAAGAGCCCACGCTGAGACGCTTTGAGGAAACATGGCCTCGTGTGGTACAGGACGATGGAGCTCTCACATCACAGGATGTTCTACACTTATTGAAGATCTTTTGCTCCACACGATGAACGACGATCAGTTTCGGTTTCTTTGCGGCTGAATATTTGAACTCGTTACCCAAAAGTTTTCCGTGACTTTTTCGCACTTGTTAGAAAGGAACCGGACTTTGTGTTTAATCTGCTCCACCTTCTCGGCTCGTCTGAAATCCTGCTAATTTCTCTCCTACATCGGATTTCACAGAGAGGCGTTCAGGAGCATCAGACATGCATCAGACACACGTCAACATCACGACGGCTGTGATATGCGTCAAACGTGTCACAGCGCTGCATTCGCAATCTACTGATAAAGTTCGCGTGAGCGTGTTTATACATATTAAACATTGAACCTGTTAATGATTTGTGAAATCAATCCTCCTTCGCATTTCACTTTTTAGATCTCAGGTTTTTCCTTCTCTGATGGGTGAGGAGGAAGGAAACCCGAAAGACAATCATAGGGAAAAAGTATGTTGGAGGTTATGGTCCAGATATAACCAAAGATTGAGGTCAGAGTGTGTGTGTGTGTGTGTGTGTGTGTGTGTGTGTGTGTGTGTGTGTGTTGCCTGTGCAACATAAAGTTTTGTGTTGATTCCTCCACCGACCTCCTCCGCTGATTCCTTGAGGAATCCAATCAATGGCCATTGTGATTCGAACTCATTCATTCTCTGCTTTTCCTCTGCCATAGAGCTCAGTGCCTGAGAAGATTCAATTTAGATGAGTTTTGACCCCTGAGACACGCATTATCCGCCGTTGCTCTATGTAATCTCATTTGGCGTGTTTTCAGGATAAAGACGTGTATTCACATCCTCTCTTCTCCTCCTTCTCTCCGCTAAACTCGCCTGAATCTCCATTCTCCATGAGTTTCATGACTGATTTTTACACATGTTTGGGCCTCAAGAAGCAGCTTCCTGAGAATAAAACACAAAAAGAGCTACTTAGAGGGATTTCGGCTGCAGCGCCACCAGTGTAATTTTGTTACATTTATGGCAGATGCACGTATTCAAAGCAACATCTCAATTGAGGGTTAAGTGCCTTGCTCAAGGGCCCAGCAGTGGCAGTTTGGTGGTGCTGGGATTTGAACCCACAACCTTTCAATCAGAAGTCTAACATTTTATCCACTGAACTACCACTTCCCCTGTCCCTTGTTTGACTCCTTCACTAAACAAAGCTTTCTGGAGATTTAGAAGGTTTTTAGGTCTTCAGGGTGTCGGTGGTGATCAGATGGTACAGTTAATTAAATGCATCAGTTTTACATTGCAGTATGTTTTAACACTGTGTGGGATTATTTATTGACTCTAAGTAACGTATGAAGAGTAAATTAAATATATTATAGAAAAATAAAAATTGTGTTTCATTGTGTTCAATGTCATTCATTATAATTCATCAAAAATATTGATTTTATCATCAATTCCATCATATTGGAGTTGCTAGATTAAATATAAGATGTTCTTAGGAGTCCAGATATGTGAAATTAAAAAAACGGATTTTAATTTAATGTGTTAAATATATACATATATACCATACAGCAACATGGCATCATTATTTTTTTTATTATTTTTTTTTCCTATTAATAATATAATAATTATAATTAATCATAATAATAAATTATACAAAATAATAATGATTATAACAATAATAATAATAATAAATAATAATAATCAATCTAATAATAATAAAAAAAAATACATAGATTAAGAAAATTGTAAAAAGAAAATGTAAAAATTTATTAAAAGTAAGCTAACATTAAAAAAATGCAGGATAAAAATAGAATTTAGAAATAATGAGAACTGACGACATGATCAAATTAAATAAAAACATATTTTAATGGAAAAATGTGTAATAAAATACAGTTGCAGCAATAACAATAGTATAGTAATAGTATGCAGTATATACATATATATATATATATGACAGCATTTGCATCTGCATGCATGGCGCAGATACGGTGAGAATTATTTTATTGTTTATTAGATAGAATTAAAAATTTGATTTGCTATCTGATATCATATTGATTGATTGATTGATTGATTGATTGATTGACTCAAATAAAGCCTTGAAAGAAAATACTTTTGTGTATACTTTCTCATTCATCGAAACAAATACACTGGGATGCGTTTTGTTTTAAAAGGTCGCTGTCGCAAATCGATCATCAACGACGCACTGTACTGAGCGGAAAACAAAGAAATCGGATTGCTATGGGACTAAAAGGCTCAAAAACGAATGCTGGCTTTAGGCCGTATTAAATCCTATAGAATTTGCTGAGAAATACTCTGGAGTTCATCTCAATAAATCCCGGGAAAATAACAGAGGGGGCTTTTTATATAGTTCATTCCATTATTGTAATTACTTCAGATGTCCAAGCGAGGCCAAAAGCTAGGCTCCATTTAATGAATGAGCTGGAGCATAGGAGGACTTTCAATTTTTACCAACTTCTTTCTCAGCTTTGTTTGTTTTTTCCCTCAAAGTCATTCCAGCTCGGAAGAAATTAGATGTACCAG
Source organism: Silurus glanis (assembly GCA_014706435.1). Classification (NCBI taxonomy): domain Eukaryota; kingdom Metazoa; phylum Chordata; class Actinopteri; order Siluriformes; family Siluridae; genus Silurus; species Silurus glanis. The sequence continues at coordinate 2,166,743 of JAAIIK010000074.1, forward strand.
TTTTGCACTACAAAAACAAAAATACATGAAGAATATCTGAAGGAAGATTTCATCCCAGAGGCTGAGGTTCCTCAGTAACTGAAGCTCGTTCTCTCTTCTCTGTACATACAGAGCAAAGGTGTTCAGTAAGCTTGGGGTCAGAGCTCTGTGGCAGAAGATCTTCCATTCTAACCCATGGAAAGCATACCTTCACGGAGCTGGTTTTGTGCACGAGGCATTGTCATGCTCCGCCTCCACCTCATAATCCACCTGTATAAGTTTTTAGTTTCATAATTAAGCTCTTAACACACCATGTCTTCATGAAGATCAAACAGTGTTGGAAAACTGCAAAGCTACAGTAAAACAAACTACTTTTCCAAACAAAAAAGAAGAAAAAAAGAATATTCTAATGCATTTTATTTCTATTAATAATTTCTCTTTATAACACAAGTACATCACTTATGCTTATGAAGCAGATTCTGACTTCTCTTCCTTCACCAGCCTCACTTTTATCCCATTGACTTTTCATTTCTAAGTTAATAAGGGAAAAAAAAAACAGAAGCCCATGGTGATAAATAATGAAAATCTTACTCCTGGGTGAAATTCTGCATGTTGCTATGTACATGTTCGGAAAATCTGAAAGTGTATCACCTGATTTAAAGCCCAAACAAGAAGAATGGTCATGTCTACAATTATTAATTCTATCATATCTGTAGGATTATTACCAATCATTCATTTCCTGTTTTCAGCATTAACACTGAACCAGAAACTAAATAATTTGTAATTCACAGATCTCCAGTATCCTCGAAGAAAGAATAGAAGCACAGTATATAATATTATTATAATTCAGTTTCTAGAGTTTGGATGTTGAATGTCAAGAAATAAATTATGAATTTCAGAATTTGTCATAAATCTACCCAAATGTGCACACACACACACACACACACACACACACACACACACACACACACACCTAATATTAGGAGCATCTCCAAAAAGTTCTTCTGCACCTCAGTTTCAGTAAAACTCACTATGAAGATAAAATAGATTTGATATTAGAATACATTATTCAGGTTGTTTGTGTATTTTATTTGTTCGAAGCGAATACAAATACACACCATTGTTTGTATTTTATACCCGACTCGACATTGGTGTGCATACTCCATATTTCTACTGCATTTTTTTTTTTTTTTTTTTTTACAAAAAGGATCAAAAAATCACAAAAGAAATCTGCTTATATTAATAGCGCCACCACTCCATATCGCCCACACACATCCCATGCACAGGGTTGCGGATCTCTACCCACATGGTTTTTCATTGTTCTTCATAATTTTCGAATCAAATATTTGAAAAAGAAATCAGACATTATAATGGAATGGGATTTTAAAGAGCCCATGTTGAAAACTGGCAGCAGCTTTTAGGATATTTTGGGAAGCTCAGTGGTTAAGCGTATAAATGATGTATGTATAAATGATGTATGTATAAATGATGTATGTATAAATGTAATAACTGTAAGTTTCAAATAGCAAACATTTATTTTTTAAATAGGGGATGGACAATGAAACTAAAACACTGGTCTATAATAGTGCTGAAGGATCTCAGGCAGCGTGGTTCAGTGCGAGGAGTGATGAGGTCTCTGAGGTAAGGGTTGGCAGGTTGAACACAAGTCGTGCAGCAGCATTTTGGATCATTTGCAGTGGACGAATGGCGTTCAGAGGAAGACCTGCCAGCAGAGAGTTGCAGTAGTCCAGTCTTGAAATGACATTAGACTGAACAAACACCTGTGCAGCCTGTGTGGACAAAAATGGACGAATCCTTCGAATGTTGGAGAGAAGGAATCAACAAGAACGAGCCACGTTAGCAACATGTGAGAAAAAGAACAGTTGATTGTCCATAGTTACCAGATCCAGAGCAGGTTTCTTTAAGATGGGAATAACCTTCATTAGCTTGAAGGTAGTTGGCACATGACCAGATGCTGAGAACCCGTTGATGATCATGGAGATGAATAGCAGGAGGTCTTATGAGATGATCTGAAGCGTAGTTTAGGGGTGGGATCCAGAGGGCAGGTAGTGGGATTGGATGACTTGCAGTATCTCATCTTCTGCTCTGGTTGAGAAGCTTGACAACAGTGTGGTAGGGGATTCCTGGTTGTGTGGTGTAGGCATTGTTAGGGAGGAAGTAAAGGTCTGGGAGATTTCCTCTTCCTCTCTGCTGATCAGCCAAAAGGCAGGACATACCATGCCATATGTACCATACCATATTAGACTATATGTACAATACCATACCATACCATAACATACCATACCATGCCATACCATAACAAACCATACAATACCATACCATACCATACCATACCACACCACACCATACCATACCATACCATACCATACCATACCATACCATACCATGCGTACCATACCAAACCATACCATACCATGGGTACCATACCATACCATACCATACCATACCATACCATACCATACCATACCATACCATACCATACCACACCATACCATACTACCTACAGGCCATTCTAACTTATGTATAAACCCTAAATGACAGCGTCTGTAATGATAATCCACGATCACTAACCACTAAACACAACACACCTGATGTCGAGCCCCTTCTTACAGATCCCGTAATTTTCCTGCATTAACCCACAATTCAGCTCAAGCGGTGCTTCACAGGAACCCCAAAAGAGCCATCAGATGTATCAGAGTACTTACAAACACTAATTGGAGGTAGAGACCTGGGACCACTAAAACCACTAGAACCTGTCAGTTTCTGAACCAACACTTACCATCAGACTAACATCACTCTGATCACATCCCGATCCTCACACTATCCCTCTCTCTATCTTTCTCACACTCTCTCACGCATACACACACTCATTGGGGAAAACGTCTCTGACATTTATCCTGATCACAATGCGGTGACGGGTGATTAAGAGATGAGTGTATGAAAAGGCAACTAATGATGGCAGACATTTCCTCTTTAATAAGATCTGAGACTACATGTGCAGACGACGTCGTTTACAATAGCGTAATGATCTCTCATGCTTTCCAGCAGGAGCCCACACACTCTCAGTATATAACACACACACTTAGACAAAAGCTTAACTGTCTTGTTAAAAAATTATAAAAGGTTTAAATGCCCCTCTATTCCACCCAAAATGTGCTAAAAAATCAACCTGATTGGCTACAAACAAGCTCAATTTAACTTTGAGGAATTATGGTGGTTTTCTATAGTTTTGAAATGTGAATGTCTACTTGTATTCATATTCTTATTATAACTTGGCTTCCTCATGATACACTATATAGACAGAAATCTGACCATGTATGTGCTTTGCAAACATCCCACTCCACCTTCAGCCCCCGTTTCCTGTTATAATAACCTCCACTTTTCTATGAAGAAGCGAGAGTGTGGAAGAGTGAGAATTTCCAACCACAAGGGTGTTAGTAAAGTCAGGTACTGATGTAGGTGAGAAGGTAAGGAGGCCTGGGGTATAGTCCGCGTTTACATTAAAGGTGTTCAATAGGGTTGGAGCTCTATAGCAGGAGATCTTCAACTCCAAATCATGTAAATCAGATGTTCATTGAGCAGGTTTTGTGCACAGGGGCATCGGCATGCAGGAACAGGTTTGGTTTCTAGTTAAAGTGAACGGAAAAACGTTATTGATAGAGTATATATATATATATATATATATATAAAGATATAAAGATATATAAAAATATGGAGGTGAAAGAAGATTTTTCTTTTTGCATGCACCTCAATTCGTCATTTGAACAGAAAAAACAGAAAAATGGATTTGAAGGTTCTCGTACAGGAAGCGTGTCCAGGGTGTTTCCCCTTGATCCTCCTTTATTTGACTTATTTTTTTTTTTCTTTAAAGAAAAGAAAAAAAGAAAAGAAAAAAAAGAAAAGCTCCCAGTGCAGCCAGAGTCAATACAAACATCCGTCCAACACTATATTTCAAAAACAAGTGATTGAATGGTGGTAGGATTTGCATAATAATAAATCAAATCAAAAAGTATTTGTCAAATAAATATTCATACAGAGTACGACATGTAATGAAATGATTTTAATGACTGTACAATAATAATAATAATAATAACAACAATATTAATAATAATAATAATAATAACAATAATAATACTAAAATAATAACAATAATAACAATTATAACAATAATAATAATATTAATAATAATCAATTTAAAATGGTTATTTATTTATTTATTAATTTATTTATTATTTATTTAGTTGCATTTATGTTTCTTCGTTTTTTTGTTGTTGTTTTGTCTACTGCATTAATCTTCAGATCAATACCTCTCTGTCATATTTATTTGTTTGTTTATTCATTTATTATCTTATATTTCTCACTTTACCTTATAGATTTTCTGAACAACATCTGCGTGCCATATTCCTATAATGAATGTCGTAAATGTTGACTGTTTCATGTCCTCCAAAAGTAGCTGTTAGATGAACTCGGTGAGGATGATGCATAATGCAGCACTGTTTTCTCTTCTAAATAAAAAAAATAAAAAAATAAAAAAAGGAATAAATTATGCTGTTTACATGAACTGTTGAAAAAACAACCCATTTATAGCTTTGTTTACACCCCGACATTGTGTGACTCAAATCCAATGTGAAACACCTCCTCCGTGATGATGCACTTATCTGTTTACCCACAAACAAGACTCCTTTCTTTAAAAAAAAAAAAAAAAAATTCCAGCCCTTTCCAACCCACAATATGCTTTTCAGTCTTTACTCTCCTGCTGCAGTAATGATCCAATTATTGAAAGCACTGCACTCGTAGTCCTTCTGTTTACGGCGCTACGCAAAAATAAACTCGAGTGATTAGAGCTTTTACAACCGTTTCTACATCTCTCCTGCGTCAAGTGTGAATTTCTTCTGGATCTCAGTAACATCCATCTGCTCCATTTCTTTCAGAATTTTAGCTCCTTTTTTTTTTTCTTCTTTAAACTGTTACCACAAACTCATAACAAAATCGTAAAGGATGTCTTCGGATGTGTTAGCATTACATATCTTACTTACCTGAACAAGAAGACCCAAAACCTGGACATTGGATGAAATGTCTTCTTCTTCTTCTCTTCTTTTGGCTTCTCCCATTAGGGGTCTCTACAGCGGATCATCCGTCTCCATACCCCACATGTCCTCTACATCTGCCTCTTTCAAACCAACTACCTGCATGTCTTCCCTCACCACATCCATAAACCTCCTCCTTGGTCTTCCTCTTTTTCTCCTTCCTGGTGGCTCCATCCTCAGCATTCTCCTACTGATATACCCCATGTCCCTCCTCTGCACATGTCCAAACCATCTCAATCTCACCTCCCTCACCTCGTCTCCAAAATATCCTTCTGGACATTGGATGAAATGTAATATTGTAAAACAAGTCAAACAAAAAAAAAACCCCCAAATGCGTTTTTTTTTTTTCCCCTCGAAATTGAATAAAAAAAACAACTCTAAATGAATGTATGTCTGTTTTCTGCAATAACTATAGGACTATATTAAAAACCGTCTCATCCTCGACGCCGCAATTTTATGTCAGCATGGATTTTCATCCGTTTAATAATAATAGCGAAAATAAAAAAATAATAAAAATAAAGCCCAAAAAGTAATAAAAAACCTGCAACAGAGTTGGTTTCGATATACTATTTATAAATCAACATTTTCTCTGTGTTTGTGTGTGTGTGTGTGTGTGTGTGTGTGTGTGAGATTTTAATAAATAACATAGTGACAACTTTTTTTTTTTTTTTTAGTATGAGATGTACAGCTTATGTGTTACCACAAATTTGGAGGCACACAATTGTATACAACGTCTTTGGACACAGTAACATTACATCTTAGGAGACCCAAACCTGTTCCAGCACAAAGCCAACCATGAAGATCTGCTTTACATGGGTTGGAGTGGAAGATCTCCTGCTATGGAGCTCCAACCCTATTGAACATAATGAATGTGAACACTGACTGCACTCCAGGCCTCCTCACCTTCTCACCTCCAAAATCTAGTAGAAGAAGAGTGGAGGTTATAATTACAGCAAATGAGGACTGAATGTTTAATAGGATGTTTAAAAAGCCCATACAAATCTCATGGTCAGGTGTCCACAAACTTTTGTTGATAAAGTGTATTTTATTTTATATGAACCCAATTTGGTTGTGTATAAATGGAGTTTTTTATAACATTTATATAATTGTATCATTTAATATAATAGATTGTACTGCTGGCTTTATAAGTGCGGATCTCCAGCATCTTGATCTGTTCTATCTTCTCAGGTTTTGTCCACAACTAGCAAGCATTTTGTCGTACGTCCTGATCTACCCAAATGCACTCAGTGTTCTGAGAGTAAATAGCAGCGAAAATGCGAAATGAGTTGATTAGAAAGAAGTGCGACGGCGCCGCCGCTGCTGAACCCTGACTGAGCTGCTGCGGTGTTAAACAGCATCAGCTTTAATTCTGCTGCTGTTCGTTGTACCCCAGCGACCCGACTGCTGTGCTTAGGATCCTAAAAATAGGTGTGTGCCCACCGGGGAACAGTCAGCAAATACACAACACGGCTCTCCGTGTTTCAGCGTGATACTGCGTGTCCTTGATGAGATCTATTGTATTCCTTAATTGCCATTTTAACAAATGAAACTCCAGAGGAAGCTTCTCGCTCTACAAAATGCAGCGACGCAGAGAGACTGCACACACAACACAACACTTGATAATAAAAACACCCCTTTGGGAACATCTCTTACTATTATATCGTTCTGGATTTCGAAGCAGAATGAGCAAAAGTGTCTAATTTGGGGATCTTTTATGGTTCATCTCCTGCACGATGTTCATTTCCTCCTACAGGCTTCGGGGCAATGCGGAGAAGATATTTTGAAGGCAAATCTGAAAAGAATCCTAGTTGGGGTTCATGAGATTTTTCCAGAAACAGCCACAGTGAAGAAGGTTTCATCATTCAGAAGGAGTTTGTGACAGTTAAATATATGAAAGATTAGATCTTTGTATGATCAGTTTGTTTTTGGCTACAACAATAATCCCAAAACAGTCATTAATGATAACAAATAGACACTTTTCCTGACATATCTGGTTCTTCTCCAAACTGTTACCACAAAGCTGAAAGCACACAAATGTTTCGAATGACTTTCAACATGGGTTGAAAGCTGTGGAAGATCTCCTGCTATAGAGCTCCAAAACTATTGAACAACTTTGAGATGAATGTGAACACTGACTGCACCCCAGACCTTCTCACCTTCTCACCTTCATCACTACCTAAGATTCTTGTGACTGAAAGAATCTCCACATGCACATTTAGAACTCTAGTGGAACATCTTCTCAGAAAAGTGGAGGTTATTATAAAAGCAAATTAGATTCGATTCAACTTTATTGCCAATGTGCAAAATACATGTACAGAGCCAATGAAATGCAGTTAGCATCTAACCAGAAGTGCATTAGTGGCCTATTAACAATAAATCTCAATATATTAAATGAGGGTTATGGATTGATATGTCAAAGTGATTAGTGTATAGACGGTGCAGTAGGTAATAAGATACTGTGTATATGGAAATATTCAGAAAAACTGTGTTAAAAAAGATAACATGCTCAAATAACAATATACATGGTTTTTATGATATAGTATATATAGAATAAATATGAGTGTAATATACAGCAGTGTAGTGATAAACCTCAGTTATGGATGTGTACAAAGATACAGAGTGGGGGAAGCAGTTCAATACAGACAGAAAGGAAATGTGAAATGGTTGTTGATGTTCAAAAGTAATAAATATATATTTAAATATATATATATATAAAAATTCACTGAGCGTTTTATTAGGAACACTTTACAAATACTGGTTTTGCTTTCTCACATCCTTGTTTCACTCCGATGCATTCCATTAGGATTTTGCCCCACATTGATCCTGTAGATATTTCCATGCTGTGAATCTTCAATCCAAAAGTGTTCTATTGGATACAAATGCCTGACTGAGAGGCCACTAAAGAACTCTGGATTCATTGTCATGAAACTGGTTTGTCACGACTTTTGCTTTGTGTATTATTAAACTGGAAGTAGTCTTCAGAACATGGTCAGCTGTAGCCATGAAGAGTTGCACATACACTGTGGAATTCAGGCCATGACTGATTTGTATTAATAACCTTAAAGTATGCCAGGAAAACCTCAGGCACGCCATTACGCCATCTCCACTGGCCTGGACTGCCGACACAAGGCAGGTTGGCTACATACACCAAGCAAGAAGATTCATTAGGTCAGGTTATATCTTTCCAGGCTCTCTGGTGAACCCCAGCCCACTGCAGGCTGACCTTTCTGTTCTCAGCCTATAGGTTGAACCCAAAATGCTCCTCTGCTGCTGTTGCAAAGTTTGAGGTGTTGCTTTTCTGCTCATCACAATTGTCCAAAGTGGTTTGTCTGTCAGGTCTAACCAACCTACCCGTTCTCCATTAACATCAGGAGGTGGTAGCTCAGGGGTGAAGGCGTTAGACTCTGGGTCAGAAGGTCACAAGTTCAAATTTCAGCACCACCAAACTACCACTGGGTCCTTGAACTACTGGTAAGTCGCTCTGGATGAGGGCATCCACCAAACGCTGTGAACGTAAATGTAACGTAAAGTCTGCACCCCTGCCACTCGGAGTAAACTCCGGAGAATGTTCTGTGTGAAGATCCCAGGTGATCAGCAGTCATAGAAATTCCATACAATAATGGAATAGTGAAAGTCCCAGAGACTTTTTTTCCCCCATTCTGATGGTTGATGTGAACATTACCTGAAGCTGCTTATCCATTTCTCTATCGTTTTACGTGCCACCGCACTGCTGCCACACTATTGGCTGATAATTGCAGGTATGAGTAGGTGTTTCTAATACAATTTTCTGAAAGTGTGTATATGAAGTACAAGATATAGGTTTCTGGTTCTGAACATTGCTGTAATATTAAAGTTTGAATTCCTGGAAACAGGGGAAAACATTTGACCTTTTATTTTTTCGAGCTGCAATAAAATGGCTGAGAAAATCTCCCTTGCTTCCACTATGCTCTTTCTCTCTATTAGGTTTGCAGAAGATCAAGATCCTGATGCTGGAACACAAAGCAGAAAACTCCTGGGATTACAGAGAGACACAAGCTGAGTTAGTATAGGAACCTGGGTCTAGAACATCCTACTGGACAATGACACTATTGGTGACCCCCAAACAGATTAAATCTCACAGCTGGATTGGTCACATCTGGAGATCATGATGGAGGAGTTTCCTGCTTGGCGTCTCCATTTGTTTAACACCGGCTTGTGTTTAAATGGCTGAGGGCAGCAAACAGGCATATCCGTGCTCCATTATTGTGTGAACAGCGTGTTTTCTAATCGAGAAGGTGAATAATATCTCAGGCGTGTACTAATGAGACTCATCCGAGTGGAGGATGGAGGACTGCTGCGGCGAAGAGATAGAGCCTCGTCTCCTCCTCCGAGAGCTCCATTAGACTTCGACTATCTCTCAATGAGTCCTACACGGCAGTTCATTCAAACTGTGTGTGTGTGTGTGTGTGTGTGTGTGTGTGTGTGTGTGTGTGTGTTTGTTGCATCCAACAAACGGACGGCTGCATCCAGACACATCATCAAGCCACAGTAACTGTAAACTCAGGAAAAAGAGCAGAATTAATTTTTGAATCATTTTTATTGCTTTTTAATGTTTTTTTTATTTCTTTTTTTTTTCTGCTTGTAGACATTTTGCTGCATCCTGCTATTTTTTTTTTATGTTCTTCAGCTTAATTACATTTGAAGCGCATACACTATATTTTTTTTTCCTTTTTTTCAGAGACCAAAGTGACCTCAGCGGAGTTCAGCACAGCTCCTTTTTTTTTTTTTTTTTTTTTTTACTCTTTTTTTAATATTTTGTCCCAAAGCGTCATTAGCTAACAAAATAAAGAAACTATAACATCTCTAGCTTCGAGTACAAATCAGACTTTCACAATTGCACAGATTAATTAGCACAAATTGCTGTTTGCCTCAGAGATGTTTTTTTGGTATATATATATATATATATATATATATATATATATATATATATATATATATATATATATATAAAAATGCTAAATTGCTGTAATTGAAGAAATGTATCATGTGATACAATTTATTAAAATTTCCAGAACCACTGCTGCAAATGTTTTTTTCTTTCTTTTTTTTTTAACATGAGTAGAACAGTGCCAGAAAACTGCCTGCCAAAAATGTACCTGACTTCACCCCATATATGCAAATCTCTTTTTGAGCTCTAGCATCCTCTTTTCTAACTCTTTGGCTAGATATCACTCTTTATTCATTTTCATGATGAATTTTACTTGGCAAGTCGACTGTTGGGGAAGCATTCGGACTCCGGAGCAGACGCTAGATGATACCTAATGACCTGATTTAATGCTGGCAGACAGCGAGAACGATGACCATGTTGATTTATAAACTCGTCATGTCGTGGCAGCAGGAAGCAAAAAAAGCAGTCTGAATGTCGGTCAATTAACTGCTGTTTATTCTCCTTGGCCACTTGGTAAGCATCGGAATTGTTTAATGGGTCGAAAATGTAATTAACACTCCAGCCCCACCGGTTGATACGGACCTCCTACTGTCCCAGTATCAAGGTTAAGGCCATTAGCGGAGGGAAACGCAAATTAGGACGAGTTCGTTGCGGTGGTTTCGAGCTACAAATTTAGCTACAAAAAAGTTTGTACCAATAAGCAATAACATTAAATCCACCAGCTTAATATCGTGTAATACATCTAAGCACCAGGAAAACAGCTGTGGGCTGTCAAGGCTTAGACTCCACAAGACTTCCGAAGGTGTGTTGTGGCATCTGGTATCAAGATGGTAGAGCTTACATTCTGTAATTTAAGATATGGGTCCGCCATGGCCCCAACTCGTTTTTCCAGCACATCCCTCAGATGATCAAATCAGGAAATTGGTAGGTCTTGTGGTGGTGTTCACAGTGAAGGCCAAGATTTTTTAGATGTTCCTCAAACCATTTCTGAGGAATTGTTTGCAGTGTGAATTGTGCAGGCAACATTATTCTGTTAAAAGACACCACTTTCTTACTATAAAAGGGTGGAATTTGTTCTGCATAATGGTTTAGGCAGTGGGACGTGTCAAAGTTACATCCACACGAATGCCAGGAACCAAGGTTTCCAAGCAGAACATCTCACACTGCATCTGCTAGTTTGCCTTCTTCCTGTACTGCATCCTGGTGCAATGTCCTCCACAGGTAAGCAAAACAAATATACCTAGCTGTCCACATGATGAAAAAGAAAATGTGAGACCAGGAGATCTTCTTCCATCGCTCCATGGTCCAGTTCTGGGATTGGACAAGACACGTTTCTCAATTGTGTCTATTAGCTTGTGTGGCCACGACTCTATTCACCGGTTCATGCAGGCTTCCATGGGTTTTGACTGAGGGGAGCCTTCTTTATGATGGTTCTCCTTCTGGAACTTTGTCCCATCTCCACACAGGATCTCCAGAACATCGGGTTCTTGGTCAGCTGTTTTACTAAAGACCTTCTCCCCAGATTGCTCAGTTTGACTGGGCGACCAGCTCTTGGAAGAGTCCTGGTTGTAACATTCTTCTTCCATTTGAGACTGGAGGCCACTGGAGAATCTTCAATGCAGCAGCAAATCTTTTTGTAGCTTTCTCCAAATCTGTAACTTGCAACAACTCTGTCTCTGAGCTCTGCAGCCAGTTTCTTTGACCTCATGGCTTGTTTTTTTTTTTTTTTTTGCTACAGTTACAGCTAATTAAGTTCTAGAAACATCTCAGCAAAAACCAAGAGAAATATATGGCACCTGAACTCATTTTCAAGTGCTCTTGCAAATGTCTGAAAACTTATATACATGTGATATTTTAGATGTTTTCAAAAATGACAGACGATTATGGAGGACTGAATGTAGATGAATCGGATCCTAAAGCAACATCACTGCAGCGAAAACAACAAAGTGGCGCATTTTTCTTTTTTTCTTTGGAAAGCAGATAAACAATTAACATTAACCTTAATATAGTCATCAAATCGCACTAAATGGCATCTGCAACACAGCTGGTATTTACTGAATGAGAAAGTCATTAGCTTAATGAGTAGATGATTGCACAGAGAAGAACGATTCAGGTGTATGGAAAAGGAGATTCAATTTCGGGTGCTTTTGTTTACGGAATATGATTGATTAATTATTATGATTACTATTATTATGATTATTATTAGGTTACCAATACATTCTGCGTAGTCTGATATTTATGAATCGAGAGAAGAAGTGTGAACAATACAGCAGAAACATTTCATATGCAAACAGAATCATTACTTTGTGTTTTTCTTCCCCGAAGAGGTTTGGAGACCTTAAAAGATGTCACTACCTTTTCTTCCCTAAACCAAATCTCTATTTACAAATGACACTGCAGTGCTTTTTCCACCAGCTAATAATGAACACAGGGCTAAAAAAAAAAAAAAAAAACATTAAATTGTGCTGTTCCACGAGAAACGCATTATTCCAATAACGGAAAGATGGATTATTATGCCTTGAAATTACTGAGAATAAATCAGCCTGATGGAGCTCCGAGAACGTCCTGATGATCTCCTCCAATGCATGGGTAAATTGGTAAGTGGCTTATTTATTCATTTTCAGTTGATTAAATGTCCACGGCACATGGCTTTCACAACCATCCAAAAAATGATCATTTAGCAGAAACCCTGGATAGACCACTGTTTATTTTTTTTTTATTCGGTCTGTACATGCATCCTGAAACTGGAACATTGTTTATTAATTAGTTTGAGCATTGCATATGAGAATGCTGCGATCGTATGAGATGATAGGTTGTTGTGGAAGTGCTGTAATCTGCCATGAATCAGGGTGCTGAAGCTCAGAGCATCTTCTGATGATTTTAGAATCTCCTCTGTTGAAACTTATGTTCACTGGAAGAATCTTTTGATTTGATCATCATCCTGAAATCAAATGTAATAAAAAGGATAAAGTCTGAGGTTTGAAGAGTTAGGAAAGCGGACTTTTTTTTTTCTTTTTGAAGAAGTAGCTCTTTCATTCACCTTCCGATAGCCTTTATCATGGAAACACACCATGGATTCCATGTTTACACACTTACAGACATGTTCACACACTTATTTACACCTAGGGGCAGTTTAGAGCTGCTTTGGGAGATTTTTAGTGATCGAACCTCAACCCAACACCAGATTCTGGATTGAAGCTAATTCTGGATCTGCAAGATGGCACCACTATTCCTGGTCTCCAGATAATATTCTTGATACAAAAAGTTATTTTGATGGTTCTTAGAAAACTCCTTTACAATATGGATCAATGTTCGTAAACTATTTATTGTAGATTTCTCTACTCAGATCCACACACACTGTTTTCCTTAGACCTTCTGGAAAATCATTTAATGTGCCTGCTGAAGCATTTTTCCTCCTAACACTGCGGGTAAGATTCAATTAATAACTGGGAGTTCAAACCCAAAATGTGCCAGTGGTCACTCTCGGGCACTTGGAAACTACTGCTAGATTAATTTAAAAATCTTTACCGGTCTACTGTTTAGATTTAAGTTGATTTGGATTTGGTCCTACTTCTAAAACACTTTAGATAAAAGCATCTGCCAAATGAATAAATAAATTAAAATAATTATGTTCAACCACCACTTTGACTCTGGCTAGCTCCGATGTAGTGCGATGAGCAAAGGAAGCTGATTGGCCGAGGATTCAGTTAATGTTACAAATAAACAAAGAATTGACTCAAGCAGATTTTTTTATATATTTCTTTATTTTTATAATTTTCTTAACTCAAAAGCCTATTTATTTGTACATTAATTCATACTTAGACAGGGTTTGGATGCAAGTACATGGTTCATTTTAATGAAGCACTCAAATCACTAGGGACTTGAGACAGTGATAGGGACAGCAAAAGTGTCAAGTCATCAGCAGACAGACTCAATTAGTCTCGGCTAGACAGAACTCTATAAACAAATCAAGCACAGTGAATGACCACAAGCAATCCCTTTAGTCACATCACCGGTGCAATGTGCTAGTGTGCTAATTAGAAGTGAATTCAAAATCTAGAGAGTGAGGATGAGGTTGGAATAGGACTGGTTCATAATTTGGGTGAGGATTTTGGGATTTTCCTTCAAGACACAACATTATTTTGCAATCTCCCAACCATCATGTTACTCTCGATATTGTATTCCATTTGTACAAGCTTTACATATATATAGCCTTAATTCTTTAGGGAAACTGATTGACAGGAAAGACAGTAACAACAGCCATCCCACTTAAAGACTACTGACAGTTTAGCTCTCTTGGACTGCTAAAGATAGCCGAGCTATCATTAAGTTTCAGACTTGTGCTACTTGGGAGCTCGATAGGGAATAAATTCTGGCACATATGTGGTTGAATTCCTCAAATATTGTATGTAAAGAAACCGCCTGCAAGTTCTTTTCAACATGCCAAGATGCCATGAAATAATTCCCTGGTCCTCCACAAAGATTTCATGCTTTCACAGAAAAAACGAATCGATATATTTCCAAAGAAGATATTCCGATCACAAATATGGATTCCAGTCTTGATGGACCGCTAGGTGATGAGATACCATTGATAATGTCCATCAGACTGTGCTTGCATGGGTTTTTGGACACCATTGGCAGAAAAAGATAGGTGGCAATAATTTACCAAGATAATGACTACTGAACATATAGAAAAGGAGCACTGAGGCTTCTGGAGCAACAGCAAAATGCCAGGTTTTAGGTAGACCACTGGCATCAAGCAAGAATCAGGGAGTTTCCCCATCTAAGTGGCCCAGAGTTTACAGTTTAACCCCAAACTCAAACTCTTCTAAATGATTCTAGTCGGTAAATTGTTGGATGTCCATTTCCTATTGGTGTGAATGATCATGGAAACACTGCCTTTTCATAGACTGGCATCATACTCAGTGTGCAATCCCGGCTGCCACTCAGTGTTCCCAGGATAGGCTCCAGATTTACCATGACCTTGACGAGGATGAGGGGAAAAAAAAGAATAAAGAAAGTAACAGTAATGTTGTAAACATACAAATCTTGTCCCGGTTTGCTTTCAGAAATGACCCGGATATCAGAAAAACTTTAAAAAGCTTTAAAAATTTGCTCTAAATCATTTTAAAAAGAATGCAATCCTGATCGTAGCACAGCAGCAAACAATTAAAAGTACACACAAGTACCTTCTTGTGTATCTCTCAAATTCCTCACAATGGAAAATGTGTCTGTGTAAAAAAAAAAACAACAACAAAAAAAAAAAAACAGATCTCTATACCAGAATCTGTGGGTAATAAATAGAGAATCGTTAAACTGCTTTAAACGCTCTTCAAATCTGAAGTTGGTATAAGACAAAGAATAGAAAGTGAAAAGGTTAGCTTCAGATAAAGCGATAGCTCTGTCATTCCTGACCGTGAGCTTCTATTCGAAATTCTAATTACAAAAGTCCTCTCCCTTCCTTCTTTTCTCCTCCTCTTACAGCTCGAACCTGATACACATCTGCCCTTAGTGTCATTCATCACTCTGTTAGTGTCCGTTCCCTCGATTCAGCTGAACTGTTAGACCTGATCTCAGGTCAAACAAACCCAAAAATCTAAATGAACTCTGTGGAAGAAGATTTAACTATTAAGTAATAGAGGTCATAAAAAAGAACGGTGCGACAATGCGACGTGAAAAACGGCGTTTTCATTTTAGACAGCGTTTTCAAAAAGCTCCCACATCATTGACTAAAAACGCTGTCTTAGTGTCTGCAGAAGGCCAAAACTAAGAGAAAGATATGAGTTTTCAAACAAAAATGTATTAGTGTGGATATGACCTTAACCATTAAGCCACCCATTTCCCATACCCCTGTTTGTACTGTTTGAAAATCAGGTTTTAAATGTATTTTTAATTTTTTCCCAATTTTGTCTTTATCAAAGACCATTTTGCACTTGCATCAGTCCGTTCTTATGATCAATTACATACACTATATTATCAAAAGTTTCACCTGGTCATATGTTGGGTACAAGCGTTTGGAGCATCGCATTCCACATTTGGTCCCAATTAGCTCTTACAATTCCCTCCAGTGTTCTGGGAAGATGTTCCACTAAATTTTTAAGTTTGTTTGTGGAGATCATGGGCTCTCAATCAGACACATGGGTGTTGGTAAAGTCGGGTTCTCATGTAGGTGAGAAGGTAAAGAGGCCTGGGGTCCAGTCAGTGTTCACATTTATCCCAAAGGTGTTTAATAGGGTTGAGGTCAGAGCTCTATAGCAGGACCAACCCATGCAAATCGGATCTTCATGGAGTTTGCTTTGTGCACAGGGGATTGTCATGCTTAAACAGTTTTGGGTCTCCTCGTTAAAATGAAGGAAAAAATTGCATCCAAAGACGTCTTGTTCAAAGTCCTTCGGCTTTGTGATGAACCACATATGGATGGAAAAGTCAGGTGTACAGTAGTTTGTATATATAGTGTATTTATAGAAGACTCTTCCTTGAACATCCTGTTTGCAACACTGTACAACGGAAATGTGCCCCACCTCTTCTGCGTCAGCTAAATAAATAACCACAGGCCCATGGTGTCATATAGATGACTGTTTTTTGGCCGGCATTGTTGGTCAGCAACATTATTTGAGACTTTTCTTTCTCTTCCAGATCTTGCTTTTTCTTAATGAAAATTCGGAGAGTGGAAATTAAGAGTTGGCAGCACTTCGTCGGCATCGCTTGGATTTATTTTTTAGATCCTGAGTCAGCTGCTTAGCTGTTTGTTAAATATTTGCACAATGTTTGAAGAGTCTGAGAGCAGTGCCAATTAGGCCTAATGTGTTAATTAGGTTCACAGAACTGGAAGAACACCAAACCTTTGCCTGTGCCTCAATTCCTATTTCTTTGCATTTTTTTAAGTTAATCGAGTAATTCATTCCTTTTTTCACTCTATTGACATTTGCAGATTTATAAATTTTTTTTGCCGTGGCCAACATCCACCACTGCACCAACATCCACCACTGCACCATGTTCCCTCCATCCTCTACCATTGCACATTGTTCCCTCTCTCCTATACCAGTGCACCACATTCCCTCCATCCTCTAAGTTTCCTTAATCTTTTCACTATGCTTTGGGGTACAAGGAAGAAAGAAGAAGACTGCTTTCAGTCTCTTTTCTGTTTTGGCACCATGTTGTTGGAATACTGTATACTTCCATCTGATGCCCGAATCACAGCTAAATCGCTAGCAGTCTGCAAATGAAGTCTAAAAAACGACCTCTTCTAGAAGACCCCGATTAGCCTTGCTTATTGATTAATAACACGCTTTCTTACTATTTCTTTTCTAACAGAGTCCAAGACTGATTGTATTAGTCTGCATCCTAATAAACCACTATAGCAATGTACTTATTGATAGAGACTCCAAAGCAGGGTTTGGATAAGCGCCTTTAGCAAATGCCTGAAAAGTAAATGTAAATAAATAAGGGCTAAAATTTTCCAAAAAAAGTCTGTTTATATTAAATGCATCTTTAACCAGGCAGATCATGCTTGTGATAATAATGCACTAAGGGACAATGAGTCGATTTTGGCCGAGATAGCCGCTGCAGCTTTATTTGACATGTTGAAAATCGGTCTTTCTGTGAAATATCAAGCAGCTTACATCTGAAGATGGCTTTATAATGGTCCCAAAACACTTAATCCTGGTTTACATTGATTAACCTTAGGTATACCATAGATCTTGTCGAGTTTTCCAGGTATACCAGTCAATTTATTTTGTCCTCCCATCCATCTAGACATAAACAGTTTGATGAAATATTGAGCTATCAGGGTCTCAGTTTGAAATAATAGAGTGGACAGGGGGGCTTGTTCCCACCAGGTAAAACATAGGACAGTTAATACAGTGTTTGGTGAAAATATCAATTTTGGAAAAACGAAAAAGAAAATCTTGAAAAGTGTTTCCTCATGTGTGTGAGATTATAAATCAATTAATAAATACATGCATATATTTATAATACAGATGGTCCCCAAGTTATGATTTTTGGTGGCTTCCACTTGCGCTCATCCACATACATCTATATAGTCTATAATTCATACAGTACAATACTGTAAATTGTTCTGTTTTACTACAATTTGTAGTTATTTGTTAAATTATTGATAAATTCCAGTACATTACCCCATAATGATCACCGTTCTTTAAGACTCCTGGGTCGGCTAGGCCGAGTCTTGACTTCTGATATTTACAGTTTACGATAAGTCTGAGAATACCTGTAAATATCCCCAAATAATCTTCAGCTACAGTACAATACTGATCAGGATGATCAATAAATATTGAGGAAGGGAAGGAAGGAAAGAAAGAAAGAAGTCAAAGAAATAGTATTAATGCAGAAACAGAAAAAAGATGAAAGAATATGAAAAAGGAAATAAAATACTATTGATATAGAAACCAAAAAAATCATGAAAGAACAAAAAAGGAAGATTCCTGATGTTAAATCAGCACATTATTTAAGCGAAAGAAAGAAAGTAAGCAAGCAAGAAAGCAAAAAAGAAATAGGGAGGGAAGGATGGAAAACTTGACTTTGAAGCAAAAAAATAAAAAATTAAGCAAAAAACAAGATGATAGATAGATAGATAGATAGATAGATAGATAGATAGATAGATAGATAGATAGATAGATAGATAGATAGATAGATAGATAGATAGATAGATAGATAGATAGATAGATATTGATTGATGTAGAAACAGAAAAGGAATAAAGAAAGACTTGACAAGCAAACTGAATTGAAAGAAAGCAAAATAAAGCAAGAAAGAGAAAAAATATTAACGTATTAGTAGGTAAGGATGATAATAGATAAGGAAGGAAAACTTGACATTGAAGCAGAAATTCTTATTAAAACCAAAGAAAGAAAGAAAGAAAGAAAGAAAGAAAGAAAGAAAGAAAGAAAGAAAGAAAGAAAGAAAGATATTGATGCATAAACAGAAAAGGAAGGAAGATTTGATGCAAAATGTATTAAAGTAAAAGAAAGAAAGAAAGAATAAAAAAGAAAGAAAGAGAAAAACATTGATGTATAAACAGGAAAGAAAGAAAGAAAGAAAGAAAGAAAGAAAGAAAGAAAGAAAGAA
>JAAIIK010000074.1:2185848-2202570 GCA_014706435.1 Silurus glanis
AAGAAAGAAAGAAAGAAAGAAAGAAAGAAAGAAAGAAAGAAAGAAAGGATCCAAGGTGACGATGTTAAAGCTGAAAATGTTATTAAATCCAAAAAAAAAGACAGAAAGAAAGACTACTGATATAGAAATGAAAGGTAAGAACTGTTTCAGTCTTGTAGCCGTGGTGTTTCTCGATGACATCACTGTCTAGGATTAACTACATCTGATTACTCATTCAGTAAGAATCCAATATGGCATTAAAACAAGCTTCTGTCCCACTTTTGAATTCCACAAAAAGAAAAAACCCTCCCCAGTCATATAAGACATACACATACAGTACATACAGATAACCACATAGAGTTAAACCCCCGAAGATGCAGATCAACACACACGTGGCAGCCTGTTACCCAGAAACCCCTGCCCAGTAACACAGGAGACAGAGGATAATCTCTTTCTCTCCAAAGCAAGAGCAGAACCACAGGAACATGCCACATTACCCTCCAGGGAACCACAATTAACACATCAGTGAGCAGGATTACTGAACTCTAAACAGCTCGATTAATCTCTCTTGCAGTTCTGTGCAAATGTCAGCCTTAGCATGGATGAAAAATATGCGTGGCCATGATCAGGCCTATATTTCCTGTTAAGAACAATTTTTTTTAAGAAAATAGATAATGTTTGCCTTAGTACCTTCATTTCTACCTGTCTAGATCACTGCAACTCTTTATAGGTACAAACCATTTGGATGTCTATGCAACGTCTAGACTTTCTTGGGTGCACACAGACATGAACATATTACCCAGACTTCAGTCTTTTTCTTAACTTTCAGTTTGCTGTAGAATTGATTTTATGGTATTTGTTTTAAATTTCACAACAGACTGGCACCTACTTACATATCAGACCTTCTGTCTAGTTACAATCCACTGAGATCCCTTAGATCTTCAGATTAGGGATAGGTTAGGGTTAACTTCTGTCCTCAGAAAAGGCAGGAGGCAGAGCAATGAAATCCTCACCAGAGGCAGAGGTAGTTGATCTACAGTACCTCCTTTCTCTTTGGCCTTTGCCTTTGGTAATGAGTGCTGCTCCACATGCTGCCACTGGCAACTATATCATTATTCCACCACATCTGATGAGGTTTCAGCGCTACTTTGCCTCCTGCCTCTGGTGAGAATTTAATTGCTCCACCTCCTGCCTTTTATGAGTAAACTTGCACTGCTGCTTGTCTGTTGTGAGACTTCCATTCCTCCATCATCTGCTTGTGATGAGGAATCTACTGCTCTGTATCCTACCTCTGGTGAGGATTCCATTGCGCTGAATCCTGCCTCTGGTATCTCTTCCATTGCCCTGCCTTCAGCCTTTGTTAATGATTCTGTTGCTCCACATGCTGCCACTGGTAAGGATTTCATTGCTCCATGTCCTACCTCAAGTGTGGATACTGCTGCTTTGTCTCCTGCCTCTGGTGAGGATTTCATTGCTCCACTTTCTGTCTTTCATGAGGATACAATTGCTCTTCCTCAGGCCTATGGTGAGGATTCCATTGCTCTGCCTCCTGCCTCTGACAAGAACATATTCACCTTGTCTTAGGCAAGGATTGATGTAAGTCACCTTTGCTGCTGCTTTGGTTTCATATTTTTCTTTCTCCTCTTAATTGTTTCAAATGCAATTGTATTCATTCATTTAAAATTGACTGAAAAAAATCAAGTGAGTTTCTTACCACTGGTCTTTTTTATTTATTTCGATCTCCCCAAAATCATTCAACTGATCAATATAAAGATAGTAAAAGTAATACATAGATATCAGCAATGGAATTTTTAAATCTGTGGCATCTGCTGAAAATGTGTCATCTCCTGTAAAATCTGCAATGCCACATCTCGATTCCACTGTTATATTCCTGTAATATGCAAATGAATACCTTCCTTCTGTATCTTCAGCATCCTACCTGTAGAGGTTACATAATTAGACGTGCGAACCACATGACGGCTCCCGAGCTTGTGAGACAACGATCCGCTTTGCAAGTCAAAAGGAGTTCAAATGTCACATTCATAACGCCGGAATTACCGAGTTACGCAGGTTCCAAAAGCTTCTTGACTCTCTGAAAAGTGAGCAGCTGCGGTTGGAGCGAAAATATCTACACCATCAAAGAGAAAATGTCATGAGGTCAAAAGAGCTACGGGAGATTTCTCACTGGGAAGATCATTTGCATTGATATTTATTCATTTGGAAGAGAGTATTTTTTATTTATTTATTCTTTTGCAAAGCCATTCACAGTACAAATGGAGCACAATTCAGGCAGATATAAGACATGATGATGATCAGGATGATAATGAAACACTTCCTGCAACACTGTGTACCTGTGTGTCGCACTGAGTATAAACTTGATTATAGGAAACAAGTGCAATACAGATGTAAAAAGAACAGGGGAAAAAAAATCCAAACATTTTGAATGAATAAAAAGTTGTTACAACAGCTTTGATATTTGTGAATATTTGGCTTATTTGGTATATTTAATTATTTATTTTTTTGTCAGGACCTTCCGGAATAATTAATTTATCTTTTATTATTCATACTGTGTATCTGCATTGCTTCCCATCAAGTTGCGCTCCATACTCCAACCCAGTAGGTGGCGGAATATGCACCTTAAAGTTGGTATGCCAACCGCCATTTAAACAACAGAAGAAAAAAGGAGATGACGATGATGATGATGATGAAGAAGAAGAAGATTATATCACCGGCTTCCTAAGTCCCTGAGAGAACTCCTGCCACACTACCTGTTCTGGTCCTGGTTCCTGTTCCTGACCCTGACCCCTTCTCTGGCTCTGCACTGGTTTGGAATCTGGACTGTTTTTGATTTGTGTTTTTGATTTGCACTCTATTGCTCAGTTGCCGTGCCTGAACTTTGGACAATTTTTGATTGCTGATTTTGGATCTCCCTGCTGTGCTCTGTTTTTCCGGCTTTTTAATGTTTGGACTGTTTGCTGCATTCTGATTTTTTTGGTTTTCCCTGCATTGCTTTGTCTGCTGGCTTTCAGACGTTTGGACTGGTTATCGGACTGTGTTTTTGCTTTTCCCCCATTGTTCTGTCTTGCTCTGCTTGCTACATTTTATCAAAGCCTGTTTTCTCCAATACTCCTGTTGTGTCCTACATTTTGGGTCCTTTCACTCAGTCTCACCGTCTCTGACATGAATGCATTTTATCCTTTGTGCTAATGCTACCGATAGTGGAGTCCTGAATGTCATACGTTATTCTTCACGTCACTATACACCCCTATAGTCTCTCTTCAATAAATGATTCAGGCACAATCCTGCAATGATGTAGGAACTGAAAGCTTTATTACAAATGGAGTTTTTGACATTTGAAGGCTGTTGCCCTTTCAAGCCTGACATCTTATTTAGCTCATCTAAGCTATGGAGAATCGTTTTTCTTTAAACAAACAGTCCCCATGGAGCCCTAATACCCGAGTGCTTTTAGATTTCCACTTTAATCCCATGCATTGCTTTTTATAAGTGGTTGTCCTTCAAAACAAAAGCCTACTGTATAAGCACAGTATCATAAAAATCGCCCACGACATTTTCCTCATCTGTGTGAAGTCTATTTGCTAATAGAAAAGCCTCAACCACCACCAACCACAACACCCTGTTGCTTCACACCTGCGTTTATTTTTTCATCAGGCCACGCTGTAAAGTGCCCAGGAGGCCTCTGTAACTCTGATTAGAGAGGACAGTTTCACACGCCAATGAGCCACTGATAGGCTTTAAGTGAAGGGTTTGTGGAGTGTTTAATGAGAATGATCCTGTGTGTCTCTCTGTTTTAATTAGAGCAGAAAAGGTCAGGATGGTCCACATCCATGGCTTTATCTTTTCAATTTAGCCAAACACTGGTTTGGAGAGGAGAGTGTAGTCTGAAACAACAGCTTTCCTCTTGGGGTTGAATGGCAAGCTGCATGCGATATGACAATGTAATTTCGAGGATAAGACAAAACTATAAATTGGAAATAAAGGAGAAGAAAGAAATAACCAAGCCCAAAGAAAAAAGGGAAAGTGTGACTGAATTAGTGCACAAACAGGACAGAGAGCATGATGGTGTATGAGAACAGGAAGCAGGAACAATAAAAGAAAACGGTGGAGAAACCTTTTGTCAAAAGACTAAAATTAAAGAAATCAGTGGGAATTTGATAGACAACTTTCCTTTTATGAAGGTGGACCCCATGCCAGTGGTGGGACCTGGAATGATACTGACGAAGCAAGACTTGATGCCCACGCCAACAATTAAATACAGTAATACTGGGGTGTCCAATCTTTTCCACAAAGGGCTGGGGTGCAGGCTTTCATTCCATCCAATCAAGTCCACTCTAAATTCTACCAGTTTAAATACAATTATTTTCTGTTTCATTGTCTATCAGGTGTGGCTCTTTGGACAAACCTGCAGTAATACCTCACCACTCGTCGGCTGCGAAACTTGTCAAATTCTGTACTTGGTTAGTTATAACAACTGAAAAATGTTTCGTCACTCGTTGCATGCTTGGAACTTGACATCCGATTTTCGCAATGAATAAACAGATGAATGAGTCTCATGTTAGCTCGCGAAAATCATTGACCACCTACAGTACTTATTCGGGGAGGTAGTAGCTTAATAGTTAAGGCTCTGGGTTGCTGATAAAAAAATCAGGGGCTCAAGCCTTAATTTCACCAAGCTGCCACATTTGGGAGCCTTGAGCAAGACCTTTAACCTTTTGTGCTCCAAGGGGCACAGTGAACTTGTTGACCCTGTGCTGTGATTTCAGTTTCCTAACATCACTTGGAAATGTGCCTATTATACATTGTACATTATATTACTATAAAGCACTTTTTTATTTGTTGTTTGGTACCAAGAAATTACTGTTAATTTCTGATTGGATAGTGGATATAAAGGGACCAGTCGGGCAGGGTATCTACATGGGTGTCTGAGTCTTCAATGCCTTCCAGAGGTGGTAAAAGGTAAGGCATAGGTAATAACAAGAAGAGGTTTTGGCAAGGCATTCGAGGGAAGACGTTACGAAAGGGTGATGGGGCAAGAGGAACATCAAATGACTTAAAACAGGCTGGAAAATGTGAAGCAGTAATTGTTACAAGGAAGGTGAATGTTGAAGCAAATACAAATAAATGCACTGGGAAATTGTAGGTTGAAATCAACTGGATTCCAGAATGTTCAGGGTGAGCGAATTAGGCTACAGGGTTATAAAAATGTTAATGCTAGAAGGTATTTGGACCTCTGTTATGGAATGATGTCTTTACACTAGTGGTTCTAGGATGTTAAACAGTGGTGGTTCCTATGAAGCTCTGGGAACATGAAGACTACAGCCAATGAACAGAGCACTGCAGTTTTTAACAAACTTAAATATTGACACAGCAGAAGCTCGACTCACTCCTGGGTACGAAGAGTTTCTGGTGCTGCAGCTTCCTCTGTGTGGGCTTGTGCACTAAATGATCACCCCAAAGCTTTCCCTCCAGCCAGCTAAGTCCCTTAGGCAAGTGCCTGGTTTGCCTAACCACCAGCATGGAAGCTGGAGGCATGAGTTTGTTATGAAAAAAGTTTCACCTCATCCTCACCAGAGACTGTAATGCAATTTTTTTAGGGCAGCAGAGAAAACCTTGCTTGCAGTCCCAGGAGTTGTTCAGTGAGCAGGATTGTGAAAGTAGTACAGAATATGCTCAGACAATAGGGATAGATTAGAGAACGATTGGTTTGTCTTGAGTTTCAGGAATTGTACGTTAATCTGGGAATTCTTGTAACTGGGTAGGTTCTCTGTAGACCTCTGTAGAACATCTCAAACTTTTAAACAAAGTGGTGCACTGTTTGTCCCCAAATTTGCACCAGTGTTAGTGAGATTTTTCAGCACATGAAATCTAGTCGAGGATAGTTTCCCACTGGCTTCCATCCATTTCAGATCATTACTGATTTTTAAGATATTTTATTTAATCATTGATATCTTGAAATTTAAGCTATTTTTGAAGGTGCATTGCCTTTCAAAAGTTTGGAAACACCTTGTATAGGAGTTTTGTTTCTAGGGAATATCCTAGGACCGCTGAGTCTAAATGTAACATTTTTGAAGACCATATGATAGACAAAAAACAGGAGAGAAGATGTTAGCAGACGTCCTTATCCCCACAGTCAAACATTGAGGTGGAAACTTAATGCTTTGGGGTTGTTTTAGAGCAGGAAAAGTTGGAGACTAATACCAGAAAGTGAAAGAAATCCTTAACCAACATGGCAACTATTCCATACTTCAACACAATGCAATTCCTTCTGGACTATGGCTTAAAACTGCCTTCACCTTTGGCGGGTTTTACACGGGTTTTAGCAATATTATAGGTATAGCAATATTTCAGGTGAATATTTGAAGAAATTAACTGTCCGGATGCCAAGAGTGTGGAAAGTTGTTTATTAGTGCTAAGAAATGATTAAAAATAAATAAAGTGAAACATCTGGACATTTATATATTTGATTGGTAAAAGTAAATCTTCATACCATTTGTTGCACCACACCAAAGGAACATGCCTGTGTTTCTCAAAAACCATCCAAAAAACTAGGTTTCCAAACGTTTGACAGGCTCTGTAGTCCAGACATCATAATTTTATATAATATATGTGTGGTGGTGCAAAACAGAATTTCAAATACTGACCATTTCCTCACTGATGTTTTTGAAGATCATTCCAGTGAAGAAATGTGGTGAGTGACGTGTTTGAAAGACTTTTTCCTCAGGTGATAAGAGAGACTGATGTGTATGGTACTGATCATCAAAGTGAAAACATTTTTCTGGGATAATTCTTCCAAAATGTGCCCCCATAAATCATTTAGTGTAAAATGCAAAGCTAGAAACTGCATCGTTTGGTGGAATTGGAATGAATTCTCTGAACTTTTATGCCCTATATACCTTGTGCAATTTTGGGCTGTCTCAGATCTCCAACTGTAGAGATTTCTTCGGTCTAAACGGTGGTCCGAAGTCATACTGTGAGAGGGGTTTAAAGACAGCTGTTGTCATTGTCTTGTGACCAAATATAGCCTGTGAAAATCTTTGGACAGTGTAAGAAATTTAGGATGCCAATCTCACAATGTGTTTGCTGCTACAACCTACTTCTACTGACGAGCATAAAATGGTGAAAAGAGCTAAAAAGAATACCTGAATGTGGGCTAAGCTTATGTATGAGTTAAGCTGTGGATCTTTATATACGCTTACCTCAAGCTCTCTTTGCAAAATTAGTGTCCCAAATTAGCCTTTTGCCATTTACATTTACGGTATTTAGCAGACACCATTATTTCGAGCAACGTAGTAAAGTGCATCTAAGTCTCAATGAACACATCACCACTGGTTCACTAGGTTGCAGAGACCATAGGATCCCATCAGGTTAAAACATTGTCAAGGGAATAAAGAAACAATTATTAGGAACCAGTGGTGGACAGTAGACAGTAACTTTTCTACTTTTACAAACGTATAGGCATTCATTGTTTTATACAACTTCATAACCTCTTTATCTGTTTAAAGCTGCTTTGAGGCAATGTCTATTGTTCTAATTGTGATACAAATAAAGAGGAATTGAATTGAATCGAATATTTTAAAGTATGCAAAAGTCAAACATTAAGTTCAGGAAAATTGACCACGTTAACTGTCAAATGTCAAGAAAGAATTTCCAATATCTAAATAGATATACAATTATATTAACATTGCATTTCGTCTAACATATTTTACATTTGAGCGTACATATAACATGGCCTCCTGTCTGGATCAAGAGCTCGTTTTTACTGTAAACACATGAGAGGTAAAGACAGACAGAGCCTACCATAAAACCACGATAAAACCTGTGCTGTCAGAGCTAATTGAGACTGATAACACATTCTCTTGATAACACATTTATATATATATATATATATATATATATAGATATATATATATAGATAGATAGTACAAAGCCATATAGTCCAAGCCACATACACACTGACAATGTATTTCATTTGAAGTTTCCCTACAGTCATTTAAGATTACATTTAATAGTAAAATAAACCGACATTCACAATGATTTATGAGTGTAGCATGGATTCGCTCAGAGCTGAGCTCTTTATCTTTACCCATCACTGCAATCCAGACTGACACGTATGCAATAGTGAAGAGTGGCAATGGGGAGATTTACAGCATGCTAACGCTCTTCCTGACTAGTTTGTATTTATTCTGAAAGACAGCTTGTAACACATTGCAGTTTGCCATCAATGAATGTATTTATTTCTAGGTGAGATTTAATGTGTTAAAAAATACCAATATATATCCCAGAAATAAAATACAGATAAATAAATGTAATCATTATTAAATAATTAATAAGACATACATTTATTTATGTGTCTTTTATTTCCTGGAATTGGTGTGCAATGAATGTATTTATTTCTGGGTGAGATTTAATATGCAAAAAAAAAACTCCATCATTAATTACAGATGATCTGCTCTGCGACCACTAATGGGAGCAGCCAAAAGAAAAAAAAAGAAGAAGATTATTTAATATAAATTAATTTATTGATGTGATACCCAATAGCTGAGAAGCTTTCTTTTGTTATTATTATTATTATTATTATTATTATTATTATTATTATTATTATTATATTATTATTATTTTTTTTTTTTTTTACAAATTTCTATATAGTGCATGCTCATTTTAAAATTATTTGTAAATTATTTTATTAGTTTTTTTTTAATGTTCCATTCATTTTCTTGTGATATTTAGACACTGTTCAATTCATAATAAAATATATTAATAATAATTTATTTTTGTTTTTTGTTTTATTATAAGTTTATTTTTACACATTAAAAAAGGTATTTTTTTGCTTCTGCTCTTGCACACATGCATGGCATCTTAATATTACATAACAGTCACCACAGTTAATGAGTGATGCTCTAAATTGTAACTTTCCAGCTTCCTGCCCCAGAGAGAAGCCCCCCGTGGCTCTCCCCTCACTCATGGCAGTTAATATCTGCTGCAGATCAGGCCTTGAGTTCTGTGTGATGCAGCGTGACATCTATCAACACTATGGTGCCATGTCGCAGAGCATCTGCAGCTTCAGAGTTGAATCAGAAGCAGTCGAGTGTAGACATTGGTACATCATCAGCAAATCAGTGTGTGAAGGATAAATATAAGGCGGTCAATACACTGTGATTTGGAGTTGGTCCAGATATAATATAAGGCTGAAATGAGATATAATGTGATTCGATACTGCTGAAAACGAAGGAGGACATTCCTCTCTCGGCTGAGCCTGACAAGGCCCAGAGGCAATGTTCACTTCACTGGGAGGCAATCCTTCATGTTTGATGGCACGACATGAGGTTTAGATGAGTGCAAATGTGTTAAAGTGTGTAACTTACATAATTTATGTACTTGGAAAACACAAGCATTAATTAATATACAAAAAAAAAACAAGTCGCCGACTAGGCACATTTTGCACTGTAGGCTTTTTCATTAGTGCTGATTAACAACACCAAAGAATGTGACTTCAAATAACAGGCCTTCCCAGGGTAGAAATGTTTTAGGCTTCAGTGCCTTTTTTTTTTATGATACGCTGATAATGTACAATCCCAAATCCCCCCCCGCCCCCAAAAAGTTGGGACACTGTGTAAAATGTAAATAAAAACATAATGTGATCATTTGCAAATCTCATAAACCATTCTTTTATTTTTGAATTGAATCTCGTCAACCCATTTTATTCTCAATAGAACTAAGAAAACAAATACATATACATTACAATACAAACATAACATATTCAAATGAAACAGTTGGAGAAATGTTTTGCATTATGAAACAAAAAAACACAACAAAGGACACCCAGAACTGTTTAGCAGCTAAAACCCTGTATCGGACACATATAGAACAACATTCCTCTCTCTAAACCTCAGCAACTGGCCTCCTCATTTCCCAGATGTATATAGACAGAAGATGTGATGCTACATGGTGGTAAATATCATCGTGTTTTCACCTCTTTGATACATTGTTTCAGCTATCAAATTCAAAAAAGGTATTTTTCCTTTAAAATGGTACCGTATATATGCTTAGTTTAAACATTTGATAAGTTTTTTTGTTGTATTGTAAATAGAAAATGGATTTATGAGATTGCAAATCATTGCATTCTGCTTTTATTTACATTTCACACAGAACTTTTTTGGAATTGGTGTTATATGAAAACACAATAAAACAATAACATAAGAAATAAGCCAATAAATCAATCAATAAATTAATACAATTGGGTAAAATATCAATTCTGTCAGGATGTTACACTATTTAAGCAATTAGTCATTCTGAAAATGATTCTAAAATTGGGACCAAACAGCATGGAAGCTTAAGTCTGGACCTGCTAGGAGGAAGGATAATGTTCAAAGCAGCACGAGGGGAGGTTTTCCAGGCCACTGAGCCAAACAAAACTCCTACAACTGGATAAACTCTAAACTATTAAAATGACCCATGGCTCAATATCTGCTCTCTTACACAATATATATTTAACAGCCACTTTATCTTGCTTAGTGTCACTTTGAATCCTTGGAATGCTGGGAGTGAGGATACTTGTTGTCATATACGTATCAGTATCTTAACTCAATAAATAAGAGACGTGCTTTTAGATTAGCTTTTGGTCACTGTGCTCTTTCAATGGTATTATTCCTCCCTTATAGCACACACTATATTGCCAAACTCATGTGCATCCGTGACCACGCCATCCATAATTGGTTCTTCACTGTCCAATGTGAAGAACACTGGCAATTCAATGCTCCTGTGCAAACTGCGAGCTCCATGAAGACATGAAAGAACTGAAGCCCTGAACTCAATCCCAACACCTTTGGGATGAACTGAAGATCAGACTGCACCCCAGGCCTCCTTGCCTAGAGGCGAAAAGTATTAAAAAACAGAAACGGGACGGGGTGTTCAACTATATGGACTATCTAGAGATAGGTTTGTGAACACCTTATAATAAGATGTTAATTTCTTTTTTTTTTTTTTGAGCATCCCATTCCACATTTGGTCCCCATTTGCTCTTATAATATCCTTCCCCTTTCTAGGAAGATGTTCCACTAGATTTTTGGAGTGTGCTTGTGGAGATTTGTGTGAGATTAATTCAGCTCCACACGGTGTTAGTAAAGTCAGGTACTGATGTACAGTAGGTGAGGTGAGGAGGCCTGAGGTGCAAAAATTCATCCCAAAGATGTTTATTGGGGTTGGAGCTTTATAGCAGGAGATCTTCCACATCCTTCAACCCATGTAAAGCATATCTTCATGGAGCTGGCTGAAGGTATATTTTCATGCTACCACATCCAAAAACATCCTATACAATTATGTGCTTCTAATTTTTTCCTTCGAGTTTGAGGAAGAACCACATGTGGTTGGAAAAGTTTGGTGTTCTAATGCTTTTGTCCACATTGTGTAGATTTCTCTAGTAGAATTCACCTTTATACTCTGAAAACACAACAGGTATTCAATGCTTCCTTGATGGAACTGGGAGAGAGCAGAGCTGGAGTATATGAGTCATGCAGATTTCAGAGTCATTAACAAACCTCTTTAAATGTCATCTTGTTTTCAATATAATCCTTAATCTGTAAGCGTGTCCAATGTTTCATTCCAGTTCGAATCACTAAGCAGCTGTGCTATAAAACAACAGCGAAATAGTGTGTTTGACAATTAAGCCATTGGAAAATCCAAAATGTAAAGATTGTCTGGTGCTTGTGACCTCTGTTAGCTAATATGATCTGCTTTGAACAAGAAGCACAGGATTGTGGATTTCAGTGACGTGCAACCCACAGCTCTGAATGCACTCTTTTATGCATCTCCAGTCATCGTGGCTGAATTTATTCTAGCAATTCTAGTTTATTTCAAATGCAGATATTTAGATTTAAATCACAACTATAGTATATAATAGTGTCATTCCTGTACAGATTTTCAACCCAAAATGATATCAAAGTAAAATAGTTCCATTAAAGCACGAGGGAAAACTTGGAATTGTATGATTTGTCCAGGACCTGATCCATAACCAGTGCTCATTTGACTGCTTTTCTATGAGGTAAGACTTCAAACTTGATTTGAAGAATCTGCGGGACTTTGATCAGCCAGGGAAAATGTATTTTATTTTCAAGGTGCCTATACTTACTTAATCATCATTCCTGAGACTTGAAAGAACAGGAGATCAGCCTGAGCATTACCCGTGGCTCAAAGGGATTAAAGAATTGTTTCCCCTCGGCATCGTAATTTGTGCCGGTTCATCCTGGTCCAGGATCTGGCACCCTTCAGATGTTTTTTTATTTTTTTTATTTAATGATAAATATTACGGTTACTGCCTCTTACTGTTGCACAAAGTAACAACATTCTACCTCATGTTGCCTTTTTGCACTGTTATGGTCACTGCTATGAAATACGAGGTTGCAAGAAAGTACTTTATTTATCTACATTTACACACTATCACCTTCAAAATGGTCCCGTTGCTCAGCAATACATCTCTCCCAGTGTTCCTGCCACATCTGGAATGCCACTTCCTGCAAAGGAGCCAAATCTCGTGAGTAGGGTGGGTGAGGAAGTGAGATCGTGTGGATCGTTCTCCGACGATCATCATGCACAAGTTGCTGAAGGATTTCGACATTTTCAGGGTTTGAGCTCTTTTCCTGATCTCTCGTTGTTTTCCAGTCAGGTTCTTCCGCTCTTGAAGCGCACGTGCCTCCGGAAACACCTCGGACGACTCGTTGCAGCGACGCCGTATGTCAAACGCATGTCATGTTAAACGTCTCAGTAGCAGATTTCCCAGTTTCACATGGAATTTCACGGTTGCTATTTCATCTAATTTGCTGTCTCCAAACTTCACATTTGCACCATGTACTGTATTATTTGTAATGTACATTGCACCGCACTGAGCCGGTATCTGCACCTCTACCTCATACTTTGCACTCCTATGATATGTTATTGCGATATATATTACTATTTGAACTTAGCTACATGCTAACTGCATTTCATTTGCCTTTTACTTGTATTCTGCACAATAACAGTCAACTCAAATCTGATCTAATAAAATCCTAAAATAAGTGTTTTCGGATTTCCAAAGAATTCCGAACTCTTACAGAAAAGCTGTGCAAATCCCATTAGTGTTTTGTGGACTAATTTGCATAATTGCTAACAAACTTATTGCCATTGAGTCAAATGTATGTTGTGTGGTTAAGACATGTGATCAGAAGGGCATGACTTCAAATCCCAGTACTGCCACTGCTGGCCACTTTGAGCCAAGCCCTTAACCACTAACTGCTCCGTTATATAAATGAGATAATTGTTAGTTGTCTGCCAAATGCCATAAATGTAAATATAAATGCTTCTCCAGTTCTCTCATGGCTTCTCACTCCAATGGAGTGTGATTACACTGCTGTGTCCTGTGAGGTGCTTGGAGCACCGTTCTGTTGTTTTAATAAATTATGTATCTTTATATTTTACAAGCTAATTGCAGGACACCAGTGATGGTAGTAACAGTGCGGAGATAACGAGGCACAAGAAAAGCGTCTCTATCTTCCCGAACTATCTTTCTCTGACATTTTGAACGTGTTTAATCGTCGAACACGTCGTCCTACATTCACGTTAGAGCTGTTGCTTAGTGATTTGAACTATCTGTAGGTGAGACGGTGAATCCTTCTTTAACGATTCAGGAGTATATCTCGTCGAACAGCGAGATGACATTTCGAAAAACGCTTCGATTCATGACTCAGAACTCAGTAGTTTTCTCTGGTAGCTCACAGGATTCAGTCGAGAAAATACTGAATGCATGGACTGTTGTGCTGGGAGTGGGGAGAGTGAATTAAATGGTCCATCTGGGGATTCCTGAGGACAAACAGTGTGTGAAGGGAAGCTTTGCTGGTTCTTTGTAGAAGAGAATAATGCCACTAGAAGAGCATGATGATCCAAAAACAATATGAAACCATGATCCCTGGTATATGGAGCTTTTTCGGTGCTGATTTAGGCCTTTTAGGTATATTCCCACTTGCTTGCAATTCTTTCTGACACTCTGACAAGAATAATTTTGTTAAAGAAACCCAATTACTGCAAATCCGCTTTAAAAAAGAGGTAAAAAAATACTGAATTGTATGTTTTAGAGATGATAGAAGTTCCAGCTGTGTGATAAATAGTGATTAAAGCATTGGACTCTGGATCAGAAGGTTATATAGCAGTACCACCAAAGATGCCACTGCTGGGCCCTTGAGCACGGTCCTCAACCCTCAGCTGCTCAGTTGTAAGTCAATTTGGATAACGACATCTTCCAAATGTCCTAAAAGTAATTGTAATAAAGACCCTGATGATTTTTTTTGTTTTTTGAAGTTGTCTCCACTTCGCACTGTGGGTTCTTCGATGTCGTAAGGATTCTGGTTTATATAAGAACATGAGACAATTGGCAACCCTAGATGTAGACAATTTTTTTTTTCTATTTGGCGGTTGCTTTGAGAGAGTTTTTCAATCTAGCTAATTTCTACAAGGCAAGTGTGTCCTCGGTTGTCCTGTGTCCCATAATAATATAATAATCCAGTAATAATTAAGTTAATAGCAATAATAATAATAATAATAATAATAATAATAATAATAATAATAATAATAATAATTATTATTATTATTATTATTATTATTATTATTATTATTACTTTACAGCAATAGAATACAGCCTTTAAGGCTTTATTATTATTATTATTATTATTATTATTATTATTATTATTATTATTATTATTATTATTATTATACAGCAATGAAATACAGTGAAGGGAACTGCTAAGAAGCACAAAACAATAAACCTGCAAACTAATGTGAAACTAATTGCAAAAGAGGGTGGACGTTGTTTGTTCTTATAAAGAGAATCGTTCAGCCATCTGGACAATTCTTAAGAACAAGAACAAGATCATGGAACATGTGATGTCTGCTGTGCCAATGAGGTTAACAATAATATCACAGTAGAAATATTTTATTCACAATATTTTAGTTTTTTTGTTCGTTTATATTCTCATGCATTACGTTACATTAGATTACATTTGTGTTGTATAAGTTGTATAACCCGCACATTGACTTACAAACGGAAATTGTATGACGATTAGTGATGGATGATTCTGGATTTTTGTACTTTAAAGGTTTTAAAGCCTGCACATTCATATTCACTTGTAGTTTGACATTTGTGAATGTAAATATTACAATAAATATTTCTGTGTATCACGTGACCGGATGTTGTTCCCTCACCAGCTCTGAAGCAGTGGGTCGAGTTTTGCTTCTGCCCTCCAGGAAACACAAATCCTTGAATATTTCTACGGCTCAATACCTCCACAGAGACCAAGTGTGGCTTCAAGTCACAATCCAGTGCAGGTTGGCAGACGTGTGTGTGTGTGTGTGTGTGTGTGTGTGTGTGTGTGTGTGTGTCCTACTCACATCGCATGGAGTGAGATGCTGGAATTCTTTTACAGGTGAAGTGCAGCAAGAAGAACAGCTGAACCTGTGGACACACATGCAACACTAATGCTTCACCATAAGTACACAGGAATACAATTTTCTAGCAAGGAATGGAGTCTGATATTTCAGAAGATGACTCAGAAGTGATGTACACTGTACGTTCAAAAGTATATGGATGCTTACATTTTCAGGCCATATGTGGTTCTTCACCAAACTGTCAATTGTTTCGGACGTCTTCAGATGTAAAGGAAATTTTCCCTTCACCTGACCTACGAGATCCAAACCTACTCCAGCATGATAATGCTCCTCTACACAAAGCCAGCTCCATGAAGAAATGTTTCGGAAGATGTGGGGGATCTCCTGCTTTAGAGCTTGAACCCTACTGGGATGATTTTTTTCACGCTGACTGCACCCCAGGCTCTTTACTAACACCCTTGTAGCTGAATGAATCTTCACAAATCTCCACAAGCACACTCCAAAGATCTAGTGGAACATCTTCCAAGAAGAGTAGAGCTTATTATAAGAGCAAATGTGAAATGAGATGTTCAAAGAAACACATCCTTTGTTCAGGTGTCCTCACATTTTCGTCCATTAAGTGTACAGTATATAAAATAACCAAAGTAAACCCAGTATAAAGATCTAAATAAAACAGGTTTCCTACATACATTTAAATAAATAGGAATATGAAATGTGCCCTACAGGAGGAAAAATGCTGCAAATGTAGCAACAGCATTATTCTACAGGATTATTATGCAAATGTGTGCAAATTAGCAATCACCTGGTTAAGTCACAAATCTAAATACCTCCAAAGATAAATCCGAACGCTTGGTTCATTAGACTTTACTTTTCAGTTCTTTAGTGTCACATCTACTTCCTTTCGCTGTTTAATATTAGCGTCGTCGTTGGCCTGAGGGGTTGAATATTTTTTCGAAAATGCGTCTGCTGAAAGGAGTTGAGAAAGTGCGCTCTGTTTGGGCCCTGATCAAAGCTAATGTCAGCCGGCACGGCGTATCCGCTTCTTCTTCTTTCATCTGCTGAACCCTTGGAGTGGACGAAAGGCCAGAGACGAGACCTTTTCTCCACAAGGAGCAATCATGTAATTTTCCATGCTCATCTCACTCAAGGTCACGAGAGTGGATTATTTATTGATCCAGAAAGATGCTGCAGCGAAGTGTATACCTGAGGAGAGTGCGTTTCAATCACAAATATATTGTGATATAACTCATAGATCTTTTTTTCTCTCACACAAACACACACACACACACACACACACACACACACACACACACACACACA
>JAAIIK010000074.1:2204939-2217683 GCA_014706435.1 Silurus glanis
CACACACACACACACACACACACACACACACACACACACACACACACTTAGAAAAGGCTGTCTCTCTGAAGTGCCTCTGTTTTCATTCTCACAACTAATACATAAGTGCCAGACTCGAGGCACGAAAAGATCTTAGCTCCTCTTAACATCAATTAGGCTTCGAATGTTTCGACACCCCTTGAAAGATACTGCGAGATGAAAAATAGATGAAAAAACAAAAACCTGATGCAAATGAGCTACAGGACAACTGACATGACTGACCATGCATTGATAATCCCCTTTTTAATTTTGTTTTAAACAAGAGCATTGCCCAAAGGCTTTTCCCTTTAATAACCTGTACTGTGTTTTATATTCAGTTCTGCACTGATCTGATGCTCACGTCAGAATGTGTAAGACGTATCGATCTAGAAACATGATCTGTGGCTTGGGAAGTACACGTCAATGAAGACTTTCAGATTAATCTTTCAAATAGCAACGTCTGAATGATTGCTTCTCCGACTAAATCCCTTCTTCTTCTGGTCACTGTCATTTCGCGGGGACCTTCTAGCCAATGGAATGTTTGTGTAAAGTTCAGTTCAATTCATTTTTAATTGGAAAGCGTTTTTTAACAATGAATACTGTCTCAAAGCAGCTTTACCGAGATAAAGCGGTAATGAAGTTGTATAAAAGAATCTATAGGTTTGTTCCTCACTATTGTAGGTTTATCTTTAATGAGCCAGTGGTGACTGTGGCAAAGAGGAACTTCCTTAGATGGCATGAGAAAGAACCCGTTAGAAGAACCAGATTTAAAAGTAAATCCGTCCTCATCACAGAATGTCCATTATATGCAGTTCTACCATTGTTGAGGTGTTCAGTGATGGGGGCTTAAATGCAAAACTGTATAACTGAGCCACTGTAGTAGCCTTAGATATTAATTCCAGTCCAAATTCATCCTCAAAGTTCTATGTTGTTCAGTAACTCAATGTATGTTTATGTTCTTTTTTTTATGACCATGATGGCGCTGAGCTCCATGAATTCTTTTACTGCTTTTGTTTGTTTTTCTGTGTTTAGTCATTTTTCCTCTATAAGTTCCTCAGATGTTTTGTTGGACATTTTAGTAACTTTGGAGACTGTAACATCCTACATCAGTTTCTGTGAGGATATGTGCATCCCCACCAGGTCATTTGTATCATTCAATAATGATAAACTGTGGTCATGGACATTGTATTTGCTAGCCAACAAACAAAGGCTAGCAGGATCACCAAACACCCCATTCACCCAAGACGCACAATGTTTGCCCTCATACCATCTGGAAAGAGTTACAGGACCATTAAGTCATACACAAACAGATTGAAGTGCAGATTTTTTACCCCAAGCTGTAGATGTGCTAACACTCCTCCACCACCCCATCATTCACCCCAGTAATTCTCCAGTACATTACAGCTGTTTTACACTAAGCTACAATCCCTTTTGTTGCTACATGCACTACAATGCACTTTGTCACTTGCCTTACATGGTGTCCTGAATCAATTCACCACTTAATACCGTCATTATGATGCCACGTCTAAAGAAAACAACACTATTATAGAGAAGCGCAGTAGAACAGAGTGCTGCATCACAGACAGGAATCTCATACAGTGAGAATGAATGCCATAACAAAAGCAAGAAACCCAATGAGCAATTTAACACGTCTCCTTTTACTGTAGCCACAGCTGTACCGCCCGTACACATCAGCTCTAGCATCGATATTAAAAGCTCATAAAATGACCCTGAGTTTTCCTGAGTTTTCCTGGGGATTTGAAATGGTTTAAATTGTTTGGGACGCCCTTTCCTCACAATGTCCAGCTTTTCTTGAAAAGCCCGTCTTGTAAATGGCCTTGTAAGTGTATCTGTGACCAAACCCATTTCTTCTCCTCTGTCAGCCATTGTGAAATGAAAAAAAAAAAAAAAACAGCTATTAAATGCACACCGATATATATTTGAGCTTGTGCAGTTTGCTACAGATGACCAGTGCGCTCTCTGACCATTCAATTAAAGGACTTGAAAATGGCAACGTGATAGGACACCTTCTAGAGGGTGCCTTTTTGGAGTCAGCAAGTCACACAGAAACAGCTGCAAGAAACATGGATTTGAATTAATAGGACACCTGTAGTGTTCACAATCTTATTTTGTTTGTTTGTTTTTGTCCAAGTGGGGTTTCACATTACACCGACATCCCCCTAAATTCACTTCAATTCAAGTTTATTTCTATAGCGCTGTTCACAACGTACTGTACATAACCTACAGAAATTTTGCGATACGTTGCCAGTAGAATGTAAACTAATCACTCTTTGAGGCGACTCGTGCTTCTGAGTCACAAATAGTAAACAAATCGTTCATGAATGACAAGGAAGAAACATTGAGAGGAACCAGACCCAAAAGGGGAATCCATCCTCATCTGGGTGACAACCAAATTGACGAAATGTGTATAGGTATGCAGCACAGGTGCCCTATGATAACCAGGCATTCCATCAAGGATGTAATCCTGCCTCATGTTCAGTGATCCCAGGATCAGATTCAAGTCAAGTCAAGTTTATTTCTATAGCGCTTTTCACAACAGACATTGTCTCAAAGCAGCTTTACAGAAATCAACAATCAAGGTGGATGGTGTGCATTTGTCCCTGATGAGCAAGCCGTGGCGACAGTGGCAAGGAAAAACTCCCTTAGATGTTATGAGGAAGAAACCTTGAGAGGAACCAGACTCAAAAGGGGAACCCATCCTCATTTGGGTGACATCAAGAGTTTGATCATAAATCTTTCAACAATAGAGAACACTGGAGAGTGAGAACTAACATGAGTACTGGAGTATAAGATTTATAAGTAAATGTTCTTTCTACAGTCTTTGGTATAAAAGTAGGAGCTACTGAGCTCAACATTTGTGATTATCACAGATCCAGCAACAGCATCTCCATGCCAGAGCCTTTAAACACTCCAGGAGGTCCAATGCCACACATGTAGTGGGATCCAATTGGCACTCGTACATCTGTAGATGGTTCGGGATGTTTGCAAGTTCGGCATCTACTTCTCCATGATCACCCATAGGTCCATAATCTTCACGAGGTGGGACGTGACTAGAGCTGGCCAAACCTCAGAAAGCCTCGGGATGGGGAGAGAAAGAGAAGCAGTGGAGAGGAATTAGCGTAGCTGCTGTTCATGATATTAACAGCACAAGTTAATAATGTGCATGTGATCAGATGTTCTGGAGCACAAGGTTATGATGTGATGTGTGTTATGTGTAGGCTTTGCTAAAAAGATATGTTTTTAATCTGCACTTAAACTGGGTGAGTGTGTCTGAGCCCCGAACACTGTCAGGAAGACTATTCCAGAGTTTAGGAGCTAAATGTGAGAATGATCTACCGCCTTTTGTGGACTTTGCTATTCTAGGAACTACTAGAAGCCCAGAGTTTTGAGATCTCAGGGAGCGTGACGGATTGTAGCGTGTTAAAAGACTGGATAGATACATGGGAGCCAAACCATTTAGTGCTTTATAAGTAAGAAGTAGTAGTTTGTAGTCTATTCGAAACTTAAC
Source organism: Silurus glanis (assembly GCA_014706435.1). Lineage (NCBI taxonomy): Eukaryota > Metazoa > Chordata > Actinopteri > Siluriformes > Siluridae > Silurus > Silurus glanis. The sequence continues at coordinate 2,208,487 of JAAIIK010000074.1, forward strand.
AGGAAGCCAGTGTAGGGACGATAAGATTGGGGTTATATGATCATATTTTCTTGACCTAGTAAGAACTCTTGCTGCCGCATTCTGAACTAACTGAAGCTTGTTTATTAATGATGCAGGACATCCACCTAGTAATGCATTACAGTAGTCTATTCTGGAGGTCATGAACGCATGGACGAGCTTCTCTGCATCGGATATAGATAACATATTTCTTAACTTAGAAATATTTCTAAGGTGAAAGAAGGCTGTTTTTGTAACTTGATTGATGTGATTTTTAAAAGATAAGTTGCTGTCTAAAATAACTCCCAGGTCTTTTACCGTTGAGCTAGTAGTTACAGAACATCCGTCTAACTGCAGGCTGAGATGCTGGAGCTTCTGTGTACTAGTTTTTGGGCCGATGAGCAAAATCTCTGTTTTATCAGAATTTAATAGCAGAAAGTTATGGGTCATCCAATCTCTTATTTCTTTAACACACTCAGTTATGCGAGCTAATTGAGCTGTATCGCCTGGTTTAGATGAGATATATAGCTGAGTATCATCAGCATAACAATGGAAGCTAATTCCATGCCTTCTAATAATATTTCCTAACGGAAGCATGTATATTGTGAAAAGCAGGGGTCCTAGAACTGACCCATGTGGCACGCCATAATTTACTAGCATTAGCCTGGATAGCTCTCCATTTAAATCTACGAAATGGTAACGATCAGACAGGTAGGATTTAAACCAGCTTAATGCCTGTCCCTGAATGCCGATGTAATTCTGTAAGCGATCGAGGAGAAGATCATGGTCTAAAGTGTCGAACGCAGCACTAAGATCTAGTAAAACTAATAGAGAGATGTAGCCTTGGTCTGCAGCTAAAAACAGGTCATTAGTGATTTTAACTAGGGCAGTTTCTGTGCTATGATGGGGCCTAAAACCTGACTGAAACTCTTCAAAGATATTGTTCTCTTGCAAGTGGTTACATAACTGGGCAGCGACAATCTTTTCTAAAATCTTAGACATAAATGGGAGATTTGAAATGGGTCTGTAATTCGATAGCGTGTTTGGATCCAGATTAGGTTTTTTAATGAGGGGCTTAATAACTGCTAGCTTGAGGGATTTAGGGACATGACCTAACGATAGTGAGGAGTTAATAATATTCAGAAGAGGCTCACCAGCTGTATGGAACACTTCCTTTAGTAGTTTAGTGGGAATTGGATCTAACTGACATGTTGTTGATTTAGCTTTGATAATAGCATCATACAGCTCTTCCTGTCCTGTACATGTAAAACAGTGTCGTTGTGGAGTTGTAGGCAAGATTGTGTCAGGAGATGCTGTCAGAGGTTGAACTGCCACAATTGTTTTTCTAATGTTATCTATTTTTTCAGTGAAGAAATTCATAAAGTCCTCACTACTAAACTGTGATGGAACACATTTTTCAGATCCCTGATTTGTAGTTAATTTAGCGACGGTACTGAAAAGGAACCTGGGATTGTTTTTGTTATTTTCTATGAGTTTGCTCAGGTGTTCAGCTGATCAGGATTAGATCAGATAAATCTGATTGCTTGCATAGTACAACAGTAATGATCTGGAATGCAAGGAAATGTGTATTATGTTCTTTGTCACTGTCCAGAAGAGGACAGACAGAGGTAGACAGTCAGAACACATGTAAAGAACATTTATTTTATAGATTCGAATGCATGACTGTTAATATTAACGTATTTCTATGCTTTTATAAGCTCGCCTGCTCGTTCATGCAATTTCCACCAAGGAAATCATGTAGCAGCAACACAAAAAATCATCTTCATAATCAAACTTCCTGGAATGCGTACACCAAAAGACATTGATATTATATTCCAGCTTTTTTTTTATAGAGTAAACGCTTCAGAGGGCACAGCACCCATTGACCTCTCTGTGAACCAAAACACAACCAGCTGCTTCCTTCTTCTCCTCAGCCCTCAGAGACGCCTGGTCTCCAACTATGCTGACTCTCACATTATAATAAATGACTTCTAGCACGCATAAGTAGAGCAGAAACCTTCCATTGCAAAGCATGGGTATAAAAACCATCTGTGTGGTGCACAGCATGGGTTCGGGTGAATGGTATTTACTATGCGGAAAGAAAAATATGCTTGTTTTGGTTTGTAATGCTCTGTTCAGGCTGTAGAAGTCAAGAGCAACAGTAGACCTGAAGACCCAGCATGGCTAGGGGTAGAGAAGAAGTGGAACTGAAACTCAGCTGCTCTTATACATGCGAGATAAAGCCATTCTGTTGTAGAAAGAAAGGAGAGATTGGCAGGGATTTGATTTGAGTGATTTCCAGATCTGGATTAGTATGGAAACACTGAGTATTGAAAAATGGCATACAATTGCCTTATTTTTAAAAAATATAAAATGAAGAATTTGTAAAAAATAAAAAATAAATAAATAATATATATATATATATATATTTTTTTTTTTTTTTTTTAAAACAAATCGGAATGAAAGAAAGTAAGAAAGAAAAGTAGAAGAAAGTAAGGGCCTTGCTCAAGGGCCCATCCGTGGCAGATTCCATGTGCTGGGATTTGAACTCCTTGAACTACCTTCTTATATGAAATCAAATCTCTTAACCACTGAGCTACCAGTTCCTTGATTTCAAAATAAAACGAAGAGCATTTGATTAGGAAGAACTCGGAGAACTTGCACTGGAGTCCCGTGTGGTTTTTGCTTTGTCCTAGATAACCTGAATCCCCAGCTAAGGCTCTTGAGTAAGAGCAGGAGAAGAAGATGGGGAGGTGTCTGGTGCAAAACCTTTGTCACTAGTGTAAGAAAAGGGTGAAAGGAATTTGTAAGAACTTAACCTTCAAGCATGGATTTGTCCTAATAATTGAGTTATCTTTTGGTTTCAAAGTGTATTTCTGATGCAACAATAAAACTATTTAATCAAGTTATAATTTACTAATATATTTCAAACAAATGTAAAACATTGACTGGCTAAAATCACGGCTTGGACATGGTTGTATAATTTTCACAAAAAATTCTAAACATGGTTTAAAATCTACTAAAAATCTGATTATACATCTCTGAGGAATGTTTCAATCCCTGAGGAATAAGTAGAAAAGTCTCCTTTATTAAAGTACTATAACAACATAATAATGTTCACTATTTGGAAAAAAAATGCTTGTAGAAACCTTATTATAAGATTTTTTGAACATCCAATTCCATATTTAGTTGCCATTTGTTGTTATAATAACCTTCACTCTTCTCGGAAGATGTTCCACTAGATTTTGGAGTGAGCTTGTGGAGATTTTGTAAAGATTCCTTCAGCCATACGGGTGTAGGTGAGGAGGCCTGAGGTGCAGTCAGGGTTCACATTCATCCGAAAGGTGTTCAATTCGGTTGGAAATCAGGAGATCTTCCACTTTAACCCATATAAAGCATATTTTCATAGAGCTGGTTTTGTGTACATGGGCATTGTCATGCTAGAACTGGTTTGGGTCTCCTAGTTCAAGTGAAGGAGAGCATTTTCATGCCACATCTAGAGACATCCTAAACAGGTGTGTGCCTCCAATTTTTTTTTGTGGAAAAAAACAACATATGGCTGGAATACATTTTCTCCAGAATAGTATATATAAACATTCATATAAAGGGAAATCTATTAATAACAAGGAACTGGAAGAAAGAAAATAAAATTTGTTTGCAATTTCATGAAAACGAAATGAAACCAGAACGTTCTTTGGCCGGAAAACTTTTGGAATGTTACAAAAAGCTGACATTGGATAGTTTGGCCATATTTTTTTTTTCCCGTTGATGAAAGTTGTACCAGATAAACAACTTTCTTCATGTTTTTTTTCGCTATTAGACGTAGATCCTGTAGCTGTGGAAAGCACTGGTGTTTAATTAAGCCAACACTTGTTTAAACACGCTTGGACTTCTGAGATGTTCCTCCTCAGAAGCAGCTGCTGCAGACATCCTCTGAAGCAATCTGTCCCATTATTTGTCTCCTCGGAGCACTTTTGCTGGGGAAATGCTGTACAGGGCACGCCGAGGCCCAGCGAAGATCTGCTCAAATTGCCTGCTGTTATTCAGACAGCGCGAGCCCACTGTGGATTCATTAGTTCTTGGACTCTCAGGCTGGACATCTGTGGGTGGTTCTTTGATACTATAGGGGAAGACAAAACAAGATAGTGGCCACGAAGTGGAGCAAACTCATACAGGCTTCTACTAAAACTCTATTCAAATTGCATGATATACATCAGTCTTTACAGAAGGAAAGTTATGTGTATTCAGAAATGGGTTATGCGCCAGTCTTAGAGTTCAGAGTTCAGATTAATGAATGTTACCAGTTTGTTGCAATGGCTTAGGACCACATTTCTACATTAACGACGATCATTTATTCCTCTCTAAATGTTCTGCTTGATGTTGAACTGATGCTGAACTGTATCTTGGTGATCAGTAGATACACCAAGCGCCGATCAAAACAAGTTTAGAACTGATCCTGATCGGTGACTCGCTGCATGTTCGAGCAGTTACGTTTTTATCCTCATAAATAAAAAGGAACGACTGATTTCACAAAATGTAGTTGAGTAAAATGATTCTTTTTAATCTATTGAAGTTAAAGTTTTCCCAGATGGAAATATTTTAGAAAGGTAAAAAAAAAAAAAATACTTACATTACATTTACTTCGTTATTGTCTACCACCGCATATTTATACATATTTTAGAACATGTTTATTTCTGTAAAGCTGCTTTAGGACAGTGTCCGATGTTAAGAGCCTTGTCGAGGTCCCAAAGTGGCAGCTTGGTGATACTGGAGCTGAAACCACAGACTAGAGCTTTAACCACTGAGCTATAACCTCCTCAGCAGCCCAGAAAATAGCACTTGATCCAGCACATCAGCTAACAGATCATTATATGCTCACCTTAATGAAGGAAATCAAGGACATGAAAGGTGTGCATGGGATGTTTTTCCCTGTTTTTAATCCCATATTATAATTTGACAGATTGCTAAAATGGGGGCCTCGTTTTTATTATGTTCATTTGATGCATAACTGAAATCTGAATATTCTTTGCCCTTTTATCATGTGTGTGTTCTATAAAAATGAGTTGTTGATGATGATGATGGAAAGCACACATCAGACACAGCACCCAGCATCGAGACGAAAAAAAAAAAAAAAGAAAAATACAAGTGGATGTTGGCGAAAACAAGGAACCCTCTCTGCGGCTGTGTGAAGTGCACTCGTGAAATTGCATCTGCCAGAATTATTGACAATTTGCGAGATGCCTGTGTGCATTCTGATATTTTTCCAATTTCAATCCTCGAATGAAAGCCACATAATTTGTGTTCCATGACTCTCTGCCAATTTCCCCCTGACAAAGCATCGCATTCATGCTTGTCTTCTGACAGTTCGGTTCACGAATCGGCAACAATGCGCCGCTCTCCTTGTTATGCACCTTGTTGCTTTTCCAGATAACGAGAGCCTCTGTGACGCTTTGGTGCGGCAACAACAACGAGCGACCGATATGACATTATCAACGTTTATGACATTTTTAAGCGAGAGAAATGTCACCGAATCAGGTGATTTTCAAACAATTGCAAAATGGAGGAGGCTGTAATTGAAATGTGAGTAATAGCAGCATGAGTGTGGCCCATGCTCCTCTGCCAGTGAAGGAAATCAAAGACAAGGCGGTGAGGTTATTCAGCCCTGAGATAAGGTGTCACGCGGGGCGCGATGTACATGAAAATAAATGCGAGAGTCAATAAGGATGTGGTTTCCAAGAAAACAAATACGATTCAGAAACAATAGCTCAGTCAGGAGCCCAAGCACATTAATGAAAAAGGATAAGATGATGCCAAATATTTGCACTAAGGCAACCGGCATGGCAGCTCGATAACCTTCTAGAGCCTCGCTCTAACAATTGGACCTCCCAGAGAAAAATGCTTCTTACTGATGTGGAAACAACCAATGTCTACATTTTTGCCAGCTAATAAGAATTCCTACAATTTTCATTGTTCTCCTGGTCTATTGTTATCTCATTCCGAGTACATCCGGTTCACATGCACATGGATACACTATATTAACAAAGGTATTGGGACTTATACAATTGCAGTCAGAAGAAAGCACTCATGGCTGAAAACTTGATAAGATTTTACATTTACATTTTTGCCATTTTATCCAGACTTGCAACTGAGCAGTTGAGGGTTTTGAGGGCTTTGCTTAAGCGCCCAGCAGTGGTAGGGATTTGTTCTCGTGACCTTCCTATCCAAAGACCAATGGGCTTAACCACCAACCTCTCAGCTCCACCAAAATGTAGTTGTAAGTGGTCAAATAATTTTTTTTTTCCTTCCCTTAAACTAACACAAACCTATTTCTTCATGACCATGTCTTTGTACCCAGAATCAGCTCCATGATGATATGCTTTACATGGATTTGGCATCTCCTGCCAGAGAGTTTTAACCTCAACCCTACTGAACACTTTCAGGATAAATTTTTCATGCACCCTAGGCCTCCTCACCTACATCAATACCTGACTTTGCTAAGTCTGAGTCTGAATAAACAATCTCCACAAGCACACTTCAACGTCTACACAACTGATGATCTTTGGTTTTCACTTTCTTGAATCACTTAAAGGTTCTTAAAAAGATCATAATGTGTTCCCATATCAGAACATGCTCCACATTATATGGAATCTATGTTCCTTTAATTATCCAATAAAGCAACCCTTCATGTCTTTTTTTTTTTTTTGCAGTTTGAGCATTAGGTAATGAGTCCTGCTTTATGTATTAGAGCAGGGAATTCTCCAATGGGCAGGGAAATCACTGTGTAGTAAAGGGTGACTCCACGACTGGGCTTCATTTCAACTGAACATGGCCCCTCAAACGACCTTGATGATCCTGTGCAAAGTTAATTAGACGCTTTTATACTGAAGGTCTGGGATGTCAAAGCAAAAGAAAATGCCTGTCTTTTTTTTTTTTTTTTTTTTTTACATTTTATGTATGAAAAGGCTTTGTAAATTATTTTTTAGGAGAAAGGGTCCCCAAACAATTGATCTCAACCAAGTACCAGGCTGTGAAAGAGTTGCCATCAGGTCTCAAGAACATTTTGGAAAAATATTATATCAATTTGCCACTATTTAAATTTACATACATGATTTACATACATTTTATTTTTTTATTCTTTTGTGTCATGAGGCCCATTGGGCAGCAGGGGTCTGATGGATTAAGTGCCTTTTTCCGTAGCAGTTTTGTTACGGGCTCGGGTTGCCAGCACAACACCCCACTCTCGTCTATTCCCAGCCAGGCTTGGGGTCATATATGGTGGAGTACTTTATCCACCAATCCCACAACTGAGCACCCATGGGAAATTAAGGGCCTTGCTAAAGGACTTGATTGGTAGCCTGGAATGGATGGGACTCAAACCCACAACCCCTGGATCCAAAGGCTGATACTACTATTGTTTGTTTTTTTGTTTGTTTTGTTTTTGTTTTTTAATGAAGCTGGTCCATGGTGTACAAATAGTTGGAGTGCCTGCTTTAGAAATTTTAGCTAATTTATTGCACCGAACTGTACATTTAATTTATGGCATTTGGCAGACGCCCTAATCCAGAGCAACTTACATTTATCTCATTCATACAACTGAGCAGCTATGGGGATAAGGGTTTTTCTAAAGGACCCAGGAGTGGTAGCTTTGTGTGGCTGTGATTTTAACTCATGACCTTGAGGTCTGGTACCTCAAACACCAAGCTACCACCTCTCACTTAGGCATGTTTCTGAAGTAAGCACTGGACAAACCTAAGATATTGTTTTGAATGCGACATTTTTTTTCTTTTTTATTAAGGAGAAAAATCTATCCAGAGCAGGAAGCAAACAGTTTTTCGGCAAATCTCTTCTTTGATTTCCTAAATGACTCATGAAAGTTACCCCCCCCAAAAAAAAACAAACAAAAAAAAAAAAAACATCACAATTCTTATATTTTGTTAGGCTATCTTTACATAATCTTATTGCGGTTCCCAAAAGATATTAACAGTTTATTTGGTTACATTTTCAATACTGCAAAAATGCATAATTCAATAAAAAGGATTTCAATAGGCAAAAAAAAAGCCTTTTTGATTTTTTTTGCCTGTAGGCAAATCCGATTGCACCGTGACTATTTGATTTGTGCGAGACAGCAGCAGGTACACAAATGAAGAAAACAAATTTCGAGGCCCACAACTTTTTCAAAAATTGATGTGTTGGACACGTTTTGCTTTCATAATAAAGACAGACAGACACAACAAAATCAGAATGCAATACTGTAACAAATCCCTTGGCCAGCACAAACAACTTTTGGACTTACAGAGCTAAATGTTTGGCTGAGAGTTTAATTCAGACATATGATTGACTCAGGAAGCTCATGACGCTAAAGTCACATTTTAATTTTTGAAAACATTGTAAGACATGTGTGAGACTCCCATTTCCTGCTACTCTCTTGCTGCTTTTGAAAAGCCAGTATCGATCCATATGAAGTTCTCGGCACCTTATCAAATGATGGTGTTTAGCAGAACGTTCTTGTTTGGCTTAATAACAGTGTAATATGAGGTCATGCTGTAGAGACTGTAACTACAACTGCTTTAATACACTGCACATGTTTCTGGGGGAGTCATGTGACCATTTCAGCCAACCTGTAATTCAGGTGTTCAATGAATAGCAGAGAATCATCCTGGCAGCGTTTGAAACATATAACACTCAGACCTTGTGTGTGTCCAGATTAAAATGATTTATTTTAAAGTGAAACCAATCACACATGATCACACAGCATGGTCGAGCTGGTGGCCGAGACTTACCATCTGGCTAAGCTTCTGTACCAGCTTGACCAGCTCAGCCTGTGTTCTGGCAGCTGGGAGACCAAGGTGTACATTTCATTATATAGAACCTTCTAGTGAAGTTCCAGAAGAGTTCATATAGAAATATTAACTAATGTCCAAAAGCATGAAATAAATACTTTTCACCAGATCTCCACCAAATGTCTTTACTGGCTTGTTCTTATGTTGAAGCAGGCTCCATTAAGTGTTGTTGATGATGATGATGATGATGATAATGGTAATATACCATCATTTGAAGCTCAATAAAATGCGACAGATATGGACAATAGCCAACGTCATTGAAAGCACTGACCTGCACCTATTACACCCAAGGGGACAACTCAGGTTGAAAGAAAGAAAGAAAGAAAGAAAGAAAGAAAGAAAGAAAGAAAGAAAGAAAGA
>JAAIIK010000074.1:2253850-2272250 GCA_014706435.1 Silurus glanis
GAAAGAAAGAAAGAAAGAAAGAAAGAAAGAAAGAAAGAAAGAAAGAAAGAAAGAAAGAAAAGAAGGTTAGGAGGATGATTCAAAAGAGGGATTGATGCCTGGATAGATCACCATGTCCAGCAGAGAAACCAGTAATGGGTAGAAACCTCAAGTATCCAAAAAATGGATGGATGGATGGATGGATGGATGGATAGTGCCCTCAGTCACCAATGCCCTCAGTGCCCTCATCACCAGGGTGAAAAGATTATTTTAGGTTGAGCAGGAAGCTAGTGGCTCATTTTTATGAGATATATCTCATCTCATGTATACACACACAGACACACAGACACACACACACACACACACACACACACACACACACACACACACACACACAGCATGGACCCACAAACACACCAAGTGTGTAACTGTTTAAAGAGTAATAATGTGTTTGTGATTCTCTTGGTTTGAACTCTTCCTCATTACCAAAAGTCGTCTGCATTTTATTCCGTTCTGCTCCACTGCGTTCACAAATCCTCATTAGGACTCGAAGCCTGCATTCAGGGAATCCGCTCGCTTGCTATGATGTCACCAACGCCTCACTGTGAGTTATAGAACGCTCAGTTACAAACGTGTGCATTTGTTGTACAAGTGAAATACACTCAGGTCAATGATGTTTGAGTGATCTGGTATTGCTGGTAGGACATTTAAAGCTCCACAAGTCTACTTAATTCAATTCCACATTTAGTCCCCGTTTAATGTTATAATGACCTCCAGTCTTCTGGGAAGATGTTCGACTAGATGTTGTGGAGATTTAAGAGTGTTAGTAAATTTAAGTATTGATGTAGGTGAGGTGAGGAGGTCTGGGGGGCAGTCAGCATTCCAGTTCATCCCAAAGGTGTTCAATAGAGTTGAGGCTCTACAGCAGGAGATCTTTTACTCCAACTAATGTAAAGCAGATTTCATGGAGCCGGCTTTGTGCACAGGAGCATTGTCATGGAACAGGTTTGCGTCTTCTAGCTCAAATGAAGGGGACATGTGTGTGCTACTGAATTTAAAGACGTCCTATACACTTTAAATATTAAGAAGTTTGGGGGAAAAAAAAAAAGTTGTCCCAATAGTTTTGTCTATGACGTTTGCGAACGCATATTTACTCCCCATTTTCCACAGTGTGAACTGCAAAAATGCGTAATTATTTTTTTTTTTTTACAAAGAGCCAGAAAGTAAACGAGGCGGGTCGACGCATCTTACGTTTGGCTCATGCGCAAAAGACCCAAAAAAATGCTGTTTTGATTTTAGTGTTTTATTCGGATTACTGTAGTGTTTTTCAAAATCTATTTGCTCAAATGTAAATAAAGGAAACGAAAGTAAAGAGTCTGGTTTAAAAATGTAAGTAGTAGAAAGTACAGATATTTGTGTACAAAATGTAATGAGTGAAAGTCAAAAGTCAAAAAATAAATAAATAGTGAAATTATTTATTAGTAAAATAATGATACCAGAAAAATCTAATTATTTACAGTAACGAAGTATTTGTACTTCGTTACTTCCCACGTCTAGACGTAACCTAAAAGTCACCAGAGAGAATGTGCTAGCATTAAAGTGAGAAAAGTGTTAGCATAGCTGCTAATTTACAACTTTCCATTGATGAACAATTGTTTAGATTATCAAAACCGTCCTCTAGATGGATAAAATGATTTGGTTTTCGGGCTCATCCTCATTTGTTTACTTGATGAGACCTTTTTTATTTTTTTATTTTCAATCTTTCCATATGGCAAACAATCTTAGTATGTTAGTCCTGAGGTACACCAAGACATAGAAGTACTATTAATTATGGTCATTTTTATAATTATTGATTAGAATTATTGTCTGAGTGTAAAAAAAGGAAGCATCAGATCTTAACTGTTTGACAATGCAAACTTAAGTACAGTATAACTCAATTAATAGAGGACACGGCAATCATTTATCAACTATTGCTCTCTCTCTCTCTCTCTCTCTCTCTCTCTCTCTCTCTCTCTCTCTCACACACACAGACCTCATCATCTGAAGTCTTCTACATCAAGGCATCAAGGCTCATAGTCGATAAGCTTGAAAGATTAATGATGACAGTACTGTGGAGTAGCAGCTCCTCCAGAGAGCCGTTATAACGATTGTCACACTGAGCTTGGAAGCTAGCAGGCTAATAATGAGCCTCTCCATGGGACTGGGAAGATCAAGGCTAAAAGTGACACTTTCCTGATCTCAAAACAGGGCATGCGGCTTCTAATTGACCTCCACTCAGACTCCAGAGATGTCCTGCACCGTGTCACATGACAGGAGTGTGAAAATACCGTCTGCGCTCATGAAGAGATCAACACCCGCTAGCTCAAAGCTGAGATACAGAGGAGAAGTGATTTTGAAAGAGGAATTCAAAGTTGTGCACTTTGACATTGAGACCTATGGAGTGTAAGTCCTTCATTTTATATATATTATATATATATATATATATATATATATATATATATATATATAACAAATAAAATATTCAATACAATAATATGATACTGGAATAAAATAAGTACAGAAAAAAAAAAATCAGGGATAGAAAATGAGGACTGAAGAATAAAACGTTCTTCTTTATCTTTGCAAAAGTCAGTTGTCCCAATAGTTTTATATATAGTATATATTTATTCGCACACAGTCTCCAAGTGAACCATTCAGGAAGTGAATAAAATCCGCCAGAAAGGAAAGTGCTAACATTATAGCGATTGCTAATTTGCTAATTTAATTAACATTCCTTTAAAGAGATAAAATGATTTATTTTCCTGGCTCATCCTCGTTTTCTCAAATAAAATAAAATAAAACAATTTCTGGGATAGAAAATGAAGACTGAAGGAAAAAAACTTTCTATATACTATTTATTTGGGGTGTTGGTTTAAAAGTGCAACCACAAGTGTGGGGGAATGTATAATCTGGAGGAATTGCCTTCTCACTTCTTCTCATGTGCAATACTGCTTATTTAAAGTCAACAATGTGCAAAATGACTTACACAGTGTGCGATATAACGTATCTAAACAATGTGTGATATTTATTTACTTTCACTACTATTTAAAATGTGTATATATATATATATTTAATTATTTGTGTATTCTATTCCATGCAAATACTGTGTAAACCGTTTGTGACTAAAGCTGGCACAAGAAATCCAATTATCAAACTTTTCATCATTTAACTTGAAAACTCCGGTGCGTAAACCAACTTTGAACACAAGTAACTTTCTGACAAGGGAACATTCAAGGCCAATGCGAATGCAAAGAATACTGTTTATCTTAGCATACTGTATTCTGTGGTCTTTTCAATTCAATTCAGTTTTATTTCTATATCGCTTTCAGCAATGGACATTGTCCCGAAGAAGCTTTATAGAAATATATACATTACAAACATACATTTTAAATTGATCAATGAATCATTATCAGCCACCCAGTGGTGACTGTGCAAGAAAAAAACTCCTTGAGATGGTATAAAGAAGAACCAGACTCAATAAGGAAACCCATCCAGATCTGGGTGTCCCAGAATGTCCATTCATTATAGTTCCATAATTTTTCATCAAAGTGTCTCCATATCAGCATCCGTATTTTTTTTTCTTTTCTTCACCCATTGCTCAATGCATTCCGAATAACAGGACCGAGTTGTTCCTCTTTCTCTTATCGAGCCAAAGCAAACTGTTTAATGGGTAAAAGGTGATTACTGCAGTTTAATGAACACATTTAAGGAGCTTTTAGAGCAAATGATACGATCAAAAGGGGGTGGTCACTATTTTAAACGTCTGCCTCACCGTCGCTGCCTTTAAAACCACACACAGGGTGTAATGACCCACCTGCTCTCATTCATCACAGGAGAAAACAGTCATTACTGATTTAGTGACTGAAAAACCATTAAACATAGCTTCCTTTTTTTTTGTTTGCATTGTTAATGTATCATAAGTAAAAGAATGCTAAGAAAATGCATGATGGAAGACCACTGATTTTTTTTTTAATCCAAGACAAGACAGCGTAGACTAGATCAAAAATTGTTTGTTTAAAATCACACCTAATGATGTGAGTTTTTCAAGGGGACTTTAAAATGTCATGCAAAATACTTCAAAATGTATTCAAATACTTTTTTTAAAAATACTTCAGAATGTCATGTTTGTTAAAAAAAAAACCAAAGCAGGCAATTGTCATTTGGATGCAAGTCCTGGGTAAGAATGTGGTAAACTCAAAACTCCCAAACAGACTATAGTCAGTCAGTTAGCTATAAACTAACTACTATAAACTAGCCGAGGCAAGAACGAGAAAACAGTAACAAGATACAAAAGCCAGGCAGTGGTGGACAAAGTACACAATGTAGTTGAGTTAAAGTAAAGATCCACTCGATTAAAATATTACTGTGTTTGGACAGAGATAAAATGCAATTAAGCGTATCCTTCGCAAAAGTTAGAGTGAAATAAAGTTATTTTATACTGTAATTGTGTGTGTGTTTGCATGTTAGCAAATTTTTTGTCCACTGGTTCTATCAAACAGCGATATCATGGACCATTATTCATAAACATCTCCAAGCTACTGATCAAGCACACCAGGTCTCAAACGGGTCCCCACCTGTTTGATATCGATGTTTGAAAGAACCAGTGGAGCAACATTTTGCTAACATGAATAGTACAGATGCCCATAGAGGCCAGTATTTCTCATTTTCTTCTTTCTTTTGTTTAGCCCCAAATACTAACAAACATGTAAATTACAGCAAAGTGAAATTCTTTCTCTGCACTTCCAAGCAATGTTAGGAAGCTGGGGTCAGAGTGAAGGGTCAGCCATAATACAGCACCCCTGGAGCGCAAAAGGGTCAAGGGCTTTTCTCAGAAGCCCAAGAGTGGCAGTTTGGTGATACCGTGGCTTGAAACCCTGATCTGTCGTTCAGAAACCCACCCAGAGCCTTAACCACTGACCTACCATTTCCCCTTGTGGAGCAACTTTAAGCTTTGAAATTAGCACAGTTTTAGCCTAGCTTTAATATAGTTAGGCTGATATAAACTAAAGTAAAATAACGCACAAGCCTCTCTCCATTATAAATGGCACAATACAACTGCATCAATGATGAGCAATAGTCTTTATAAAATTATCCTCTCTGTGGCAATTGCAGTAAATCTCACATCACCATAGTTACACTAATAAAAAATGCCTATAAAAACACTGTAAGTCTCGTTACCTCCAGAGACCCATAAACTCAATCCAACCTGTAAAGCTGCTTGTTCGAGTTGTGAGAATGTTCTTCTTTGTTCTGGAGAACAAATCAACCAAAAGGTGGGATTTATGTAATTCAAAGAACAATTCATGTCATAGACAGCGTCATTAAAGATCCATGACATCACTATCGAGGGTTAGAACATCTGAGGGTTAGAACATCTGCTAGAGTGGATTAAGGCTGCAATTGCCATGAACAGTTTTGCACTCCAATGTCCATCAGAGAACAATTCAAAACCTGATAAATGATGGAACTGGAAAGAATGAATAGCCTTGTTTGGGTCTGGATCTTCTCTGGGTTTCTTCCACAATCCGTCTCAGGGAATTTTTCATCACTGTCCCACGTGTCCATTAAGGATGAATTTATAAAGTCAAATCTGTGATAGTAAACTTTATATTTTTGATTCATTTGATTCTATAAAACTGCTTTGGGACAATTTTTATTGGTGAAAAAAAAAAAACTTTCATCATAATTGCTACAGCACTCATTTCGACTATTTTCATTTAAACTCTAAAAATGTTTCATTTCTCAGAAGCAAGAATAAAAATTAGTCTTCGCTCCCATGAAGAAAGTGCGTAATAGGCAAATAATTGAAATTCCAGCAATCATGTTCAGCATTTTCTCTCTCTCACACTGGGCACCACACAACTCTTCTGTAAATGCATGATTGTACGTGGGCAATGGATCAGCATTTATGTGCTAATGCTCCATTTATGAAACCTGTAGGGATACCAGCAAAAAAAAAAAGAAAAACAGTATTATTTGTAGATACCAGGCTGTTGTTAGAGATGTAATCATTTTATTTTATGCACTGGGTGTTTTAACACTAATTCCAAAGTCACCAACTCATTCTGGGGCTATTTCCCATAAGCATAACCCTTCACACACACACACAAGCTTGGAGCGACGTGTGAATGCTTCAGAAATGCAATTTTCTCAGTGTGCGAGAGCGAATGCTCGGGCTCTGAAAATTTCGAGCATGTTTGATTTTCCTCAGCGATGAATCTCACAGTGTGAAAGCCTCTGCGACAAGAACAGCGCTGACAAACAGCTAACGAGAGTCCGAACGGGAACCGGATTCATCCGCTTTCACGCGCAGCAGATCCCTGAATCCGGTTTATCATCCAATTATTCGTGTAGGGAAGGGAGGACCAAGTGTAGACAAACAAGTATTTATTCAGCAATGCAAAACCAAAATGAATGTTGGGAACAACAAAATAATCCAAACAATACAGGGGTCTTTATGAGCTAAATAAAAGAAGGATCATTTCCTTTCACTAGTTCTTTTTGCAGTAGTCATGGGATTTGGGACAAATTATAATATTATATTTATACACACATGCACCAAACTAGGGTAATAAAGCAAAATATAAACAGAACTGTACAAATGTTCAACTTTTATTTCATTGAAAAATTCTTCTTTACACACGCTCAGCATCCCAGACAGTTCTCCAAACGTTCAGCTGAAACACTTTGCTGTGTCTCTTTTAAAACTCTACAAAGATGTTCTTCACTAGATGGAGATGTTCTTGTTCATTTTAGAGCAGTTCAGTAGGATTTAGGTGCGGTGACTGGGCACGTGGTTCCATGATAGATATCACTCCAGACGTCTGTCTGCTCTCTGAATAACACGTACAGAACTCAGACGGATTGGGAGCCATGTTGGATCAGGATTCCTTTCATTTTCCAGTCTTCAGTTTTTATTTTTCAAAAACGTAGACTTATCTGTCCACAGCATTTTCAGTATAAATGTAGTATAACATAAAAGATTAAAGTGTAAATGGTTCAACAATTCTAGATTTTGTGTCAGGTTTGCTTTAATAATAAAAGAGGGGATTTTTACTGGTGCTGGCTCCCAGCATGAAAAGTGTTGCACAGACTTTTACTCTGACCCTCTTTCACCTCCTGATTGTGCCTCTGCCCTAATCGCCTCCACCTGTTTTGTATTAGCATCTGATTAACTTGTTTATTTATTCCCTTGTCTGTCTGAGTTCAGTCTGAGTTGCTATTATTGTGTTGTGAATATTAAACCCAAGCTTTGGCGGTCCTCGTGCCTGATTTTGTTTTTTTGTAATCATCCTGGCTTGTTGCTTGTGATTATTGTTTGGGATTATGGATAGTTTCTGCCTGTATCTGTTTATATGTTTGATATTTAAAGGTTTCTAAAGAGAGACCCTGGAGAAACTTGGTGGGCTTTAGACGGAAGGGTGACTATCAGAGAGGTTAAGATTTTCAACATAACCCACTGAGACACACACACACACACACACACACACACACAATGATCAAAACATGTTACTACACTAAAGCATAAATTTGGAAAGTAGCATTGAAATTATTGGGACATCTAACTTTTCCAACTACAGTATATGTGGTTCTACCATAAACTTTGAGGACTTGAATGAGGAGACCCAAACATGTTCCAGGATAACAATGCTCCTCTGCATGAAGCCAGCTCAATGAAGATACAGTTTACATGGGTTGGAGTGGAAGATCTCCTGCTAGCTCTGACCCTATCGAACATGAATGAATGTGAACGCTGACTGCACCCCAGGCCTTCTTATCTACATCAGAACCTGACTTTACTAACACCCCTGTGACTGAATGAATATCCACGTGCACAATCTAGTGGAACATCTTCCAGGAAGAGTGGAGATTATTATAACGGACATTGTGTGCAATGGGATGTCAGAAAAAATATAAATGTTGGAAAATGTGGTGATTTTCTTTAAATATTATAAAACCCCATCAACCCCTAAAGCCTGAAGACTGCAGAAAAGGCTACCAAATAGCAGCTCATCCATCCTGCTGAATTGCAGCCATCGCTAAAAATGATCCTAACGTGTGAATTGGCGAGATTTTACTGTAACGTGCTTATCTTTTCCGACACGCAATTAACAATTTCTTATCATTAGCACATTTTCGCATCTCCCTCCCGAGACCAGGCTGAGAAATCGCATGCCATCGTACTGCTTCCTCACTTCGTGTCCCTTGGTTTCATTCCCAACCTCCTCTTTTTTTACTGCGACTCCACCCACGCACACCCCCACACACATTTCCCAAAAGTTAGTGGACCCTCTACGAACTGTCTTCCTCTTTTACCGTCACACACACACTCTCTGTCTGGCACACACACGTTGTGCTGCTATCGGACATTCCAGGCACGCGTGCCTCAGCACAATGTAAATTATTCAGCTGGGCTTGCTTGAGGCAGCCAGCGACTCATAAATCGAGACGGTCTTTGGTTGTTTTAGCGAGGTGGCTAAGGAAACTCAGAGTCTATACCACTGTAACTCCAATGTCACCTAACAGAAAACCCAGAGAATTATAAAAACAGTACAGACAGCACAGCCCTAACTTTCAGAAGGATGGCTGGAAGCTCGGTTTCTCAGAGCTCTGGGCTGCCCGCGGTGTTCTGCAGCAGCGTGGCTCGGCTTCAGAGGTTAACGGACGAATGCAAACCGACCCAAAGCTTCGTTAAATGCTTTTAATTATGTATAAGCAGCAGACTGGAACGGCTCTACCTGACCCCAATGCCTTCAAGACCTGACGCAATGAAATGAGACCTCCAGTCAAGTAGTGGCTTTAATATTCTTCGCCCGTTTTCCAGGGTAATGAGGTGAAACAGTTCCCCTTATAGAGAAGTTTGTAAGAAAATATTTAATTGATATATTGAATGAGTGCAATTGGATTATTGGTGCTGGCACCAGTTGAGAGTAAATTCATCGCACCGTATACTCTGAGATTATCGCTATGTCCAGACTAATAACGTTTTCATTTTAAAAACGCGAATGTTTCACTCCATTTTGGCCTTTTATCCACACTGAGGCGTAGTTTATGGAAACGTTGTCCCAAGTGGATACATCTGAAAATGCAGTTTTCTCGTCGGACAGAGGAAATTGGCGACTCATCTTTAGACACGTGACTGTGCCTATCCTCGACATCGCCACGACCGGTCGGAAAGCAAAAAAACACCAGGCGGAAATGCCGCAGGTCGTCGTTTTGCTTTATGTTTTGCTCACACGCGTTTTTGGACGTTTCAGTGTGGATGAGCAACTTTGCTGAAATGATTTTAAAAAAAAGCATTGATGCGGAGTGTTTAAAAGAAAACGACGTTTACAGATTTATCTGGATTAGTGTAGACCAGTGGTTCCCCTGAACTTTGGTGCGCGGCCCTCTAGTGGAGAAGAAAGACACGACGAGTGGATTTATATCTTTTTTTTTTTTTTAATTTAGAATTTTCTCTATTACAAAGCAAGTTCATACACTGCAAGCAACCACAAACAAACAATTAGGTCACTAATGCAAGTACATTAAAACAACATTTGTTTATCTGTCGAAGCAGAGTTACTCTGACCGGATGGTAAATATTTTCCATTACAGCACCCTGTGCTATGTTGCCCTAACATCATAGACAATTGGCAAGAAAATGTAAATCATTTGGATGTTTGAATGTTTTTTCAGCACCAGAAGAGTTTTCTGAAAATAAATAAAAAAATACAGACACGTTCCGAGCACAATGCAAAGTGGTGGAAACGCTCGCATTGTCCAAAATGAATATTATACACAACAATACAATTTTGCAACACAAATTTGTGATTTCATTTTTTT
This sequence comes from Silurus glanis, assembly GCA_014706435.1. Taxonomy (NCBI): domain Eukaryota; kingdom Metazoa; phylum Chordata; class Actinopteri; order Siluriformes; family Siluridae; genus Silurus; species Silurus glanis. The sequence continues at coordinate 2,263,694 of JAAIIK010000074.1, forward strand.
AGAATGCAATCTTCATTTTTTGTTAAAAACAAGTACACACACAAAACACTAATCGTCCACTTTAATGCCATTTCACAATGTTTGATTATATTTGCGTCATTCAAAACAAACAAACAAAAAAAAAAAACGCTTCAGGTTTAAAATATTGTGGTCGCCTCAAAATTCCAGACAGAGCCTCTGGTCTTAATACTGCTCTTCTCTGGAGATATCACTCAAGAAAAATGGGATTAAGTTCAAGGTTAGAATCATGCAGAACTGAGGCATTGGAAGGAGCGGTACATGAGTCTGAAATGTTGCCAGAGGTTTGAGTATCGATGTGTGCATGACCCAACTCTCGACATTATATCTATCCTGAGGCTTAACTGGGTTCGTTTCAATCTATGGACTCACTCAGACTTCTGCCTCTTTGAGAATCTTTAAGTTTTGGTTTTATTTGAAAACTTTTTTTTTTTTAACCACTGTAAAAAAATCTACTGTATGCTAAACCACTAATGTTGACTAGTAAACCACCAATGTTCACACGTACTGTATAGATGGACCATGGAGCACCTTGGTCCTGAAGGAACATTTGGTTTATTTAATTGTGTACTGAAATGACAATAAAAAGCCACTTGACTTGACTAGCAGGAAGATGTTCCAGTAGGTTTTGGAGTGTGCTTGTGGAGATTCATTAAGCCACAAGGGTGTTAGTAAAGTCAGGTAGTGATGTAGGTGAGCAGGCCAGGAGGTCTGGGGTGCAGTCCGTGTTCACATTCATCCCAAAGGTGTTCAATTGGGTTGGAGCTCTATAGCAGGGGATCTTCCAACAATGGAAAGCATATCTTCATGGAGCTGACTTTGTAAACAGGGGCATTGTCATAATTGAATAGGTTTGAGAAAATGAAAGATCCAATCAGGTCCAACTGTGAGAAGGTTTTTCTTTGCCCTGAGTAGCTCAATTTTATTCTAAAATGCCTTGGAAATCTTTTGATTTCACAATTCATTCAATGCATTCAAAACTTATAGTAGAGGCAACAAGCCCACAACAAACGTCATATAAAGACACCTCCACTATATTTAACTGTAGGCAATGTGTTTTTTTTATAAGCTTCAGTCTGTTACCTATAAACTACTGATTTTTCCAAATAACCCCAAACCTGTGTTTTGGATAAACGAAAAATCTGATCTTCCAAAAGAAAAAAAAACAAAAAAAAAAAATCCATGATTTACAAAGCCAGCAAGATAAAGAGATCGTTTCCTCCTGCTGAGTCTTGATTCTTTCCAAGATTAAAATCTCTTGCTCTTTTTTTTTTGTACATTTTTTTTCCTTTCCCTTAGTGTACTCACATGGTGTTAAAGTACTGATGCCTGCAAAGCTGCTTTGAGACTTTCTTTATTGTAGAAAGCCCAATAAAACCTACACGCTTTGCTTTTGTAGCATTTTGTACGGGTCAAGGCCGAGCTCTTAATGTATGCTTCCTTTGATACAGCCTTTATCAAGATGCTATACGAGCATCTTCTCCAGCAGATTGCAGAAAACTCTTGATGGTACCATCGTAACCTCTATTACACCAATCGCAACTGATCATTTGTTTTATATCAAAAGCATTAAAAAGCGCATTCTTTGTTTCTCTTAAAGCACCAGGCTGCTTGGCTTCAGGCCATTTCTCATCTGATGTTACCTGAATTTTCAGCAGCACATGCTGTGAAAGTTAAAAAGATTAAAGGCCCCCATTTATAAATCATGTATTATGGTGGTGTTTAAATGCGTTTGTATTCCAAAACAAAGCTGAACTTTCTACCTGAAGAACCAAAGGAACCTCGCACTCATTTGTGTAGGTTGATTTTAAAGCAAATCAGCTGTAAATGTCCACCTGCATTTACATGCACAGCATTTCAAAAGAAAGATCTGGAAATGACCAAAATGACCCAAAAATATATAAATAGGGAAAAGTGCCTCGTAAACACAGTGTGTTCCTGATAAATCTTGCAGGCCAGTGACTGCAACATGTTGACTAACCTGGACTGCAACATGTTGGACACCTGACTTTTTAAGGCTTACATGGTTCCTCCCCAGCAGTGAACAGTAAAATTCGTTACTGTACTTAAGTAGCTTTATTTTTCGCGTATCTGTACTTTACTGAAGTATTTCCATTTGGGGAGACTTTTAGTTTAAATTCACCATTTCAAAGTCAAATATTTAACTTTTTACTCAATTGCATCTTGTGAAATCAGTCGTTCTTTATATTTATGAGGATAAAAACGTAACTGCTCAAACACGCAGCAAACCACCAATCAGGGTCGAGCGCGGGCTCTGTTTTGATTGGCGCTCTGTGGTACCAACATCCTTAGTACCAACATAGAGTTCAGCGTCAGTTTAACACCAAGTAGAGGAAAAAAATGATGAAGAAACTCAAACTCGCCACAACACCTTATTTGAAAAAAAGGTTTTGGGCTCGTGATATTTTTTATAGATATCAGTGTTTGACTCATAAATATCATTCTATTAATAGACTGTTGTTCTAAGAGTAACATGAGAGTCTTTTTACATAAACTAAATTGATTGAGCAATAATTTTGTGACAAAAATGATCAGGAACATTATAGTTATAATAAATAAGAGTAATTTGGATACTTAAGTACATGTGAAGGCAAATTCTTTTGTACTACTCAAGTGAAAGTTTAACGGGACACTTTTACTGGAGTCATATTTTACCTCTGTCAACTCAAATACATGGGTTGTGTTCCACCCCAAACCACAAAGATGGAGGCACACAATTGTACTTTGTCTTTGGATTCGGAAGCATACGTTTTTCCTTTCACTTGTACTAGGAGACCCAAACCTTTTCCAGCATGACAATGTGCATAACACCGACTCATGAAGAAGACGTGCTTTACAAGATCTTCTGCTATAGAGCTTTGAGATGAATAAAATGCATTGATGAATAAATTTACGCTTCCACCTCCATTTTTGACTGCGGGGGTGAAGCAGTCTGCTAACATCTTCTCTCCTGGTTCCTTCTTACAAAACTTCTTCTGTTAGAGCCAAAATTGACACATTGGCACTCCAATTCTTGTGTGTTTAAGTGATGGGTCATTTATCACCAACGCGTTCATTTTAAACGAGACTTTAATGTGATTTTTTTTTTTTAAAAAGCCATTCGTCTCGAAGAGTGATTTGTTCATTTTCTACGGGACGCGTATGAACAAATCATCGCAAAATCTCCGTAGGTTATGTACAGGAAACAGAGTTCGAGTCATTCGTCCTTCTGTCACGTGACTCTTATAGACACTATGCAGTGCATTACAGAGGAAACAGAATTGAGCAGTTCATCTCATGAGTCCTCTGGTCAGAGTCGTTCATTCTTTTGTCACTAGACTCCCATTAATCAGTTTTTTGTCCAAATCTTGACATTATTTTTTCAATAATTATGGGAGTCACGTGACAAAAGATCCAAGAGACACGTACCAGAACATATAAGAAGTGAAGCTGTTCATTAGGTTTAATTCAATCATAATTTGTCCTTAGCTGCATTTGTTATAGTTTCATTATTGGAACTATAGTTACAGTCATTGTATGTAGACGTGTTGGGGATCTGCTTATTGAAAATGTAACATTCTATATTATTCCTGAACAAAAGAAATGAAATAAACTAAATAAATTAAAAACATTTGAAGAAGCAAGTCACTAAAATGATCCGATTTTCTCATGTGTTTCTGCCTTTTACCAAATTTGTTGCATAGAAACAAAGGGAACAGGTGTTGGTCTAAAAAAATTACTGGATGTTTCCATAATTTTGATCGGCACTATATGTAAATTTCTATTAATTCATTGATAATTGTACCATTTGCTGTTTCACAAGATTTGAATCAGCCTACTAACTGAGGGTTAATGATGTGAACTGTTGCAGTTGACCAAATTACAAGTTTTTGGTGGATTTTCTGATAGAAATAAGTTTGTTGTTTGCTGATGATGCTGAGCCGACCTAAACTGAACTGCACTGATTGAACCTCTGAAGCATTCAGATCTTTGTGCAGATCTGAACCCATTAAAAAAAAAAGTTTTATGATTTCCACCATTATTTCGTTCTGAAAAGAATCAATTCTTTGAGTGCTGCTTTCTTACCTTTTACCATTCACTTTAACCATTTGAACTCTTAGGTGAATGAAATTTGTGCACATATTAAAACTGGATATTCTTGATTATATAACTCAGTTTTGTCTGCAGGAAATGAAAAGTATAATCAGTTAAGTTGGGGTCAGGTGACTTAAATCTAAGAAGAAATTAAAGCTTTATTCATTTTAAAATGCATCCTGCAACTTTCATCAGCAAATCACATTGTCAATAAACACCACACATTGCCTCCATATTTGACAAATGATGTAGTATGGTTTGGATCATGAGCCTTTCCTTTCCATCTTTTCTTTGGTTCAATTTGTCTATATAAATCCCTCTTTCTGGGTTTTCTTAGCCCAATGTTGGTCTTGAAACAGCACCTATTTTTGGATTGCATAATGAGAATTCTTATAAAGAGCTACATAATCAACACCGTCAGAATAAACTCTAGACCTTATATTTTCACAAATTGTGAAGTTAAATACAGACAGAAACCCGACAGTTGTGTGTTATGCCAGTAGAAAGGTTTTCAAGAAGACTGGAGGTTATTATAGCAGGAAAAAGAAAGAAATTAATCTAAACTGAGAAGTTCATCAGGCACATGCCATATGGGTGTAATGCACAGGTGTTTTCATTTTTTTTGCCTTTTTTTTTTTTTTTATACAACTGAGTAAAAAATTCATTATAATATAAATCATATCACATATCAATCTAACAATTGGACATTCGAAACCTAATTTACAATGGGTAATTGAGTAATTGTTCATTGACAGTGTGCAGAGAAAGGAGAAGTGTAGGAGAGTGGAGGTTCGGGTTGGTACTTTAAATGTTGGCACTATGACTGGTAAAGGGAGAGAGGGAGCTGATATGATGGAGAGGAGAAACGTAGATATGTTGTGTGTTCAGGAGACCAAGTGGAAAGGGAGTAAGACCAGGAACATTGGAGGTGGGTTTAAACTGTTCTATCATGGTGTGGATGGAAAGAGAAATGGTGTAGGGGTGATTCTGAAGGAAGAGTACAGTAAGAGTGTAGTGGAAGTGAAGAGAGTTTCTGATAGGGTGATGAATGTGAAGCTGGAAGTTGAAGGGATGATGATAAATGTCATCAGTGCCTATGCTCCACAAGTGGGTTGTGAAAAGGAGGAGAAAGAAAGATTCTGGAGGGAGTTAGATGAAGTGGTAGAAGGTGTACCTAGGAATGAAAGATTGGTGATTGGGGCAGATTTCAATGGGCATGTAGGTGAAGGGAACAGAGGTGATGAGGAGGTGATGGGTAGGTATGGCCTTAAAGAGAGGAATGTGGAAGGGCAGATGGTGGTAGATTTTGCTAAAAGGATGGAAATGGCAGTGGTGTGGAGATGGTGAAGCAGGAAGTGGATAGGATTAGTAAGGAGGAAGTGAGATCAGTGATTAAGAGGATGAAGAGTGGAAAGTGGTTTGGACCAGATGACATACCAGTAGAAGCATGGAGATGTTTAGGAGAGATGCAGTGGAGTTTTTTAACAACATTGTTTAACAGAATTTTGACAGGTGAGAAGATGCCTGAGGAATGGAGAAGGAGTGTGCTGGTAACGATCTTTAAGAATAAGGGAGATGGTTTCATGCCGAGGAAGAGCACCACAGACGCATTATTTGCTTTGAGAATGTTGATGGAGAAGTATAGAGAAGGTCAGAAGGAGTTGCATTGTGTGTTTGATTTAAAGAAAGTGTACGACAGGGTGGAGAGAGGAGTTGTGGTATTGTATGAGGAAGTCTGGTGTGTCAGAGAAGTAAGTGAGGGTGGTGCAGGACATGTATGAGGACAGTGTGACAGCAGTGAAGTGTGCAGTAGGAACGACAGACTGGTTCAAGGTGGAGGTTGGACTGCATCAAGGATCGACTCTGAGCCCTGAGCAGTTGGAAGAAGAAGAAGAAGAAGTAGAAGAAAAGAAAAAGTTCATTGACAATGTGAGAAAGAAAACCACCATACACACACACACACACACACACACACACACACACACACACACACACACAAAGAGAAAAGCATTGAAGTCAACACATAGAAAACAAACAAGAACATTGATAGGAATTAGACACTGATTCACGTGTAGTAGTGTGTGTGTGTGTGTGTGTGTGTGTGTGTGTGTGTATGTGTGTGTGTGTGTGTGTGGGATGGATGGATGCACTCGGCAGGGCAGCCAGCTTGTTTGGTGAGGCAGTTTGCTGTCTAATTACACACGGCAGGAGTCACCTTCCTCCAGCCCTGTACACACACACACACACACACACACACACAAAACTTCAGATAAGAGCACACAGGCTTCAAGGTTTGAGCTCCATTCCCATAAGCAGATGTTTCACACAACGCCGCTCTTTACCTACACTGGTCCGGCTTTGTTGTGATACTGAGTGCCGTGAAGTTAGAAAACTGGAATATACACAGAGAAAAATAATTGGCATTTGGCAATATATATTTATATAAAATCTAAGATTTCATGATCTGCTCACCTTTTCATTCACTTTCTTATGAACGCTCAGAATCTTGATTCAATCTAAGAAAAACAAAAAGAAGAGAAACAAAGAAAAAGAGTGTGTGAGGAAAAAAAAGAGGGAATCAGTAAATTGGACTCTGCAGCCTTTTTAGTTCATTGACGTTTTGTCATTAAGGAATTATTGCTAGTTGTGAATTCGGAAGCTTTATAGCCATTATATAAAATTTGCATGGGAATTAAACCTCTGCTGCAATATACATTGTGAGGCCAAAAGTATTGGAACACCCGACTTTTCCAGCCGTATGTGGTTGTAATCCGAACTGTTCCCACACAATTCGAGGCACACAGTTGTATAGAACGTCTCTGGATGTGGTAGAAATGTCTTGAAAATCTCCCTTTATGTGAACTAGGAGACCCAGAATCTGTTCCAGCATGATAATGCTCCTGTACACAAAACCAGCTTCATGAAGATGGTTGGAGTGGAAGATCTCCTGCTATAGAGCTTTGACCTCAACCCTTTTGAACTGATGAATTGGATTGACACGGTTTGCATTTGTTGCCTCTAACCACCGAAATGAAACCCAATCGTGACTTAAAAACCTCCGTACTGACCCGTGAATTTTGTTTACACCACAGAATAGAACCATTATGAGGATCGATATATATAAATCAAGAGCTAGAACCGTGTTAGGTTCTATATATAACCATTCCTTAATAACATGCATGCTGGAATTGAAGTCTCTATTAAAGACATGGAGGCTTAGACCTGCTTGCACACGTTTAGCAGCTGTTAATAAGTCACTTTATCTAAAAGGCGGACTATTTTATCACGTTATCATATGCATTCATATGTGGTTCGAGACACAACCTTTTAAATCAGCAGCTCAAACAGAAAATCCATTACGTCTAGTTGATTAGTGTGGCACTCTGTTGAATCCTGCTCTGAAACTGTATCTAAACTGCAACTCTGCAGCAGGTCAAATCACTGAAATCTCCACCATATTCAATAGTTTATACTTTATTTCCTATTTATAGCTATTTATATTCCACCGCGACACCCCCTTTTTCTTCTCAGCCTTATTTACTGTAGCTCAGTGCCTTGCAGTGAGAAGTGTGTGTTGCCACATCGGTGCTCCCAGCAGCCCGGGCCTGCGTCAGCAGAAACACATGCTTGTAAATATTCACCAAACCCCTTTAAAACACACCGAACTGCTGTCATGGTGAAGGCGGCACAAAAAAGCAACACTGAAAATCACGCCGAAACGTCATCGGGCGTACGCCGTGCACGTGCGGATATACAGATAGGCACGGGTTGTTTATCAAGTGTCCATACGCGCGCTCTCATGTAAAGCCGATCCCTGCAGCCTTCGCTCACGCCCGACGCACTGCGCAACTCCAGATTGGGTCACGGCATGGGGTAGAGGTCAGGGAAGTCGAAACCCGTACCACTCCCCCCTCTTTCACACACACCCCCCCGATAATAATAAAGATCGCATGCAGGGAAGCATATTGAGTTCGGAATATAAACAGCGTTCAAGCCAAGAAATTGCTAGCACGGTTGCGTCGGATCCATCAGCGGAAATCTATTCCGGTCACGCTACATGCCGTATATCAAAAGTATTCGGACACCCGACTTGTCCCAACCGTATGCGGTTCTTCCCCGAACTGTATCCATAAAGTTGGAGGCACACAATTGTATAGAATGTCTTTGGATGCAGTAGCATGACGATTTGCCTTGGAGACCCAAAGCCAGAGATCTCTTGCTAAGCCCTATTGAACACCTTTGGGATGAATGTGAAAGCTGATTGCACCCCAGGCCTCCTCACCTCACCGGCATTACCCTTCCACAAGATCTAGTGGAAGATCTTTCCAGAAAGGTTTTTTTTAACAGAAAATAGAGACTAAATATGAACAAAATATGTAAAAAAAAATAATAAAATATATATATATATATATATATATATATATATATATATATATATATATAT
>JAAIIK010000074.1:2276964-2290677 GCA_014706435.1 Silurus glanis
AATAATAATAATAATAATAATAATAATAATAATAATAATAAAAAAGCATGGACTATAATAATACAATACAATATACTTAGAAGACTTATGCAAATGTGACTAAATAAGTTAGTTTAGTTTAGTTTTATACAGAAAATATTTCCTAGTGGGGTTGTATTGGACACACTCATTTACACTCTGGTTCATACTTCTCATAGTTTATTGTTCTACCAGTACCATGAAATATATTATTCATTAATCAATTTGTTAATCTGCAGTAGAATCTTCTACCTGGTCAGGGTCATGGTGGACCTGAAGTCTGGATTCATCATGGCTCCCAAGAATAATTGTCATGAATTAGGAATAAAATCTAGAAATGGTTTCCAGGTCAATGTAAGGCACCTTACAATATATACCCACTCATTAACACACTCAGGTTCACATCAAGAGCAAATTTATCATTGGCTTCTATCGTGTTTCTGGGATGTGGAACAAAACCAGACAAACTGGAGGAAAACCATGTGACCATTGACACTCAGTCTGTAAATCTCCATTAAACCCACATTAATCTGATCAGATTAGGACCATGGTAACGGGAGCTATGAGGCAGCACCACCATCCGCTGAATGACCATCCTACCACATACCACAGAAATATAATAATATTTTGTAGAATGGAATTTGATAAAAACATATTTCTTGAATAGTTCTTGGGTTTTCCTGTTTCATAATAAAGCATTGCGACATTTCTTCTTCAACTTCTTTTTCACCATCCCCAATCCTGTTAAGAGACTTTATTGCCCTTAATCAGTCTTGTGACTGGTTTGAGTGGGAGAACATTATTTCCAAAAGCAACCCACCAGAGGAGGGCAGCGCCAGTCTCCGATCTTCCCGTCGCATTAAGAGTTTCACCACTGTCAGCAGCCTGATCTCTTGCCAAAGCTCGACCAATCAGCCAAATTGGAAGCTTGTTGGTGTATAAGTGTGGGAGGAGGGGAGTCGTGTTTTCATACAGGAGCGAGAGATGTTGGCCTTCGTTTTTTTTTTTTTTAGAAAATGTGCTGAGGCTTGGCAAAATGTGAAGGCAGTGTTAATATTCTCAACAAGTACTCAGTATGTGGACTGACTCTTTTACTTGTTTTTTTTGCTTGTTTTTTCTTTTTTTTTATATATATACCAATGCAAAAAAATGGCCCTTGAGCTAGAACCTTAATGCTTCGCCTCACTTGTAAAGGCATGGTCACATTACAACCCATGCATGCAGAAACACTCCATCTATTACCAGAAATATGGTCAGCAGGATGTAATGTCATGATCTAATAAGTGAGAGCAAAATTCAGCAACATGCCTGGCTGACAAAGCTATTATATACATATTATGTAAACCTACTATATACTATCTATATCTATGTATGTATGTATGTATGTATGTATGTATGTATGTATGTATGTGTGTGTGTGTATATATATATATACCCCTATACCCCTACATTTTCTCTCTGAACATTTCATTTCTTTAAATGTTTTTTATTTCTTAAAAGGATTAAATTTTATTCAAATAAAATGTATTTATTACAATGAGTTAACAGGACAAGGTTTACCCGAACTTTTCTCTTAAGCAGCAAAACAATATGCAAACAAGAGCGACTCCATTCACATTCACTGCATTCAAGTGAGTGGAGCTGCAAATGTAAGCGTGTTGGAACTTTTGGTTTCTGTCTGTTTCAGTATTAAATTCTTATCTGCTGTTGGTGATCATTCGTAATTATAATTGGACATGGAATGAATATTACAATTATTTTGCAGTCAAATCAAAGGGCTGCTGAATTCTGAATTCTGATTGGTTAGAAGGTTTGAATAAGGTAAGGTAAATAAAGTTTAATAAGTTGGTGTTAAGGGTTGGTGTTAGAGATTTATTCACTCAGGGACAAACTTACACTTATAAAGAACATCTTATTCATTTTTCTCACCACATTATGGTTGTGGTTATGGTTTGGGGTTGGTGTTAGGGATTTGGGTTGCGGTTCACGGTTGTGGTTAGTGTAAGGAATTAGGGTTAGTATTAGACGTTAGTGCCAGGGATTAGGGTTGCGGTTATGGGTTGGGGTTCAGCTATGGGTTAGGGTTAGGTTGAGGGTTTGGGTTAGTGTTAGGGGGTTAGTGTTAGTGAGTGGGGTTGGGGTATAATAATAATAATTAATAATAATAATAATAATAATAATAATAATAATCTTTATTATATTATTATTATACTTTATTTTATAAAGCGCCTATAAGTTACATCTCAAAGCGCTTTCCAAGCATAGAAGAAGCAATAAAAATAGAAATGTTAAAAAACTATAATAATAAATAACAGTAATAATAATACTAATACTAATAAAACAAGTAAATAAACATCACATAATACATCAGAGAAAAAAAAATGTAAAAAAAAAGATCACAAAAGCTATCCTGAAAAGGTAAGTTTTAAGAGCTTTTAGGGTTAGGAGTAAGGGTTAGATAACATTAAATAAGATTTCTGTATGAACTTGAATGCAAACATACATATTTCAATTCACACAAAGTTTAAATGTAAAAGTCTTGTGCCTATATGTTTATCCTTAAGAAACCTCCCTGAGACTTCATGAGAAAGAAACTTTGAGAGTAACCAGACTCAAAACGGAATCGATTCTCATATTCGACACCGAATGTCCATTCATTCCATCATTGTTCAGGAGCGCTGTTCAGCGATGGGTCCTGAAATGCAAACGTGTTCATGCAGATTGCAGTCCTAAACCACTGTAGCAGACTGTTGATTTTAATTGCCCAGTTGCTCAGAAACATCATGAATCTTTGGGTTGTTGATGTGGAACCAACCTTAGCCGTCTACAACTGAAGAGCACTCCATCCAGAGGTAAGATCTTGGGATGAACCGGTGGATCCAAAGAAAAGAAAGGAACAGGAGCACTAGCTTCTCTATGTATATTTCTATAATTGGAATTTATATGAAGAGTCTCCAGTGAAAGCTCCATCCTGAGAAGTTCTCACGAACAAGGAGTTGATGCTTTGTATTTACAGTGCCTTGCGAAAGTATTCGGCCCCCTTGAACTTTGCGACCTTTTGCCACATTTCAGGCTTCAAACATAAAGATATAAAACTGTAATTTTTTGTGAAGAATCAACAACAAGTGGGACACAATCATGAAGTGGAACGAAATTTATTGGATATCTCAAACTTTTTTAACAAATAAAAAACTGAAAAATTGGGCGTGCAAAATTATTCAGCCCCTTTACTTTCAGTGCAGCAAACTCTCTCCAGAAGTTCAGTGAGGATCTCTGAATGATCCAATGTTGACCTAAATGACTAATGATGATAAATAGAATCCACCTGTGTGTAATCAAGTCTCCGTATAAATGCACCTGCACTGTGATAGTCTCAGAGGTCCGTTTAAAGCGCAGAGAGCATCATGAAGAACAAGGAACACACCAGGCAGGTCCGAGATACTGTTGTGGAGAAGTTTAAAGCCGGATTTGGATACAAAAAGATTTCCCAAGCTTTAAACATCCCAAGGAGCACTGTGCAAGCGATAATATTGAAATGGAAGGAGTATCAGACCACTGCAAATCTACCAAGACCTGGCCGTCCCTCTAAACTTTCAGCTCATACAAGGAGAAGACTGATCAGAGATGCAGCCAAGAGGCGCATGATCACTCTGGATGAACTGCAGAGATCTACAGCTGAGGTGGGAGACTCTGTCCATAGGACAACAATCAGTCGTATACTGCACAAATCTGGCCTTTATGGAAGAGTGGCAAGAAGAAAGCCATTACTTAAAGATATCCATAAAAAGTGTCGTTTAAAGTTTGCCACAAGCCACCTGGGAGACACACCAAACATGTGGAAGAAGGTGCTCTGGTCAGATGAAACCAAAATCGAACTTTTTGGCAACAATGCAAAACGTTATGTTTGGCGTAAAAGCAACACAGCTCATCACCCTGAACACACCATCCCCACTGTCAAACATGGTGGTGGCAGCATCATGGTTTGGGCCTGCTTTTCTTCAGCAGGGACAGGGAAGATGGTTAAAATTGATGGGAAGATGGATGGAGCCAAATACAGGACCATTCTGGAAGAAAACCTGATGGAGTCTGCAAAAGACCTGAGACTGGGACGGAGATTTGTCTTCCAACAAGACAATGATCCAAAACATAAAGCAAAATCTACAATGGAATGGTTCACAAATAAACATATCCAGGTGTTAGAATGGCCAAGTCAAAGTCCAGACCTGAATCCAATCGAGAATCTGTGGAAAGAACTGAAAACTGCTGTTCACAAATGCTCTCCATCCAACCTCACTGAGCTCGAGCTGTTTTGCAAGGAGGAATGGGCAAAGATTTCAGTCTCTCGATGTGCAAAACTGATAGAGACATACCCCAAGCGACTTACAGCTGTAATCGCAGCAAAAGGTGGCGCTACAAAGTATTAACTTAAGGGGGCTGAATAATTTTGCACGCCCAATTTTTCAGTTTTTTATTTGTTAAAAACGTTTGAAATATCCAATAAATTTCGTTCCACTTCATGATTGTGTCCCACTTGTTGTTGATTCTTCACAAAAAATTACAGTTTTATATCTTTATGTTTGAAGCCTGAAATGTGGAAAACGGTCGCAAGGTTCAAGGGGGCCGAATACTTTCGCAAGGCACTGTACATGAAGTATTTCGAAATAAATAGGTACCCTTGGCATGGAAGAACAACAGGCAGCACAGTGTTCACTGAAATCAGGTTACTATCTATATTGAGTTTTGTATTCTTCCGGTCTATGTATGTTTTTTTCTTTCTTTCTTCCTGGATTTGCCAGTTTCCGCCCAATGCCAAAAAACATGCCACTACATGGATTGGTGCTTCTAAATATCAGAAAGTACATAATTGTGTGTCAGTGGTGTCTTGTGTTGGTTGGGCATCCTATCTAAAGTGTGTTGTATCCTGCATCATATCAAGTTTTCTCAGAATTGGGTTCTGCAGACACGATGGATGGATGGATGGATGGATGGATGGATGGATGGATGAAAGTATATATATGCAGGGATTTCTAGGTAACATACGTACTCAAAGTACTAAAGATGTACTTTTGATTCTTATTGCACTTCAAGATCTTAGAAACAGTAGCCTTGTTTTCTGGGAATGCACCCCAGGTTCAGATCTGAAAATCTTTTCTGAAAAAAATCACCCTCTTGGAAACAAATGGTTCTTTTACGGATTCTGAAATTGCCAGTTGCTTCCAGTGTAGCCTCCTCTATATCACGTCCCTAACGCTTGGCCAGAAGAGGGCATTCCGATTCTGTCTGACAAAGTTCCCGGAGCCGCATCTGCATTTCTGCTCGTTCACCGCGCGCGGGGAGAAGACGAGGAGCAGTCGCGCGGAGGAGGAAATCCTTTCAAAGTCGTTGTTTTTTTTATTATTATAATTATTATTTCCTCGAGTGGATCATAAATCCTAATAGAAATCTTTCCTGGGATTTTTCTGTGTGATTTAAAAAAAAAAAAAAAAAAGAAAAAAAAAAAGGGTTATTATTGTAATTAATTGAAAAAATCGCCCGTGTCGCTCGCGCTGCCGGTGGAGCCGCTGTGGTGCTTGTCTTGCGCAATGTGGCACGACGCTCGCGCGGGGATGGACGCCGGAACCTTTTGGAATTTAGCTTAAAGTTTTGATTTATTTGTATGATTCCGGATATCGTTTGAAGGAAAAGAAAAATATACTAAGACTTGGATGTGTGTGTTTTTTTGTTTTTTGTTTTTTTTTTTAAATGCGTCTTCGGATAAATGGCGTATTTTTTGACATATTTTTTTTTCTTTTTCTGGCGCGTTTCTTCGCTCGGAACCCTTGACGGAGACTCGGGGTATTTGATGTGACGTTTCCGTCAGAGCCGGTTCTACGACATGCTGCATGGTCACGACGGAGGAACCGACACACGCGGACACCGGGCATCGACGACGCGCGAGCGCTGCGGCGGAGCTCTGATTGCGTCGCGGGACCGGCGGTGGCGGCGTGTGCTGCGCGCGTCGGCTCCGGTTTGCGGGCTCGGGGAGACGCGTGCCATGCGGAGGAATCGGGACGCGAGACGCGCGTGAAAAAAAAAAAAAAACCCTACCGACTGTCCACACTGATGAGTAAGTTTTGCTTCTTCTTCTTTTTTTTTTTTTAACGCAAATCAGTGAGTTGAATGCGCTTTGCGCTGTTTTTCCTTGATTTTCATCCCCCCCTGTGTCAGTGAAGCACCACGCGCTGCTCATGATGCCTATCGGTTTTGCACCGTTATGTGGCCTCGTTCCTTTTAGATAGTTTTAGAGGCTTCACCTTGCAAAAGCCCAAAATATATAAAAACAAAACGTTTATTTTTTTTTTTTAGTGTGTTTGCTTAGATGCATTTCTCGATTCATTTCTATGGAGCTTCAGTGCAGCTCTTGCAAGGATGGAAGCGGGACAACCTGACGGAGCGCGAGCGCTCGTGATGGAACGACTGCGACGTCTTATTTCGCTTAAGAGAAAAAAAAAAAAAAAAAAAAAACTATCAAGACGAGGAGAGATCAACACGTTACCGAGTGTCATTTTTGTTTATTCTGCGTCAGTCGCGCGGAATTGGGGCTTTTCTCTAATTTGATACTCAGTGAGTGTAGGTGTATTGTGTGTGTGTGCGTGCGCGCGCGCGCGCGCGCTTGCTCGCTGTGCATTACAGACTGTGGTGTACGCGCAGCGTGCGGCTGTGCGCGCTCGCGTGTGCGCCTGTGTGGGTGGATGAGTGTCTGAGAGTGTGACGAAGGCGTGAAGAGCATTCAACGCAACATTTTTTCTACCCCCCCCCAACCCTCCCCCATGTGAGGCAATTCTTTATACATTCATCATCTTTGTCTTAAACCCTGTTTTTTTATTATTATTAATATTATTATGATTATTCGTCTTCTTGAACTCTGCGTTTCGGCAAACTGTATTTTTATTCCCATGAAAAAAGCGCGTTCAGTGTATGTGCACGTCGCTTTATGTAGGAACGTGTTGCGTGGAAATCAGGGTTGTGTGCTCGTGCGAGGCAGGAACACTGAGAAGCTTATTGTGCAACATGTGCAACAAGATGCAGCAACGTGTCATTGGGGTTGAATAGCTTGCTGATGCCCCTTTTTTTTAAATGTTTTGTTGATATATATTTTAATGTATTATGCTGATAGTCGGTCCCATAACTGACCATGACGACCACAAAAAGGTTGCGTTTCAAATGCATCGTTCATACTGGAGCGTTCCTCTGTTTCTGCCCATTAATTTTTTTGTTCTTGTTTGGTTTTTTGTTTTTTTTATTACGGTTTTGTTTAATTACTAAAACATTGCATGCCAGTAGAGAAGTTGTAGCTCAGTTGATGTTCTCTGATCTCAAGGTTATGACTTAACACTGCCATGCTGCTACTGCAGGGCCCTTGAGGACCCTCAACTGCTCCGTTTCATAAATGAGATGATTGTACGTTGCTCTAGATGAGGGTGTCTGCCAAATGCCCTAAATTGTTTGAGTGTAACAGGTTCACCACTTATGGAGCACTTCGTTAGGAACACCTGTACACCAAGTCATTCGTGCAATTATCAAATCAGCCAATCACCTGGCAGCAATGCCGTGCAGAAAATCAGGCAGATGTGGAGGATCAACTTCAGGGAAATGTTCACATTAGTCATTAGAATGGAGTTCCAGATTTGAGTTGTTTCCATGTCTGCTGATCTCCCTGGGTTTTCACACCGAACGTTTTCAAGAGTGTACTCCAGTGAAAAAATCCAGTGAGGGGCAGTTCTGCAGACTAAAACACCTTGTTGATGAGAGAGAGAGATCAATGGAAAATGGGCAGGCTGGTTGCAGCTGACAGAAAGGCTGCAGAAGATCAGATATCCACCCTGAACAATTGTGGTGAGCAGAAAAGCATTTCAGAACATGGCAAACCTTATATGGATGAGCTACACCAGGAAAAGACCATTTCGGGTTTGTCTTCAAGCCAAGAACAGAAAAGTGAGACTGCAGTAGGTGACACTCATCATAACTGTACAGTTGAAGACTGGAAAAATGTAGCCTTAACTAATGAATCTTGATGTCTAGCAGGTGCCCAGATGTTAGGATCAGAGTTTCACACAATCAACATGATTTCATGGACCTACCCTGCCTTGTGTCAGCATTTCAGACTGGTGAAGGTGGTGTGATCATATAAGGGATATTTTCTTGCCATTTTTGGGGTCCATAAATATAAATCAGCCATGGCTTAAATCCAGCAGTCTATGAGCACTGTTGATGATCATGTGTATCCATTCATAACCACAGTTTACCATCTTCTAATGGTTTATTCTAGCATGATAATGCACCATGACTCGAAGCAAACCAAACAGGGTTCTTCAGTGGCCTTTCAGTCAAAAAATTGAATCCACCTGGAAAAGAAAACATGAGATTCACAGCATGGAAGTGCACCTGAAAAATCCGCAGGTATCGCGTGATGCAATCATGTCAGCATGGCGCAAAATCTCAAAGGAATGCTTCAAACATCTTGTGAAATCCATGGCACAGTGAAATGAGTTTGTTTGAAAGCACTAGAAGGCCCTAACCAGTATTTGTAAAGTTGTAAAGCGTTCCTTATAAAGTGCTTACTGAGTGTATGAATGTGTCATTATTAATATAAAACTGACAGATGCCTAATGTATATTCATTTAATGGAAATGGAAGGCCTTTTATGACCCCAATTAAAGTTACTATTATGATTACATAACTGCAGAATGAAATTAACAGGCAAATGCATTATTTATATGGTGTGTATGTGTATATACTGTTTATTACATATACACACTGTTCAGGCATAACATTATGACCACCTGCCTAATATAGTGTTGGTCCCTTTTTGCTGCCAAAACAGTCCTGATCCATCAATCATTAATAGCATCAATGGGCCTCGACCGCTCACGACCCTGTCGCCGGTTCACCACTGTTCCTTCCTTGGAGCACTTTTGATAGATTCTGACCACTGCAGACCAGGAACATCTCACAAGAGTTGCAGATTTGGAAATGCTCTGACCCAGACGTCTAGACGTCACAATTTGTCAAACTCGCTCAAATCCTTATACTTGCCCATTTTTTCTGCTTCTAACTTCAACATTGAGGACAAAAATATAATTTGCTGCCTAATAAATAAATCCACCCACTTACAGGTATTATTAGATAGGAAAAATTTCAGTGGTCATAATCGACTGATGTGGCCTGATTGGTCTCTCTCTCTCTCTCTCCCTCCCTCTCTCTCTCTCTCTCTCTCTCTCTCTCTCTCTCTCTCTCTCTCTCTCTCATATATATATATATATATATATATATATATATATATATATATATATATATATATATTTATTTATCTTTATTTTTTCTTGGTTCCTGTCTAGGATGCAAGACAATAGGGCAGGTGAACATTCACATTTGCCCAACATTAATATCCGACATGTAGGACTTGTGGTTTCAATTCATTAGTTATTATTGCAAACAAGCAACATGAAAAGTAGAGTCTTGCGCATTTCTTTAGCCGAGACCAAATGATGCACTGCATTGCTGTAGTTATGGATGAGTCCGAGCCAGAATTCCAACATTATGATGTGCTGAAAAAAAATCTAAATAAATAAATACATTTGAGTTTATGTTATGTTTATTTCAGATATATATTAGACCAAATATACTGGTTGAAATATCAGATCACTGCAATATTCTTGCATCCTTCTGTATCAGCTGATTTGAGTTCGATTAGCCATCGATCAGATTTTATTGATTACTGTTCCTGTGTCATAGGGGGGCAGTACAGCTATACTCTATGTAGACCTGTATAAGAGTATGTTCTCTATCGGTCACTCTAGACATTACGTCTGGGAATAATCAGATTTTTCACTAGACATACACCCCAGTACCAGGCTAATTGCATAATGAAGAGCAGTGTCATCAGAATGTGCCGATACGTCCATCCCATCCATTTTCTTCTATGTGCATTATAAATTAATTGATATAATAAACCGATAACAGCTGAGGCCATGGATTAATGTTTGAGCTTAATTCAATTTAAAAGGTCCGAGAGAAGCCCTCAGACCGATTCATGATTCTGGAAACTGGATAGAGATCTACTATCTAATAATAGAAAAGCAATACAATTAACGATTTGAGCTTGTAAAGAGTTACTGAATCAGTTTTATAACACAGTTGATCATATTTGAAAACAGGATTATAAATGTCTCACCTGTGCATGATAGAAATTCAGTTGCACAAAGGCTGAAAGCATGGCAGCAGCAGGTCCAGGGAAGCGTAACTGATTTGGTTGGCTGCCACTTATTTAAGTAGTAATTTTGGTCTAATAGCGTGGCTCTGGCATGTCTTAAAAACCCTGTCCCTTTCATACTGCAGTGGATCCAGTTGTGTTGTATGAATGGTTGGTTCTCATACAGTGTTTGCTATTATTAGATGTGAAAAAATAAGCTGTGACAGAACTAATTCAGGCGCTCAGCATTGTTAATTAGATCCTGTGTGACCAATGACGGAATATGTTGGTTCTAAGATTTGAGCATTAACAGTGATCCCTTCGAAAAAAAAAAATGAAGGCCTAACTTTTTTTTTTTCTTTTTTACATCTGCTTTCTTTCAGGCTCTGCCATGCGACGGCGATGGTTTGTGGTGCTGCTGGTGCAGGCATGGCTCTCTGCGAGTTTTTCGAATGGTGAGCGGCCGTGCCCACGGAGCTGCCGCTGCGATGGCAAGATTGTTTACTGCGAGTCCAGTGCATTCCGCGACGTGCCAAAAAACCTGTCTGGTGGCTGTCAGGGTTTGTCTCTGCGCTACAACAGCTTGGCAAGCTTGCGTGCTGGCCAGTTTGTTGGCCTCAACCAGCTCATTTGGCTCTATCTTGACCACAACTACATCGCGACCGTGGACGCTCGTGCTTTTCAAGGAATACGGAGGCTCAAAGAGCTAATCCTGAGCTCCAACAAGATCATGCACTTGCATAATACCACATTCCACCTGGTACCAAATCTGAGGAACCTTGACCTGTCGTACAACAAACTGCAGGCCCTGCAGCCAGGTCAGTTCCAAGGACTGCGCAAACTCATCAGTTTGCACATGCGCTCCAACTCTTTGAAGAATCTACCATCTCGCCTGTTTCAGGATTGCCGCAATCTTGAATTCCTCGACCTTGGATATAACCGGCTGCGCAGTATCACACGTAACGCGATGTCGGGGCTCGTGAAGCTGACAGAACTCCATCTGGAGCATAATCAGTTCTCGAAAATCAACTTTTCCAACTTTCCCCGGCTTTATAACCTGCGCGCTCTTTACCTGCAGTGGAATCGCATCCGGACCATGAGTGAGGGACTTACATGGACCTGGAGTTCTCTCCAGAAGTTGGACCTTTCAGGGAATGACCTACAGGAGCTGGAGCCAGAGGTCTACAAATGCATGCCAAACTTACAGACACTTAATGTGGATTCCAACAAGCTGGTTAACATCTCTCAGGAAGTTGTGTCAGCTTGGATATCCCTGAGCATGATCAGCCTTGCTGGCAACATGTGGGACTGTGGACCAGCAGTCTGCCCTCTGGTAGCTTGGCTGAAAAATTTTCAAGGAAACAAGGAGACTCCCATGATTTGCGCCTCGCCCAAAGAGTCTCAAGGCGAGAAAGTCTTGGATGCTGTCGAGGCAAGTGGTGTGTGCAAGGTCACTTATGTTACTCCCTCGTTTGCAAGTTCTACAACTACCCTTTCGGGTGCCCCTGCTCTGAATGCAGCTCTTCCCTTTGCACCCACGCTTCATTCTGGAGGCAGCAGAAGGGGCCAGGGCACCTCCTTGCAACATCCCACCCCTTCAAGACCACCCCTATCTGATGTCTCTCAACCTGATCAAGATTTTGAGCCCGTGTCCTTCCACAAGATAGTGGCAGGGAGCGTCGCACTCTTTTTATCCGTCGCAATGATTCTCCTAGTGATTTATGTGTCGTGGAAGCGCTACCCGAGCAGCGTCAAGCAGCTGCAGGAAAACTCTTCAGCTGCCCGCAAACGCCGGAAAAAGTCACGGGAGACTGAACGTACGCTCAGCACCCCCTTACAGGAGTACTATGTGGACTACAAACCTTCAGGCTCCGAGGCCACTGATGTTCTGGTCAATGGAACAGGGCCATGCACATACTCCATATCCGGTTCCAGAGAATGCGAGGTATGACTCTACACTTCTTGTTAACTTCTGTAACCAAAACCTTTTCCCTGTTTGGCATTGAAAGGAAAAGAAAAAAAAAAAAAAAACAGCTCGGTGTAAATTGCTTTTAGAAAAATGGTGCCGTGATTTTGGTTTTGTCATTTTGTCGATTCCATGTTGGCGGCTAGAATTATTTATAAGAGTGGGATGTCAAATAATTTAAAGGCTATTTGGCTCGGACTGTTTTTTTTTTTTTTTTTTGTTGTTTGTTTTCATTGATTTCTGGCAAATGTGTGCATTTTGATTTCAGTATGCTAAAGAATGTGATATGTTGTATGTGTTCAGAGTCGTTTTGGAAAAAAAAAAAAAAAAAAACCCACTGCTGTATTTGCAATAAATATCTGCTGTCACATCAGCACATATGATCACAGACACTGTTTACCTGCACAAATGTACTTTTTAAACAAGGTTTTTTTTTGTTTGTATTTTTAATGTTGTGGGTCGAAAGATTTTGTATCGATTACATTTCATTTCTTAGCACAAATACAATGTCTACAGTGTGGTAAATAGGGGAGTAGCACTACGGGTAATAGAAAATAGATAATTTGATGCATTCGATTGCATTCGGATAGCGAAGTGGCGCAAATGTTTCCTACTGGTTCTCATTTTTCTTACAAAAAAACCCCGAAAATCTACTTTAACCAGACGACTTGGCAAAACTGAAGACAATGAATCTAATGAAGCTAGTTTTCTTTCATTGCTTGCCTCACTAGCAATTTGGTGTGAAATATGATGTTTTCTTTTTTTTTTCAACTGAAATCCACCAATGAGATGCCTGCAAACAATGGCCCTGAGTAACAGAATAGCTACAAATGTACTTGTCTTAACTTCAGTGCAATATGCTATGCTAGCTGGCAGAAAATAGCTGATCGATTGGAGAGTTAAAAATTTTTTCAAAAATCACTGCTTTATTGTTGGAGGATCTTTTATTATATAAATTGACTCGCAGAAAAAACTTTGATTTAAAGTCTGCAGGATGATTTCTTTTTTCGGGATGGTTTATATCGGGAGAGGACAATCTGCTGAGACAGCTGAAAACGCAAGCGTAATTACCAAAATAAATAATTCAGGTATCATCCGACCCTCTATAACTCATCATGCACATGGACATCAAACACTCTCATAACAACAAACCCTGATTTTGTATGTGCTTCGGCGAACGCCGGGTCTTCTTGCCCCCTTTTGATGTGCTTTTAATAAGGGGTTTAGATTGCCAGTGTTGTGATTGTGTTACCAGAAAGGACAGCACTTTCCTGTCTTTTCTCTTTCTACTCTAACAAGCTTCCTCAATCCACGTGAACCTGCTGATGAATCTGTAACAAGATCATCCTGTTCTCTCTTTTCCGGCAGCTTTTTTACCTATTGCTTTTTTTTTTTTATCTATTTCCAGTTTCAAATCCGAACCTTATTCTTTTTTTTTTCCCATTTGTTTAATAAGCATTATTTGTGTGTGTGTGTGTGTGTGTGTGTGTGTGTGCTT
>JAAIIK010000074.1:2290777-2317778 GCA_014706435.1 Silurus glanis
ATATATATATATATAAGTATGGAAATGAGCATGTTTCCGAGGTATCCCTTGACGATTATATTTATGGTGATGGTGATGATATTTTTGTGTTCAGCTGCACTAGCAGCGATTCCTCCTTCCCTCTGGGTCTTGGAAACCTGTCAGCTCCTTGCAGGAATGTTCGCATCAGTCGTAGCCAATCCGTCTGGCAATGCCACGACGGAAACACTTGGACGCACGAATCGGTCTTGAACCTAAACAGTGCAGGGGAGAAGATGATAGATTGAAAGACACGATGCAAGATGGGTAAACAGGTAAGGAAAACGGACTGACAGAAAAAGGGGAAGATGGTCAAGGCCGCAGAGAGCTCACGGGTGTATAGAATGGCTTCCAGACAAACTCCTCATTGCTTCAGTCAAAAAAAAAAACAAAAAAAAAACGATTTTCTTTTCAAAAGGCGCAGCAGCGTGTGGAAGACTCCCACAGATTAGGCTCATTTGCTTTGTGACTGATTCATCTAGACATTCATCATAGCAGACTTCCACATTTTATTTGCATTTCATCTTGGAGCATCCTCAGGGCATTCATCGAGCGAGTTAGCTACGCGAGCAAGTTGCAGGAGGCGTGAGGTTCCATTGGGTTATCTCGTTAACTTTTAACCACAGGATGATTTAAACCATGCTTTCATAAAATACAACAAATCCTGTTTAAGGTACGTCCTAAGGATCGGCTCACTTACAGTGCATGAGGGATTTGCAGTATTGGCAACTTTCACGTAAAAATAACCAGAAATAAAAGGTGTAATCTACATAATGAGTAAACCCAAATTGGCAAACTTGAAAAAAAAAAAAAAAAAAAAATATATATATATTTTTTTTTTTTTAACTGGAACCAACACAAAAAAATTAACATAGACTTCAAATAAAAAAAATGTAATAATAATGACATGACACAATAAGATTCAAACAAAGATGACAAACATTCAATTGTAGTGTTCGGAAGATCGAATCATTTTAGTGACTTGGTTCTTTGAATCTCGTTGAATGGATCTTTTTATTTATTTATTTTTTTTAGTCATTTATTTCATTTCGTTCCTTCATCGCGTAGGCAAAAAGTGACAAAAGGACGAACGACTCGGACCAGAGGACTCATGAATGATTCAATTCTGTTTCCTGTTAGCATCTACGGGAGTCACGTGATAAAAGACTATAAGAGTCGAGATGTAAACAAATCAATTTGGGTTCCTGTATATAACCTACAGGGATTTTGCGATGCTTTGCTCATGCTCAAAATGAACGAATCCTTTATGAAAGACCCCTCACTAATAGCTGCTTAGTGATTTGGCGATCTAGATACCACTAACCAATGAATGTAAACCACTGTTAAGATCCATTTCCAATAAAGGCTTATGCCTGAATACCAGCAACTATACACTTTTGAGTGCTTTTCTTCATCCTCGTTGTATATTTTTGCTCCTTTCCTAAAAACTAATGTTCAGCACTTCTGGCAAATGTTTTCCATAAATCCATTATTTATGGAATCAGTCAAACAAATAAATAAACATCTGAAACTTCAGGAAATTGGACACCCGAAGCATCATGTGTTGTGGTCAGATGAAACATTTTGGTCATGCACGCCCTCATCATTAATTATTGATACTTTGATGCTGGTGGTTCAGGAGGTCTGAAGAAGATTCATTTAGCAGGATATTTCTGCCTGAAACATTGATGAATCTGCCAGCATGTTCAGCTCTGGGCATAGATACAGTAGATGTTTCACCATAGTACTGCACAAAACTTACTATTAAATTAACCCAGAAATAAAAGTTTGTACCTCATTATATGGACTTATTTATAGACACCTTGCCATAAATTGTTCTTTCTCAAACTGTTACCAGAGTGCAAGAGAATGTAGCATGAAATATTTCCTTCAATAGAACCAGCAGAGCCAAACTTGTTCCAGCATGACCTTTCCCCTGTGTACAAAGCCAGCTCCTTAAAGATATGCTTTTTTTATGGGTTGGAGTGGAAGATCTTCTGCTAGAGTGCTCTAACTTCAACCTTATTGAACACCTTTGGGGTGAATGTGAATGCTGACTGCACCCCAGGCCTCCTCATCTCACCTACATCAGTTCCTGACTTGTGGCTGAATGAGCACAAATCCCCACAAGCACACTATAGTATCTAGTGGAACATCATCTCTTCTCTTCTGGAGGTTATTATAACATGATAATGTATATGAAGGGATGTGCATCTCTATAAGTGAAGCCAATGCGATTAACCAATGATACGATACACTAAAGATACATATGAAGCAGCTACTAATGCAATGCGATCTGATTCCCCCCCCATTACGGTGCATCGCAATCCGATTTCGTTTCGATTAAACACGACACGATCCGATGCGATACGATACGACGCAATAGAAAAAATATGATGCAATTTAATGTGATACTGATGCTTCACTTTTATTTCTTTGGTTCAAACAGACAGCAAATGATCAATTACCGCTTGTCCTTTTCACAGACAGGCCTTTGTAGTGCAAAAGATGTAATAAACAGTCCTTTTTTCGTTCTGGCTCCAGCAAGACGCAGCTCTGCCTCTGCCATGCTAATCTGTATTCTATGTGACTCTCATGACACGCCTCGGTCTTCGTAGCGTTGCGATACGTCATGTTTACGTAGCAGCAGTGGTGCTGAGAAACAGAGAAATCAAACTACATATAATATATTAATCACAAATGATTGGTCACTTTCTAAATAATAAAAGAATAGCGTATCTACTCATGATTATATATAAATATGTTTTGAAATCGATGCATCACATCGGTAACGTTTAATTGCACTAATGCTAAGCATATACAGTATATATACTGTTTTTGCTCATTACCGTGTAATTTTCATTAAAATGGATTCATGTATTAATATTGTTAAATAAATAGTTATAGCAAAAACATGTAATTAGTCCTCTAGTTGCTTACATTAGCGCTAATTAGCCAGTTGCTTTATCAAAAAGGGGGTCATAATATAGCAAAGAGGCATTTTCTGTGCTTCCATTTCCTTTCTGTGTACGAGTGTGACTTGTTTACCGCATCCTCTCTCCATCTCCTGCGGCGGACATGATGTGGTTCGGCTGCTCGGTGGTGCAGCAGAGTCGAAGTCAGCCGGTGATTGATGAGTCCTGTTCGCTCTCCTGCGATTCGGTATTCTGCTCACACAACTGACTTGCGGGTCTTTTCACATCACACTAACGAGCCAGATTCAAACATACGTTTCGGCTTGCTTTCGGCTTTTGTCTTGGAAACGCGCGTTCTCCTGACACCTTTCTACCCTCGGCGTCTTATCACGAGTGACAAGAAACGCCGGATAAAAAGTGTTTAGGGAGAGCGAAAGAAAGCGAGAACGAGAGAGAGAGAAAAAGAGAGAGAGAGAGAGAGAGAGAGAGAGAGAGAGAGAGCTTCCTCTGCCCTAACCTTGAGACAAGCTCGCTGTAAAGCAGGTGCTTCAGTGAAAATTTAACATCCTGCGTTGTTAAACGTAATTCCCGGAGTACAATGCGGGACTGATTTGAAAAGCAAAGCAATAAAGATGTCTTTATCGATGAAACTGACAATGCCCACGGTAAGGATTTATTGCCCCGTGAATCTCACAAAGCTGCGTCGGGACCAGTAATGAGGTGTTTGTCATTCAATAGCCCTTGCAACAGGGCGGGCTCGGGTTCGGTCTGATCAGCAACTCGACGCCTCGACACGTGTTTAAAGAACAGCGGAAAAGGATAACGAGGCCCACTTGTCAGAGAGATGAACAGGGGCCGGGTTGTCGCCTTGCTGTCGAGCAGGTCCACATCTTCACTTCCTCCAGCTGCAGGATCCTCCACCTGTTCAGGCACATCACTTTCAAACCTAGAATTGTTAGAAACATGAATTATGCATGATGAATAGCTGATTAGCCTGCAACTTGATGTGTCAGTGTTTCACCTGTTGCCTCGGATTGTCAAAAATGAAAAAAAAAGTCTCCTGGGGATGGAAAAGAAATTTACATCTTCTGAAAATAGCTTGGAGAAAGAGTTTAGAAAAAATTATTGTAAAAAATGAACGATAGCAGTTTGCATTTAATATTTAGTCTATATAAGAAAAGATCAATAAATGTTCTTTATTTGTTCAAACCCACTAGGCACCATTGCCCTAATGAAAATCACTACCACAATAGATTTTGTATATGTTTAACAAAGAAGAAAAAGAGGCAAGTTTTTTAACAGCCCCAAGAAAATGCATAATTTTCCAGGAACTTTTGTTTTGATTTTTTTGAACGTATTATTTATTTATTTATTTATTTATTTATTTTTTATTATTATTATTATTATTATTATTATTATTATTATTATTTTTATTATTATTATTATTATTATTATTATTATTATTATTGCATATGACCCTGTTCTCTGTTCTTGGGGTAGAAATATGAAGTTACACACATCTTAATGTAAAATCTTAATGTCCTGCATGACTGTGAAGCAACACTGGGAGATAGTTGTTGATCTGCCCAGGTCAAATAATGGATATGAGAAAAAGTGCTGAAAATGGAAAACTCGGAAGTTTGGAAAGCTCGGTCATTTGATTTTTGCTTGGCATCAAGTGGAAATGTTTATTTAAAGCAATTCATTCATTCATCCATCTTTCTATCTATCTATTCATCTTAAGTAAATACTTTGTCCTGGGTCAGGGTTGCAGAGTATTTGATGCCCACTCGAGAAACACCAAGAGGCGGGAAGTGGAATTACACCCCGGATAGGATTCCAGGCTGTTCTGAGATGCCATTCACACATTCATTCAATTTAGCCTAGCTAATCCACCAATCAGCATTGTTTTGAACATTGGAGGAAAACAAAGGACCTGGAAAAAACCCACACGGACACACAAACAGAAACCTAAGCTCAGGGTTGTGGAAGCCTGTAACTGTAAGGAAGCTACTCAGAGCACTACCATGGCATGTTTTTTCATTTTTAGATTGAATATGACTTTTTTATTTTTTTATTTTTTTTTCATTAAGTTTGATTAATTCAAAGGCTGGTTAATTATTAAAGGTTTAAAAACCGATAATTTATTTATTCCATACATCCACATAAAAAAGCACAGAAGAACCCATGCTGACATGCACTAATGTGTGTTTACTGGCTCAAAACCTCAAAAGGCTTGGATGGCATTCGATATTTATCCCTCTTGCCTGTGAGCAATTAGGGCACTAGCATGGCTCTTTGGTTGTGCTCTGTATTGTAGTCATGATACATTCGCATTAAAGGCTTAGGTCCTTAATGCATGCACATTTTCGACTGATCCATTTGCTTTGAAGAAAAACGAACAAAAAAATAAAAAACAAAGAACAACAAATTCTAACTTTTTTTCTCGTTTTAACCAAAAGCCATTTGATTGAGAAATTAATCACCATTAGGCTGAACTCTAACGTTTTTTATTCATCAAATTGATCATTTTTTTTAGCTTTCAGCCCTGTAAATAATGAAAATGGACTAATCCTCTTGACAGGAGAAAGCAATTGTTGAAGATTAATGTGTGTGCCACCAATCTGGTTATCAGGTCAGCAACAAAAAAAATGCAGAAAATGCAAGGAGGAGATTTAGGACCGTTTTCCTTATGCTTATTGAGCGTGAAAAAACTCGTTTTGCACCTGAATATAATTCTGTAAGCTCGAAAACTGTGTCAAGTGTTCGAGCACAAACGAAGAACGCGCAGCGATGCCACCTGGGTCTTTGTGTTTTGCTGTGAAAAATGGATTTCATATGCATGCCATGTCTTTGTAAAGTGAGCGAAGGAAGATTTTATTAGAACGGTACCCCTGTACAGCTTGTATTTTATTACGAAAATATTGGAGCTGAAATAGCTCTTTACCCCGTCCCCGCCACCGTATGTGCTATAATGGGAAAAAGAAACTGTACTGAAGATGACACAAAGGTGAATACACAACAGAAACAGGAAAATGCACTGAAAACGAGGGAGCAGGTATGCTTTCTAAGGGGCTGAAGGTCAGAGGAGGTGTGTGTGTGTGTATATATATATTTATATATATATATATATATATATATATATATATATATATATACATGCTCCCCATTCACGTGTATGTAACTGGACTGGAGGAGAAAAAAAGGATGCTAGCATGGCGGTTCTACACACAGTAGTAAGTGTCTAGCATGTCCTGTTACTGACAGACGGCACACATGTAGCAGACCTGCCCAGACACCGTTAATCGAGATGCCAGACATTAGTGTTAGTGTGTGCATGGAACAGCGGGTGGTGCTGAAGTTGAGTTTCTTAATGCCATTTTAACTTAACTGAAAAACAAACTGCATAAACAAAACATATTGGCGTCTGCGCAAGTAAGTCAACGCTGCTATTACTTCCGGAGGAAGTTATACCCCTAATAGTTTTTAAAGCAGCGTACCAGGAAACTGTTAGACATCATATCCTTACATACAATGTGTGAAAATTGTAGAACAAATATTGTCCAATGCCTATTTGTCCATGGAGCCTCATTAATTTGATTTCCCAGGCAACCTAAAACGAAGGACTGGGCAGCATGTTATTGCTTTACCTCGTGAGCTAGATAATAAACATATCACTTGTCAACTCACAGTATGGGGCCTCACAATACACCAATCACATGCCTACTCTTAGGCATATTTAGCCTGCTATATAGCAAAAAAATAATAATAATGTTAGTCCTAAATACATAAGATGATGTATAACCAAGTGATAAGCATGCTACTCGTTTAGACACAACATCATAATATTCAACACCGAACATTTTACGCATGATTATCGAGCGCACTTTAAATTATCATTAATGCTGTCCAAATTTTCAAAGGCTGAGACCCGGTGAGAGATGGAACTGTCCTACCCAAGAGGCACACTCCATGTGATTTAGTGGCAATTGCACAATTTAATGTCTCTGCACCACATAATTTATTAAGATTATCATAAACTTGTGGCTGGAGAACAACACAAGGGCAGAGCAGTCAGCCACCCTGGAGTGAGTTACTGCCACCGGTTAAGCAAGACAGCCCAAGAAAGTGTGATATCACTTCCTTTTATATTTTGTTGTTCTGTCCACCCACAGGACAAAGCTGGTCAAAGCCTGACCTTCAGATATTTGCCCACTTCTACCCACTCAGTACAAGCTGAAATACACTAAAAGCTTCATTTTCTAGCTTTCTTTCTGCTTAGCAGGTATATCCTGCAAGACCACCCTGTGCACTTTTTAGATCAGATAGCTGACTCGAAACATTTCATAACAGCAACAAGAAGCCTTTTAAGAACCCCTTTGCGCTCGGCATCCATTTGGAAGGTCTGCAAAAATCTGAACCAGTGCATTATGGAATGGTTGTGCCAGCTTTGCCCACGCAAAAACAGGCATGCACTTAAGCACACTTGGGCGCTTATGTAACTGTAGCATTCCCTGCAATTTAGGAGCCAATCACCTGGACTCGATTCAACAGAACACAAGGCATACCTCTGGTGAGAGCCCTCAGCTTCAAATTAATTTATCCCGTTTGATCATACAGACCCAGGCTCCAGATTGCATGTACATGTGCGGTTTGGGACCTGGTGGGCGTTTCAAGTGCTGCTTTCCATGGCAGACCCTTCCAAATTGAGTGAAAGGGTCCTTAATTACATTCACACGGACAGGTTATTTGAAAACCTTTTGGCAAGTTTACCCAGTGCCTTTGTTTCTCATCTGACCAAAAGGAAAGAAAAGAGACCAATCTTCTGCTAATTCAAGTTTGACCCATTGTTCCATTTAGTCCCTGTTTTTAATAGCTTTTCAGGGAAATTCTCACATTAAAAAAAGAAAAAGTCAGAGAAAAATCTATTACTCGCTCATGAAAGACTCTTTACATTACAACAGACCTGCAATCAATGCCATGAACATTTCTCATCTCTGGTGCAGGAAGAATAATGATTTTTTTTTAAATGTCTGAACTTGGAAATATTTTGTTCTGTTTGGTATTTCTGAATGCCCATTGAGGAGCAGAACAGAAATTACACCGAGTAGGAAAACATTTTCTAGTGCTTATGTAGGAAAAATAAAGAGTTTTTGAGGAGGATTGTTGGGGCTGTAAATTGTTATGCCTGACAGTACTGACAGCTCCAAGGGGAACATGTCAGTTTAGAGATTGGGATACTTGTTTGGGAATTTCTCCAAATTTTCACAAATAAGCTTTCTTTAGATTGTCTTGTATTCTTTAAGCTCCCAAAAACATGCTGGTTAGGAAATTGAAGTAGGTGTTAACATACGAGGTGGTCTTCAAAAAGTTTCTATTCTGACAGCTAGAACAAGTTAGAACAAGAAGTTAGAACAAATATATAAACGTGAAATCCTGCGTGAAACAGGGCGAATCTGCCACAGAGACGTTTGACACACGGCGATGCTGC
This sequence comes from Silurus glanis, assembly GCA_014706435.1. NCBI lineage: Eukaryota > Metazoa > Chordata > Actinopteri > Siluriformes > Siluridae > Silurus > Silurus glanis. The sequence continues at coordinate 2,299,202 of JAAIIK010000074.1, forward strand.
GACGAGGTGTTTCGTGCAAAACTTGTTACAAAACTAGTCTTGATACCACCTCGTACACGCTTCAACTCACTAAGGTGTATTTATTTAATAATGCATCTTCAGTACCATGGATAGCAATCCGTGGCCAAGGCATTTGCCTGGGTAGCCATGGAGCTGAGCAACAAGCAGCTAGTATGCAATATATGAAGACATATAATGAAGCTGAATCTCAAATTTCTGATTTGACAACCGACTCCATTTAAACATGGCAAATGCTTAGCAATTCTAAAGATTTATGTTGCTATATGTTTAGTGGAGGGTGCATGGATCTGCTATTAGGAGTTGGCATAAAGAGACTTGTGTAATGAATTCAGCTTCCCCTAATGAGTGTCCTCTCTATTGTGTGCCTTTCGCTCTATATTCTCTTCCTCCCTGTATCCCTGCACATTGCCTTCTTTCTCTTATTCTCTTTATCCCGGTGTTTATTTCGGCTTCCTCGACTCACACTTCCTCTCTGTCTTATTTTTCATCTTTTGTTGTATAACTTTACTTTCATCTCTGCTCTAAATCTCTTCCCCGCCCTCTCCTTCCATTTTTGCTTTTCTTTGGTTCTCTCTCTCTGAATTCTTTTGGTCGTGTTTCTTCTCATAAACAACACCTCAGACGCATTTTCTTGTTCTTTCCTCCACCTGCAAGTGTTTTATTCTCTCTTTCTTTCCAAGTGTCTTTCTTCTGATCCCAAGTGGATGGCTGCTGTATGCCACAAGGTGATAAACAAGCCCCCTGAGTAGTATAGAATGTCAGAACACGTGCATTGCTGATGGAGGACCGAGAGGAAGAAAGCATGACAAAAAGCATTTTATTCTGACTTGCTGCAGTCTACATGGTCAAAGGACACTTGGTTGGCATGTCTCCATGCTTATAGAGACTAGCATTGTGCAGGTCACCCGGTGCAAAGCTTGTGTTGTGAAGATTTATTTATCCAAGTATCATCTCAAGGAGCAAATGCATATTGAAAGGTGATGAGAGGTGGTCAAGAAAATGTTTGTAAAATAGTTTTGCCCTTAAAATTGGACAGTAGCTCTTAAAAAACAATGGTGTTTGGCATCCTGTCTGTGTTGCTTTGTAAGCATTGACAGAGATACACTTTAGCTATTGATTTTTCAATGCCAGGTTCAATAATGGCATCATTGATCCCTACTGGAGTGGCATAGTGGAGAGCATGGCCTATGCTAAATTTCTTTAATGTCCTCAGATAGGCACCTTTAAAGTTGATTGGAATTTATGGATTTGCAAAAACTAAAAAAATAAATGTGCTAGCATTGTTAAAACATTCCTTTGTTCTTTATAAAAACACCAAAAACTTTAATGGCATATATATATATATATATATATATATATGTGTATGTATTTTGTTTGCAAATTACTATAATGATTTTTTTACTTAAATGCTTAAATTTTAATGGATATATAAACAATAAAGGCTATAACTAAATAAAAAACATCAAAATACGGTGAAGTAGTATTAGGATATGTAGTAGCATGGGCGTGGTCAAGTGTGTGCTGTGGAAAGAATCAAACACCTGACTGTTCTCTGTTTCTGTCAGCAGCAGAGCGATAAATAGCAAGAGAAATGGAAGCCTTGAGAGCTAAAGACAGACACACACAGAGCAGTCGTGAAAACGTAATAAAAATTATTCACAGGTGTTGGATTCCTACTACTCACTTCCATTGGCTCTGGCCTCAATTCACAGAACGGTGCTTGCTCACACCCGCTGCAACAGTAGGTTTGGGCATCACTGCTATCAGTCATGTGATTATACTTGGTGAATTGCCTGCTTGAGTTCTGGGGCTAATTTATTAATCCCACTTAGCATGTCATGAGCAATGATTAAAACTGATTGGATGATGTTTGCTCAGTTTACTTACAAAGAATGCAAAAGGGAAAATGAAAGAATGGAATGAAGCAAAAAGAAGATGAAATAAAATGACAAAAAGAAATAATGAGTAAAAGAATGATGTGAAAACCGAAATGTTGTTTCTTCCCCAAGAGTTTGGTGCTCGAGGAGCACGAACGCGGATGCTTATACTTATACTCAAACAGAAGGAGTGGAATGGTGTGTTGTGCCGGTCTCTAAAGGTGTTCTCTGCTCGGTGGTCATAATAAAATCCTGTCACATTTCACTCCATCGATGGCGGTGTCTTGTCTTTCACCTTGGCCTGTCGGGATTGAAAGAACACGGAGCGTAATCCCAGCTGGTGTCAGGCTCGTGAAATCATTCTGCAAGTAATGACTGCACCTCTCGTTCCCCAGTGGCAGGACACCCCCATGCGTGAGCGAATGAAGTGGCAAATTAGTCCTGATTTCTATTGTCAGTGCAAATCTTGGGTGCCTGTGTGACTCCAAATTAGCATGGACGAGCTTGTTAAAAGAGATATAACGCCCTCAAAGGTTTAATTGTCTGCAGCTGCTTTAGGCAGCATCTGACATCTTTATTCTTTGGCACTCATATTTGGGGAGTCGTTCTCAGATTTAATTAAACATGCTCAGACTTAGTGGGTAAATCAGTGGTAAAACTCAAAGCATTAGGCGAGGAAACTATTTAACGTTCCGTATCTCTTGTAATTCAGATCTCTTCTTGGAAAAGTTTTTGATGCGAATTTTTACCTCGACTCGCTGCCTTGAGCCTGTTGCGCTCTACAGATGGCCTATTTTTCACAGCCGTGGCTGGTTAATGCTCCTGTGGAAAGGCTGTGGAGCAGTAAACAGCCCCTTTACCACCAGCCCCAGCGGCTTTCCTAAATCAAATGATCCACTTACGGCCTCCCTGGTTTGTACCCTCTGCCTCCCCCAGCGCCTTGCAGCTCTCCGCTGTCATTCTTCCACTGTATTTTTTTTCCTTTCCCTGTGTGACACTTCAGGCTCATTACTCATATATAAGATGATCTGTTTCATTTTCCTTTTGCACAATACCCCCAGTCAGTGAATGATGCATACCGATATTTATAATACTTAACATTTGCCAGTCCTTTAGGGCGTACACATGACTTAAGAATTTTTCATTTGGGTTCATATCTGAGGAGTAACATGTAGAGAAAGATAGAAAACAATCTAAGCCTGGTTTGAGATGTGGTTTCATGTCTTCTCGTCTTGGAACGTTTTTTACAACTGGCATCATTGCACTGGATGGTATGAGCTTAAATCCCTGGGGTCAACTGTGAAAGTAATGGAGGGTACTGTATGTTAAATAAGTGAAGACAAGAGTGCAGGCAGGGTGGAGTGGATGAAGAACAGAGGCAGGAGAGATCTGTGATAGAAGGGTATCTGCGAGAGTGAACACGAAAGTTTATAAGAGAGTGTTGAGACTTGCAATGTTGTCAAAAAGGCAGGAGGTGGAGCAGGAGGTAGAGCAGGAGGTAGCAGAGTTAAATGATTTTCATCAGGATTTATACGGATGGATAGAATTAGAAATGAATTTATTAAAGGGAACACGCAGGTAGGACATTTTGGCGAGATGGTTTGGTCATGTGCAGTGGTAGGACATGGGGTATATCAGTACAAGAATGCTAAGGATGGAGCATTCAGGCAGGAGGAAAAGAGAAAGGCCAAGGAGTTTTATGGATGTGGTGAGGGAAGACATGCAGGTGGTTTGTTTGAAAGAGGCAGCTGTACAAGGTGGTATGAAAAGATTCGAGATTAACGGTATAAATGGTGCTATTCTGACCACATGCTTTACCATGTTTAACCAAGTTTAAACAGAGAGCAAACGTGAAATTCTGTGGGAAACTGGCTGAATCTGCCACAGAGACATTTGACCTGTCATACGTTTGACATACATATGCTTCGAGAGCTGAAGAACATCACTGGAAGATGACGAGAGATCAGGAAGTCCTTCGACAAACTCAACCCCCCAAAATGTCAAAAACATTCAGCAACTCGTGCATGATGATCATCAGAGAACGATCCACATGATCTCACCACCGCAACCACCCTATTCGCCAGATTGGGTTTCTGTGGACTTCTCCATCTCCCCTAAATGAAGATCCAGCTCAAAGGTCACCAGTTTGACACATCGCAGAAGGTGCTTCACATGCTTCGGAAAGAAAACTTCCAAAACATGTTCCAGAGGTGGCAGGGATGCTGGGAGTGCTGTTTTGCTTTGCAAAGAGACTATTTTGAAGGTGATAGTGTGTAAATGTAGGTAAATAAATCTTGTAAAAAGAGCGAGTCTCGAAACCTTTTGATACCACCCCCGTAGAGAACAGGGAGGTATGGAGACGGATGGTCTGCTGTAGCGACCCCTAACCGAAAGAAGATTTGCATTGGATGGTGATAGGCAACCTCTGAAACACAGGTTTTCACAGTGGTGGTCAAGACAGAATTATTCTCCTAGCGCAATTATGAACAAAACCGTATTGTTTTGTGGCGAGTAGTAAGTGTATTAGGCGATTAGTCTATACAACCCTTCGTTTAGATTCACAACCTGGTCATTAGCTCAGAATTTTTAACCACTGCCTGCTCTCAGGTTGTGGTGAGGTTGTGCTGTTGATTCCAGCTGTAATTAATTCAGCAATTAAATCTCAGTGAGGCACAGATTTGCAGTACTCTAGAGCAATGTGGAGCTGATAAATCCTGTTAAATGAGAGTTTTTTTCAGTGCAGGGTTTGTACTATACACAAGGACCAGAAGGCCGAGATTAGAATCGTTTTCCTCCTTCCCAAGAGAGGAGCCCTGATCTAGGGATCAAGGTACAATAACATATCGAGGAAAATAATGGTAATACCAGCTTGTATTCTCTCCACCGATTTCTGATTCTGATTACTCTTTTGCTAGCCTGTCAACTTTTTTCCCCCTTCTTTTGTTCCCTTTCTCCTCAATCCACTTCACTGCATCATACCTTATTTCGCTTCCTCACTCTCTCGTCCTTTATCTTGTATTTGAAAAGGAGATGAGAGGGCAATGCGAAAGTTCAGCAGCGCTATCTTCAAAGTGTCAAATATCGGATCATCCAAGAAACACTCTCGAACTCGACATCAAAGCCATCCGTGATCTTTCCAGCACTTATCTTTCTGGCCTGTTGCTTACACAGGCTTTTAGTTTCGGCCGTCTCTCCACCCTTCTTCTCTATCCCACCATGAAGACTGAATGGAGTACTAGAGTATATAATAATCAAACTTCCCAATGCCACTTGCAGCTCTTAAGCAACTCGGAAGCATCATTTATTTGTCAAATTCTCAAATTCGATTGGTCGGACGGGGGATTAATTTTCCTGTAACAGCAAATCTGGCAGTAGTAGGCACAATAAAGTAGGATGAATCGCTGTGGTACAAGTGGAGTAGAAAACTTTGTGGCATGCCGTTACAGTAAACTAATCAATTGGAGAGATCCTCCTACTCCCTATTCGCTTGTTCAGTAATACAATCAGAGATCTGAATATTTGCATTATAACATGATGTTATTACATGTCGTAACTCATGCATAAACATAGTGTATTTTATATGTAGAATGTAAGAGCAGACCCTCTACGACGGAACGCAAATTACACTTTAGAGTCCATATTTAAGTGTTTTTGAGTGCAGTGCAAGCCAGCACAAACCAGGCATTCAAAAAATACCCATTCATTATCATGCTTAGTCGAAGAGTCACAGCAGTATTGAGCTCGGAAAGCCATTGAAGCCAAACAGGTTGGATGTGGCGCCATGTTTGCACATTAGCTAGCATGGACTCTAATTAAGCTGTCAACATGGTACAATGCACAGCATGCTAAGGGCTCTGAACACCAATGATTGTATAGAATTTCTAGAATATTCTGATTTCTAAAACCCAAACCGAAGCCATGTCTGTGTCCCTTACAGCTACAAAGTGTGCAGTGAATATCACATTATTCGTCTTTGTGGGTTGTGGGCTAAATACTCTGGTTGCCATGACAACACAGATTAATGCTGAATGATGAAGTTTTGGGACTTCCTATTCGATTCCTATCTCTGTCTTGATTTATAGATGTATATACACCAATCAGACAAACTTTATGGCCACCAATCAGGCAAAACATTTTGACCACTTGCCTAATATTGTGTTGGTCCCCTTTTTGCTGCCAAAACGGTTCTGACCCATCGTGCAAATAGGTCGGCAACTTCTTCAGCAGTTTGAGCTACAGGAGAAGCCTGGACCAGCCTTCGCTCCCCACGTGCATTAATGATCTTCTGCCGCCCACGACCCTGTCGCCAGTTCACCACTGTTCCTTCCTTAAAGCACTTTTGATAGACAGTGACCACTGCAGAGAGAGTTTTGGAGGTGCTCTGACCCAGACGTCTAGACATCACAATTTGTCAAACTCGCTCAAATTAGTTCACTTGCTCAATTTTTCTGCTTCTAACTTTGAGGACAAAATGTTCACTTGTTGCATAATAAATACATCCACCCACTAACAGGTGCATAATGAAGAGATAATCAGTGTTAATCACTTCACCGCTGATAATGTTATGCCTGATCAGTGTATATTTTTTTGCCAAAATGTTTTTGTCCTTTGCTGAAGATTCTACCATCAATCCATCCTTCGGTCAATCTATCGTCCATTGGTCCCTTTTGTTTTCTTCAACACACTCGTTGTATTTTTTATATCTTCTTTAATCAAGGGCAGTCCTGATTAGGTCGCAAGCAACCCAACCTCCAAAATCACAGGGGGGAATCAAGTTGTAATCTGCATTCCTCCTCCTTTAGTTTGACCTGTGTTTCTTTTTCTTTTTTTTTTCTTTTCAACAATCTGACATTCAGACGTGAGCTGAACCAGTTTGTTTTACAGATATTCACTGCTCACTATGTAGCTGTAAGGGACACAGACATAGCTTGGGTTTGGGTTTTTGAAATCAGAATATTCCAAAATTCTATGCAATCATTAGTGTTCAGAGCCCTAAGCATGCTGTGCATTGTACCATGTTGATTGCTTAATTAGAGTCCATGCTAGCTAATGTGTAAACATGGCGCCACATCCAACCTGTTTGGCTTTAATAGCTTTCCGAGCTCAATACTGCTGTGACTCTTCGACTAAGCTTGATAATGAATAGGTATTTTTTGAATGCCTGGTTTGTGCTGGCTTGCACTGCACTCATCTAAATGGTTTATCATCTACCTGTCTGTGTGCTAGGAGTGAGCAATGAATCATGTCTGGCAGTTGATGGCCTCTTTTGCTCCCAGGCTGAAATCCCAGATCGGCCAATCTGTTGACTGCTTCGGCCTTTTCGAACCCTCTGCGGATCCTGAGGTGTTCCATGCTGTAGTCTGTCTCCAACCATCTGCAAGATGAGTGCAAGACTGGCCTAGCTTGTGAATCACGCAGCACGTCATCAGCCATCGCCGAGCGCCCATTTGTCGAGTCTTTGCTAACGCCGCGGCACAAGTTTGACCCGAACCTTTCTCTCGGAGGTGATTTAGTTCTTGCCATTGCTTTTGTGATGAATATTTAAAGAAAAATAACTGGCTTCTCTTTTGACTCAAGGTCATCGTAGAACATTTCGACCACTCAGCTGTTTTCTGGATCATGGCCTGCCAAGGAAGATTTGTTTTTATATTGAGTCATATTACAGCAAGCAGCTGTCTGCAATCTCTTTTCAGTCCCTACAGGGAGCAGTATTTTTATTTTTATTTTTTTACCTTATGATAAATGACAGTTACAGGGAAGAGGTGGAAATTAGGTCCAGATCTCAAATTATGAGTCCACGATGTCCCAGATCATCTGCACCAGTCGTGAAATGAGCTCATTCGATGAGCTCCTTGATCACAGTGGGGCAGCAGTGCATTTTATTAGGGCATTGATTCTCCCCCTGTTGCGGCTGGTGTTACAAAGTTCTCCCCAGTCTCCCTCAATTAGCTCTTTGCCTAGGAGCCCTGTCAATCCCCATCTGCTCTTGTGCCTGTCAGTGGCTCTCATCCACTGAGTGGGCACAAAATCAAGAGAGAGAGAGAGAGAGAGAGAGTGAGATAGAGAGAAAAGAGTGAGAGATCTCTGTTTGGAGCCACTGTGGCAGAAAACAAACATGGATGAATTAGCAATGTTTCCAAACTCGCACTGTGGGGATCGTTTTAGGCTGATCCAGAAGGGTGTATTGTGTGGTTTTATGAGGGGAAACCTTCTTACCCCTTGCTCTTCTTCAGGCATTACATTTATCAATGCAAACACAAGGGCTTTTTTTTTTTTTTGCCCACTGAAGGCAAAATGGAGGCAGCTGCACTCATTGTGACAGGAGCTCCTACTTGAAGCCGGTGCCAATAGGCTGTTGTTTTTTTTTTTTTTTTTTTTTTCCTATTTCCTCGGGGTGAATTATTGTTGATAAGTTGCATTCAGAAAAGGAAATTGTTGCCGAATCCCTTGAGAGCTTGGCATATCCAGCTGGCACAACCATATGGGCAGGGAAAGAAGGGACATGAGCTTCCTCCTAGGCCTCCATTTTGGTGCCTTTCTGCTCTTGACAGATTTTAGCAAGCCTCCGTATCAATCTGTCTGTCTTTCTGTGAAAGGCTCCAATTATACCGACTAGAGGATATTTTGGCAACATGAAAACAGAGCTGCTTCTCTCGTTTGATAGGTACGGTCCAGTCTTATTTTATTTACATTGAAAAGGGTTTTCAGATGGACAAGTTACTAACCCTGGGACTTGTTTGCACACCAGCTCTTTATTCATTCATTTAATAGCCAGGAAAAAACTCTCTCGTACAAGCAAAGCATTCCTTGGATATGTTTGCTAATTTGTAGCTCTCGATATATTATGTTCCATACAACACAATTTCAATTCTTACCCCCTGTTTGACTACACATGAGAACTGTGGGTGGAGTCTGGATGTTTTGAAATATGTTTTATCATTATTTAGCTTAAACACATGCTAAATAATCTTTTCAGCATTTGGAATTCAAGGAAAACTGTGCCGAGTTTTTTTCTTGTCACATGCTCACTTTCAAATAGTACCCTTCTGTGTTGATCTTCACATAATGCACCTTATACAGCATTATTGTACTCTAATATGTTTATTGTATATCTGTAAATTTAGATTTTTATTAGATTCATTTATACCCATTGTTATATGCACATCCAGTTAGATGCTAACTGCATTTATTTAGCTCTGTATTTGTACTCTGCATAATGACAATAAGGTTGAATCTCATCTAATCTAATCTAATCTAATCTAATCTAATCTATACATATATATAGAAGATATATAGATGCACATAATTCTTTCTTCTTTCTTCTTTCTTCACATAATTGCAGCAATGTCAGGAAGCTGGGGTCCACAATTATTTAGTGACTTTAAAGCAGAAAGAATTACGGGCCTTGCTCAAGGGCCCAAGAGTGGCAGCTTGGCAATTCTGGAGCTTGAACGTCCAACCATCCATTCAGTAAACCACAGCCTTATCCACTGAGCTTCCACCTTCCTATAATACAATAAAATTGCATGCAAAAAAAAAAAGTTTCCTAAATCTAATGCTAGCACAATATTCTGTTTTAAACACTGCACGTAAACAACATTTAAAAACTCGGAGACATTATCAGAAAAGGATAAACACTATATGACCAGATCATCAGATAGATTCAAATTCATACTTTTTTTTTTTCATACTCGTTATATTAATGCACATAATGAAATCGACTATTTAGTTTAGAAATATTCCTGCAAATAAAACGCAGAATCGGGAATTGGGAAAGAGAATTGTTTCCCTTGCTTGTTGAACAAGCTAATTGATTTGTAATTCAACAGTTGCTAAGGATAAATATTTTTAGAATTGTTGTTGTTGTTGTTGAAGATTGTTGCTTCACCACCCTCTGTTTTTAGTTCACAGCTTGGCCAAGCCTTTATGTGTGCTGTAATTACAAATCGCCGAACGAGCGATAAAACTTGGTGCCTACGACCCACCGGTGGTCAACTGGTGTACTAAATAAGCCTCTGTTCACTACTGTTTGCTTTAATTATACCCACCCTGCTTTCACATTGTGATTTTGTGAAGTTCCATTGGTAATAGTATTCAGTTCGTTTTCTGGTCACGGCACAGTGGCACGGCACAGAACCCGAAATCTGAACTCAAGCTAAGAGCAGGAGTGACATGAAAACACACACACACCAATTAAAGTCATACCAAATCCTATCAGCAGGACCACTGGAGTAAAGCAAAAACCCAATAAATTCCCAGTATCCATGGTTTGACTTATTTGCCCACTACCCACAACTGATGCCTACAGCAGCCAAACAGAGCAATCGAGCCATTAGGTCTTTTACTCAATGTGTATTAGGCTTCACTTGAATGATGTAATTGCTGGTGAAACTTCAACGCTCCGATCTATTTGGATGTCCCTATCTCAGGGTCGTCCCAGAGGGATCACTATTGAGCTGAGGCGGGAATACATTTCAGAGCTGGAGATGAGGCACTGTGCTAAATAAAAAAATAAAGAAACAAAATAGATTGATATTAAATTGACTGGATGCAAGGCAGTGGAAGTGGTGATGGGGTGCATTTTATGCAAGGTTTCTCCTGAAAGCAAATGGTGTTTCAAAAAACAAAAATATTATCGATGATTCATCGTTTACTCTGAAGTGGTATCAAAAAGTTTCGAGTCTAATATTGTAGCCGGTGCTATTCAGACCACGTGCTTTAACACGTCTGCGATTTGATCACAGACAGTAAGTTAGGACAAAGAGCAAACATGAAATTCTGCGTGAAACTTGGCAGATCTGCCACAAAGACAGTTCGAGGTGTTTTGAACATGCATGTTTGAAATTTTAAAACCGTTTGGCAACTTGTCAATGACGATCATCGGAAAACAATCCACATGCTGGAACAATTCCAGCAGTGGCAGGAATGCTGGGAGCGCTGTGTTACAGTGCAAGGGGACCGTTTTGAAAGTGTTCGTGTGTAAACGTTAATAAATAAAGTACTTTCTTGTAAACAGAGCGAGTCTCTAAACTTTTTGATACCACCACGTAGTTTAGGGGTCATGCAGGTAAACACTTTGTCCTGCCCCTGGTGGCAGATTTCACTTGGGCATGTGCCAGTTATGGGAGCGGGACATTTCAAAAGAGTATTTTCCCATCTAGTGTTAAATGCTGGAGTATTATTACCTCAAACCTGTCGAAAATGTAATCCTGTCTTTATGTTCTTTCATGGCTAACAACATTGGCATGTAAAAATCACAAAACATCAAGGCTATCCCTGCCAGCACCCCTCGTGAGCAAAAACAAGCCATGTTTATTCCAGTGAGTGCGAGTGACTCATTCGGTGGTCACCATGACCGTATGCTCATGCTGACGGGGAAGCTGTGGGCGCACCATCTCTGTGGAGGTGTTCTCTTAGCCGTTTCTGACACTCTCCAATCTGATCCTTGTCACTCAAGCCTCTTGGTAAATCTTTTTCTTTGTGCCTCGACTCCCCTCCCTTCCCCAACAACCATGTCTAGTTATAAATAAATCCTCACCACATTACTGTCTGTGTCAGAGTAAAGCAGCAGCCTTCCCTGCATGTTCTAAATGCCTGCCAGATCGCTGCAGAGGCCCGAAGATCCAGGATCCACCGAGGGAACAAATGCTTTCGCTCTTTACGGCACAGTTCACCGAAGCCATTATGCACAAGTCAGATGAAAAACCCATTTGAGAGGCACAGTGTGTTTGTGCATGAGGAATAGAAAGGTAGTCGGTATAAAATGGAGCCTGGCAACGTTTTTTTCCTTTCTCTTTATCCAGATGACATAAAATATGACAACACTTTTTGGCAAAAGGATACTATTACTCTTCACATTCTTCTGCTTTCTATTTAATTTGTAGCTGAGACATGCTGTTTCTGAGTACTAAGCAAGAACGTGCTAAGCAAAATCATGCTATTTCTCTTGTGACACGAAACATGGCGAGTTTAAGATACAGACAAGACAGTGCTTTATTTTTTTTTGTCAGTACTGTAAGATTCTTTGGGATTTTCCTCTTGTGATTCCGTCTCAATTTTTATTTACATTTTCTCTAATAGATATTATCTAGCATTGTTTTTATATACATGACGTGTGTTCACTGGCCATATCCCGTTAGCTGTACCATATGCTATTACTTGTACACTTGGAAACGTTGTTCTAATAATCATCGAGATTTTCATCAGTATTTCATACTTCCATTTAATCCAACTTTACAATAGTACAAAAGGAAACAGCAAAATAATTCCAGAGCAACATATTTATCATAAATCGATTGTCACATGGCAGCTAGATTATTTCCATCTTGATAAACTGTGGTTCCTTGTAGCACTGGATCTGTGAACCTCTGTGAGCACTATGCAAACCCAGAAGTTCTTGTTCTTGCAAGCCTGGATTAATAAACTTTCTCACAATCCGTCCTGTTAAGCCAGCACATGTTATAACTAGCAAAGAATCGTGGTGGTTATCCAATGCTTAATAATGCACTTCATAGTGCTACTGCATTTCCTTTAAAAATACCCAGATAAACTCCAACAATAATGTCAACCAAGGACTGCCCTTGAACCAGCTGAGTGAGGACCAATGGGAAAGGAAATGTCAACCTTGTAGAACTGAAAACATATTGGAGATTGACACACCTATTAATAAGCCCCAGAAATGCGATATTGCTCAAGATGGCATGCCTTTAAAGGCAACGTATGACATCCTTGCATGATGTCCACCACCCACTATGCTGGATTATATGCAGACAAATTGAGACTCTTTGTCTTACCTAGCAAATTAACAACTGAGTGGCCTTCTTGTTGAAAGACCACCAAAGAGCTGGATCACTGGCACTGAAGGATGCAAAACTGCTTTACAAATTTGAGCATTATGAGAGTCTTTGGTGTAGATAGGGACTAACAACATTTTAGCAGTACTTGAAGAAAAGTAAGGATCATACAAATTGGCCAATGGTCCAGATCCATGGGTCCACTGAAGGGTAAACAAGACCAAAAACCTTCATTGGGCTGCAATTGTAGATTTGTCAGAACAATAGACCAGTGATAAATATTTGTATACATTTGGGGCAGCAAATTAGCTTTGGAAGTAAGCTGACAAGACATTTCCAATACCTTTTGACCACACCAGTAGTAACTCAGGTCTACCCTGAAATTTCAAGATGGTTATTAACGTACTGCATAAAGTCACAACCCTTCATGGTGAATGCAATCTTCCCCCACCACTCTTTTCCCACAGAGGTTAAGTGTGTAATGTCCATTCTGGAAGGGAAATGAATGAGCTTAGTAGCGCAATCAGGTGTGTTTAGGACAATACTAAAGTACAAGATAGTATGAAAAGGTTTTTAGACTAATAGTGCAATTCTGACAACATCTGCATTTCATCATGGACAGCAATTTAGAACTAAGAGCAAATCTGAAAATTCTACATGAAACTGGGCAATGTGAAACCTTGGTAGTAATAAAGAGGTCCACTTGTGCCTCACCACACTAGAGTCACTCCATCACTCCGCTAGATCCTCCACAATATTGTGCAACCACAACAGAGGAATGTCTTTAAACAAGGCCAGTTATAGATGGCTTCACTTGAGAAGATTGTGTGCAAGGCAAGAAAAGGCACTTAACCTTGTTCCATCCTTGCAATGTGGAGCACATGGAAACATCTCAGTACAAGCAATAATGTCTTCAGGGCCAGATAATTGATGTATTCTTAACCCAGTGACATCCTATAGCTTCTGCGATTCTATAGCTATTCTGTAAACACGGCATCTCTGTTGATTAGAAATCAATAAATGAACTGTGCAGAAAACGTAACCTTAGTACAACTTACAAATTATTCTCCGCCTGCTCTGAACGGATGCTGCTCTACGTCCTGTGTCTTCCGTATTAGGAAGCTCGTTTGGATTCATAACCACGGTCCATTCTTCCTAAGCCAAACAAATCCCTCTTATTTCCCTGTAAAATTGCCTGGAGTGAGCGAGTAAGTGAAGAAGCGCTGCGGTTAGATGGGAGATCTTATTTGTCTTTTCAATATAGAAATAAGAAGTATTCTGTAAGAACTTGTTTTTTTTCTTTTTTAATAAATGTACTTTTACAATTTTGCGTCATTATCAGGGAATCAAAAAGGAATTAAACTTCTATTTTCATCATTTGTATTCAAAAGCCAGGGTTTGAGTTTGTGTTCAGAAATGAAACAGCTTGTTTCCAGAATCAGCCTTTTCCTATGTTTGGTGAGTACGTCTACTCCCAAAGCATCTAGAAATAAACAGGCCCGAAGCCCATTGCAAACACGTTAGTTTGCACAGGACTGCATCCAAAACAGCAACCCCCCCCCCCCCCCCCCCCCTCTTAAGCCTCTTAAAATGTCCTTTACATTGCATCAGATGAGTTTGGAACAACTTGGATGTGAGCAGCATGAGTAGGATGAAGGCAGAGGTAAAACCTTCCTTTCTGTTTCAGCACGAGCTGGAATTCTAGTCAGGAATGTTGACAAAATGTACAAACAGAAACGCATGGATGATTTTTTGTGATAGAGAAGCAGTAGGGGTGCTTTACGCATCCACCGCACATCATGCTAGCTCTGAATCCGCTAGCTCTCATCAAACCCGCTACTCACCTAGAAAAAAAGCCTCTGTGGAGCCGAAGTTCATCGCCGATTGACAGATATCAGCATTGATTGATGCCGCATGTGGCCACTTTGGATTGCCTGGTGCTCTCCTGAAGCTCAAGGCTAATTAAATGTGAGCTAGCATGTCAATCATAGAAACCAGATGCCAGATAGACCTGGGTGAAGATCATAGTGTAGTGTATACATTATCCACGGAATGAAGTGGAGGTGCTAGCATAGTGGTTAAGGCCTTGGAGTTTGGCTTCAAAGGTTGTGAGTTCAAATCCCAGCCACATCAAGCTCCAACTCTTGGGCCCCTGAGCAAGGTCCTTAGCTGCTCAGTTCTGTAAATGAGACAAAAAATGTTGCTCTGAGTAAGAATAGCCTTTATTTGTCACATATACATTACAACACGGTGGAATTCGTTCTTCACATATCCCAGCTTGCTCAGAGGCTGGGGTCAGAGTGCAGGGTCGGCCATGATACGGCACCCCTGGAGCACAGAGGGTTAAGGGCCTTGCTCAAGGGACAAAGAGTGGCAGCTTTTTTTTTTCAATACCAGGGCTTGAACTCCCAACCTTCCAATCAGTAACTCAGCACCTTGACCACTGAGCTACCACTCCCCATATATGGAATCTACCAATCAGTAATGGCATCTACCAAATGTTTTATTGTAAAGGTATATTCGAGGTACAATAGTTTATTATATTTTGTATACAAAGTTTATACATATGAGTGTAGTGCATTAATATAATTGAAGAAGTTTAAGAAAGTGTCTCGAGGAAGCTTCACCAGCTTCACCTTCACCTGGGGACATTTGGATCAAAAGATCACAAGTTTAAATCCCAGCATCACCAAAGCTGCCACTGCTGGGCCCTTGATGGCCCTTAATCCTCAACTTCTCAGCTATAGAGAGAATGCCAAATAAATGTGAATTTCTTAGTGGATCCAGTAATTTTTTAATGGAGAAAACAGGGGGTGAGGTGAAAATACACCCCGGATGGGATTCCATTACATTGCAATTCACCGTGCATGCACACATGCACATACTGGAATTCCTTCTAGTCTAAATAACCATTATTGCATAATTATAGCACACATCAGATTATTATAACACTTACACGCCCATTTGTTTGTCGACTGGGAACCGGAGCGAAATGAACAGTTTCAGATTGTTATTTTGTTTGATTTCACATCGCACATAATTAAACGAAACAAAAAAAAAGAAACAGAAAAGATCATTAGCTGAGTGCTGCGTACGGCTGCAAACATGTTCGTTTCTTTATTGTCTTTAATTGGTCAGTAATATAAGAGAAGGTAAACAAACTTTTTACTAAGTGCTAACAATAAAAAAAAAAAAACAAGATAATAACAAAGAAATGATTCAATGATCACATAAATAAGTAGATTTTTACAACCAGGATTTATTTTAGACCTAAAAACAGATACTTTTGACGGCGAGTTGAATTCGGAGTCCCAATTTACTCAGACGTTCTCAGTCCTGTGTGGTTGCTGTGTTCTCACCTTACAAAAAAAAAAAAAAACAACCTTCTGTTTCAATGGACTTGAAATGTATGTAAAAGCAACCATTGATCTGAAGTGTCAGAAAAATTGGGAAAAATTTGAATTTGCTATAAACTATTTATACAGTAATCAGAACAAATGGAGTCAAACGGGTGTTAAAAAGTGTTTTATTTTATTCGTCTGCTTTGTGACTTCAGAAGAGTTAATACTAGAATGTGCATGGTCAGTAATCTAGAGAGACTTTCAAAAGTTTGTGGACACCTGACCATAAGATTGGTATGTGCTTCTTTTGGAAAATCCCATTCCACAGTTAGTGCCGTTGCTCTTATAATAAGCTCCACTCTTCTGTTAAAATGTTCCACTAGAGTCTGTAGTGTGCTTGAGAGTTGGTTTTAGAGAATCATTAATCTACAATGGTGTCAAAAACGTCATTTACGTCACATTCGTTCATGTTTAACAGGGTCGAGGTCAGAGATCTGTAGCAGGAGATCTTCCACTCCAACCCATGTAAAGCACATCTTCATAGATCTGGCTTTGTGCACAGGAGCATTGTCATGCTGGAACATGGATCTCCTCGTTCAAGTGAATGGAAAATGATAAGAGGCCACATCCAAAGACAGGAAATACAATTGTGTGCCCCCAGCTTTGTGGTAACGGTTTGTGGAAGAATCATATTTGGCTTGAAAAAAAAAAAAAATCAGGTGTCCCAGTACTTTAATGCATATAATATAATTTCAAAGAGTTGCTTCAAAAGTTATTGTAATGAGAGTAAATAATAAATCTTTGGCATCGTGTAAAATCATTGGTTTATCCGGCAGAGCTCTGTACCGTGTGACTAATACCATTAATCTCTTATTAATGTATAATCAGGGAATCGAGGCTGTGTTTCATGCGTTCGCCGTGCCTGAGGTCGGGGTTGAATGATGACGGCCGTGTTGAGAAATTAAGCTTGCATTTCATGTGAGAGGAAATGAAATTGTTTACGGTAAGAACTCTTTGTGTTTGAACAGCACGCTAGCTGCTGTTTAGCCCTCAGCTTCCCATAAACCCCGGATAGTCGCAGCTCTCAGTGATGCGTCTGGGGGTTTTATATCTGTTCGAGTACGGCTCGGTGGGTTTAGCAGCACGTATAAAGTCTAGGCTCTTTTCATCATTATTTATGGATTCGATTTTCCTAATGCCCAATACAGACGAATTTCAGTGGCTAAGTGTTTTTATATGTGTTCCAAAATATCCTGTTTTCCAAAATAATATCATTCCTGGCAGGAGATTTTGGCCACATCAGACATACATTAGAGCAATAGATTGTAAAGAGCTACGTAACATCGAACCAGGAGTTATTTTTTATTTTATTTTATTCATTCATTTATTAATAGATTTATTCTTTTATTTATTTATTTTTCATTTGGCTAGCAAGCACAGAAGTAATAGAGGAATGCGGAAAAAAGCAAACAATTACTATTATATGTATGTATTTGTTTGTTTGTTGGTTTTTTGATTGCTTGATTGAATTTTTATTTATTCCTATATATATATATATATATTTTTTTAGAATTTTAAGTGTAACAACATAAAGACAGATTTTTACTATCAGTTATTTATTTATATTTTTTATTTTTGCTATTCAGCATATATATATATATATATATGTATATATATATATATATATATATATATATATATAAATGTTCATGTTATCTAGCTAGCACATAGAAGTAGTTTAGTAACAACATAAAGAGAGATTGTTACTATCAGTATTAATTAATGGTTTCTCTGGTTTCTTGACGACTATCTAACACTTAGAAGTCGTTCAGGGACCATGTGTTATGAGAATGTTTATAAAAACAAAAAGTTTTTTACTTGCAGTTGAGTTAATGAGGCAGCAAAGAAAAAAAAGGTCATTCATAAATAAATAAAAATATATATATTATTTTCAATTTGGGTATCATAACACATTATTTATAAGCTAGCACATAGAAGTCGAAAAGCCTTAATATTACTATTAGAATTATTACTTATTACTTTGTATACAGGACAATACAGAGAGAAATATTACTTTTAAAACACAGAGCCAATTCACATTTACAGTATGACTGTCCAGTCGCATGGAAACATGACTGATATAAAAACAGAATTTCCTTACAGCTGTTTGTGCAGTGCATTACTCTGCAGCATCAAGCTGTGATAGCTGGAGTCCTAAAGCTCACAGGTATGACACATATTTATAAATGTGGCATAATGTGGGTGTGAACAGGGAGGGAAGGAGGGAGGGAGGGAAGGAAGGAGGGAGAGAGGGAGGGAGAAAGAAAGAAAGAAAGAAAGAAAGAAAGAAAGAAAGATGCACAAACCAGCCCTCTCAAAACACACACACACACACACACACACACACATTTATTTCCTGTGTAATAAAGCATAAAGTGTGACAGGATTGAAATTAATTAAATAGTGTTTTTGCTACAGATTGGAGAAAAATCAGTTTGTGTGTGTGTGTGTGTGTGTGTGTGTGTGTGTGTGTGTGTGTGTGTGT
>JAAIIK010000074.1:2318290-2328566 GCA_014706435.1 Silurus glanis
TAACGGGACAGTGTTACAGGACACAGCGTTACGGGACACAGCGTTACGGGACACAGCGTTACAGGACACAGTGTTACAGGACACAGCGTTACAGGCGTATAGCACAATGTGACCAGTAATGCCACTGCAGGCAGCACTTTTAATTTCTAACTTTGCTTCATTCTTCCCCTCTGCTGACCGAAAGGACTTTAAAAACCTTTATTCCCTTTTGTTTTTTCATCTCTCCATTTGACCATTTCATAAATAAACAAATTAATGAATTAATAAATAGAGCAGCAAACAGCTTTAGGATGGGCGTATGAGCTCTAAAATAGCTCATAAATCTTTCAAAGCTTGTAATTAGCGACTGAACGCTCAGGCACTGTCTCACAGAGCTGTTTTTATGTGCTGGCACACACCACTTGTGAATGCTTTCCTGATCTAGTTCTATGCAGCAGGCTGTGATGGGCATTGTGGGAATTCTAATTGTTTTTAGACAGTTTGTTGGTTGGAAATGTGATTAGGCAAAATCTTTCAGCCATAAATGGTTCACTTGGTGGAGTTTTGTTTTGCTGTGTGAAAGCTTTTTTATTATTATTATTACATTTGCATTGTATCCATGCATTCAGTGTGAAGTAAGATGCAGTACGTTATAGATGAATTGGAGTTGCAGAAAGACATGCAGGATGAGCAAGAGAGAGAGAGAGAGAAAAGGAGAGGGAGAAAAAGGATGAGAGAGATAAATAAAACACTGGAAGCTACACTATTCATGGAAACACTGAAGTTTTCTCTTCTCTTCAGGCAATGAAATTTAGCTCAACATGTACAAGGCCAGTAAATTATTAGCTGGATGAAATCCGTCACCAGGCAACAAGAAATGCAGATATCTGCCCTTCTTGTTCTCTCTTCTATAATCTTCAGTTATGTATTACGGAGATAAGAACCCTCGAGTCGTGTTTTGTGCTTCTCCTTGAAGTGTGATGGAGAGCTTGTCACTGTGGAAAGTTCAGGGAGCGAGTCGGGGAGTGAGAGAGCATATGAAGGAGGGTCAGAAACATGGAGGTGGACTTTCGAGTCACTCTAATCTTCTCCTCAGAGAGGTATAAATCACCTGGAAGACAAACGAGTGTTAAGTGTGTGCACATGACCTTTAGGTATTAATTTCAACATTCATGTTTCAATGATTACAACATCAACAACCACAATATGCTCAAGGGCTCACCAGTGGCAGCTTGGAGGAACTCCTGACCAGGTGTTATGATCAGTAACCCAGAGCCTTAACCACTGGAGCACCACTGCCTTTATCCAAATGAATAGAGTGTGATCTCAATGCTGTTAGTTTGAGTTAAGAAGGTGCGGTCTCTATGCAAATAGTCCCGATGTAGGAGGTGTCAAATCTGTACTATTAATCCCAGTAAAGGGGGTGTAGCCTTTGAGTAATCAATAAAGGGGATGTGGTCTATATGGTTGTGTCGTAGTGAAAAATGTGTGGACCTTTTCAGTGTAAGTAATGCTAATCCTGATGATTAAACGCAAAGAAGGTGTCATCTTTTTGCTGACAGAATTAGTCATAGTAGGTGTGGCATCTGTGCTATTAGACTTAGTGAAGGGGGAGTGACCTATACAGCTGCCAATCCTGGTAAAGGAAGAATAGCCTTTGTCAGTGTACGTAATGCTAATCTTGTTGATTAATAGTCAAGTAGGTGTGGCATTTGTACTATTAGA
The DNA here is from genome assembly GCA_014706435.1 of Silurus glanis. NCBI lineage: Eukaryota > Metazoa > Chordata > Actinopteri > Siluriformes > Siluridae > Silurus > Silurus glanis. Next base: position 2,319,995 of record JAAIIK010000074.1, read on the forward strand.
TATAGTAAACTAGGCCCAGTCTCTGTGAAGAAGGTGTAGCCTTTCTAGCTGTATCTCACAGTGAAGAAGGTGTGCCATTGATCCCATGTCTAGTGCAGGAGGTGTGGCCTATATTGAAGGACATGCGACATTGTAAGTGTCGATCACCAGTTAAAGATTTATGACCTCAGTGCTGTTCATCCTTGATGTAGGATGCGTTCAAAGCAAAACCATTTGAATCAAATCAGATTCAAAAGTAACTATTATTAAAATAACGTATTATTATTTTACCACGTTGTGTCCCCGAGATGCAGCGCTGCATCAATTAAACCACGTCCCGGTTTTAGTTTATCGCGTATCAGGATGTGCGACATATTGCCGTAAGAATCCATAGTCTCCACATTTGCCTTACAGCTGGGTCATTGTGTGTGAGTACATCCCATTTGCATATCGCTCATAGCGCGTATTAATATCGCAAACGAGTCTGCAATGGCGAATAGCTATTAATCACCGCGTATCCGCAAAGCCGCGGAGGAGATTTACACTCTAAGCTGAGTGATCTTTAGAAATAAAATGGACAATTTGCATGCTTTTTTTGCATTTGGATTAATTTACGCTTTCATGCCAAAGCTCCGGAAATGAAAGAGACGTTGAGATGTGATCATGCGCTCTGAGAACATCATACAGAATCGTGGTGTTGCTGCGTTTATATATAAGTATAAGAAGCTTTAAGGGTCAGTGCTTGATTATTCCTCTTTTATTCACTGACACTACGGTTTAACCCTGAGTTAATCCTTATTTTCTGCTGATTCAAGGGTTTTCTTAGAATCTGTGAATTTGCACTTTACAGGGGGGAAAAAAAAGGCTCTTACGCCATGTTACAGGATCAGAATCTGAGATTACAGGCTGCTGCGTGGATCCTGGTTTGCCTGCGTATTCGGCGTGGAAACGATTTCGGTGGCATGTTCGAGATGCAGAGGTTCAACCGAAATAAGGCCATGTGCTAAACCAAACACTGTTTTATATGGCAGGGACAGGACAGGATAGTAAACACAACACACTGATTTCATTCGGATTTCATCACGTCCCTGTTGGCAGATCGAGCGTTTTAATCGGGGAGTTTACAAAATCACTACGACACCTTTTTTTAATCATGCGTAGTTCGAATAAAATACCGAAACCGATCTCGTTGCATGAGAAATAATAGGAAGTAGCTGTAAAGTATGGTGGCATCAAACTATACTTACATTTACACAGTCAAATAGTTTGAAATCTGAAAAAAAAAAACATGCAGCCAAAAACACTAGGGATTGTTTTATTTTATTTGGTGTCAAAAGTAAATCTGTAACAAATATGTAAACAATTGAGTATTATGGGTGGGGTGGGGGGGTTTGTGGGGGCCAAACTGGCATTCCTGGGCCCCAAGCAAGGCCCTAAACCCCATAGCTGCTCAGTTGTATGAATGAGATGAAGTCGCTCTGAATAAGGGCATCTGCCGAATGTCATAAATATAAATGTATTAATAGTGACCTGAAGATGGACATCCACATTTATTCCCCGTTTCCTGTTATAATAATCTCCTCTCTTCTGGTAAGAATATTTTGAGGAGATTTGTGAAGATTTATTCAGCCACAAGGGTGTTAAGTAAAGTCAGGTACCGATGTAGGTGAGACGAGGAGGCCTGGGGTGCAACCAGCATTAAATGTTGAGTTTAGAGCTCTATAGCAGAATACCTTCTACTTCAGCCCATGTCAAGCAGATCTTCATGGAGCTGGATTTGTGCACAGGGGCATCATCATGCTGGAGCAGGTTTGGTTCTCTTAGTTCCAGTAAAGGGGAAGTTTAATGCATTCAAACACATACTACACAATTGTGTGCCTCCAGCTTTGTTCCAACAGATTGGAGAAGGGTTACATATGGCGGGAAATTATATATGCATATATTATATATAAAATATAATGCTTTAATCCAAATGTAATACTTTACTAATAGGTTTTTAATTTATAATTAACTCCTTGCTTTTGTTTTTTCATATCACATTTGACAACAAAATGAAAAAAAAAAAAAAGGTAATTTTTAATTTCTTCAGTTTGAGGACGAAGCACACATGGCTGAAAAAGACATTTGGGATGAACGTGAACGCTGACTGAACTCCACATCACTTACATCAGTACTTGACTTCAATAACGCTCTTGTGCCGGAATGAGCAAAAAAGCTTGTGGTCAAAAGTGCAAAAACATTTGTCTGTTGTTAAGAATCTAGACTGTAAACAAATCTAGAATACAGTAACAGTAATTGACCTATAAACATGCATTGAATAGCAAAAAATAAATATGTTGATTAGCTTGAATATCGTTAGTGTGCTGTTTGACTTGTAGTGTCCTAACCAATCACTTCTCACACAGCTTACTAAAAAAAGAAGAAAAAATATTCATAGCGACGTACTGTAGCTAAATAACATCATGCAAATGAAACAATGGGGGAAAAAAAAATTTAACCTGGTCGTACATTTAAAAAAGTCTTAGTGTTACTGGAGCTCTAGACCATTTTATCCTTGGTTTTATTTGGACACAGATTATTATTATTATTATTATTATTATTATTATTATTATTATTATTGTTGCTGTTACTATTATTATTATTATGATTTTTATAATTGTTACTATTTGTATTACTATTATCATTATTATTATTACTGTTAGTCTTATTCTTATTATTTATTATTAATATGATTATTGTTGTTATTACTATTATTATAATTATTAATATTACTCTCATTATTTCTTTTTTTTTTTTTACTTTATATTGAGTTTAGTTTAATGCTAAAAATGCAAAAAAACGTCACACTTGTGACCCGAGAAGTTGATGATATCGCTGTTTGCTCAGAATAGCCCAAAACTATCAGTTCCATTTGTACTCATTGCTTTTCTAACTCATATTCTATTTCCTCCTCTGCCCCTGATCAATATCCGGGTTGATGGAATATCGGGATACGTGCCGGCCCGTGCTGCTGGATTACCCTGAAACCGAATGTGCACCGCTGTACCTTTTTTAATTCTCTGCTTTTCACACATGGAGGACTCTTTCATTACACGGCAAAGTTATGATTCCGGGGGAAAATCTAAACGCCCAGTGTGTGTGTGTGTGTGTGTGTGTGTGTGTATGTGTGTGTGTTTTTTTTCCTCGCTTCTCCGTTACTACTGGTGTCGGAGAAGCTAATTGCTTCTTGAAGTGTGCTCACCAAACCAGGCGGCAATTTCGTAGTCTTCATTTTCAATTTTGACTCTTAATAAACCCTTCCAATAAGCTCATTCCGGTGTAATGGAACATTACAATTCCGTGGAAACGGCACGATCGTTCAGTTTAGACCACTGTGCTGTTGAATTCTGAATTCTGATTGGGTCAGAGGACATTGATTATATGTTTTTGACCATGTCTAGTGAGCTCTGACAGTAGTGCAGGTTTATAGTAATGCACAAATTATAATCGATTATTGTTCCTTTAAGATCAGTTTTTTCACGGGCACTTTCTCACGCAGGCTTTATTCTTGTCACATGTACGTTTACAGCACAGGGAAATTCTTTCTTCTCGTACCCAGTGATTGTATTAACCTGGGGTCAGAGCACAGGGTCAGCTGAGATACAGCAACCTTGGAACAGTAAGAGTTAAGGGCCTTGCTCAGGGGCCCCAAGATCTGCAGCTGGGAGATACCATGGCTTGAACCCCCACCCTTCCGATCCATAACCCAGAGCCTTCACCACAGAGCAAGTAAGTGGCGACAATGGCAAAGAAAAACCTCACTCAGACTTCATGAGGAAAAAACCTTGAAAAGAACCAGACTCAAAAGAAAACCCATTCTAACCTGGATGACACCAAAATCCATTCATTACCACTGTTGAGGTTATCAAGCTTTCACTGATGGACAAAACTGTTGGTGGTGAATGCAGCCAGTGCAGGAGACCGTTTATATAATTACAGTAAATCCACCGGGGACCGAACCCGGGCCGCAGCGGTGAGAGCGCCGCATCCTAACCACTAGCTTTAATGTATACAACACGCCTAATTTCAGTTAATGTTATAAATTGTTTCTGTTTCTTTATTGTCTCTTGCCGAATACGCAATAATTGTAGCGGCGCCCCTGAGGGGAGGTCTGGAAAAAAGAAAGGGGACATGATCTCTGCAACGCCAGGAGCAAATGTAGCTTGACAGAGAGTAACATAGATATACAATAATTATTACATATCCTTATTGTTACATCCTGTGGAAGGAGGGAGGAGTCTCCAGTGTCAGGGCTTTGTAGCAGTCGAAGGTAAAGCTGTAAATTTTTGGTCAGCTTTGGGGCGTAATCGTTTGCAGTTTTTATGCATAGCATGATAAGCTGCTTATTTATTTATCTATTTAATAGTGATTATGAATAAAAAAAAATATGGGAACAAAAAGCTGCTCATGTCAAGCTGTACAGATGCCACATACTATATTAAAAGTGTGATATAATATAATATAATATAATATAATATATATATAATAATTAATAATACATAGATTTTGGATAAAATATATAATAAAATATATGGTCCCTTACGAGGGAAATATCAAGGTCCGTGACGTCGGAGTGACGTGGGGCCGCCTTCCCGTGGGCTCACCACCTGCAGGAGGGACCGTAAGGGACGGTGCTGTGAGGATTGGGCAGCAGTCGAAGGCGGGGGCCTGATTAGACTGCTGCCCCCGCGACCCGAATTACGGATAAGCGGGAGAAAATGAATGAATGAATGAATATATAATAAAATAAATGTAAAAAAAATAATTGACAAAAATTACAAAAGAAATTGCAATTGTTGGCAAAAAAAGAAACCACTTCCCAGTATGCTGTTACAGTAACAGTAACTATGCCACACAGCACCACTGGGTTGTTGATTATTTTCTCATAACGGCATGCTCTGTGATGTTTTTATTGCTACGAAAAGGAATTTTCCGTACAATTATCTGACTAGCGAGGCACCCGCATCCGATTAAAACACACTTCATTGCAGAAGTGCTGACTGCAGCCATGTTTAGTTTCAGTCCTCTTTGTTCCTGCAGTTATTTCGGTTGGAAATTCAGTCCTGCAGCTCTTGTATCACTGTCAGCTCTAATAACAGCTCTGCATTTGGAAGCGATTCTGCCGTACTTGTAAATCGTTTCGGATAAAAGTGTCTGCCAAATGGATAAATGTGAAGAATTGGAATGCTTGGTGCAGCCGGAGCGTAAAAATACGACACAACGAGACGCATCTCTTTCTTTTCTTTCTTTCTTTCTTTTTTTTTTTTTTCGACAGCCGAATGCGGATCTAAATCCTGGAAACAAAGTAGTAACAAAAGCTTAGCCGGTAGAGTGCTAATATTGTGCTTTGTGTTTTACTCGGATGCTAAGAAAGGGATATCGGCGAGCTCAGCATGTGTGCCCAAGTTTTCAATATAACTTTCCCGAAACGTTCGGCTCCTGTGTGAAAGCGTAGAAGATACAGATGGGCTTCAGCGAACTCAAGATATCTGAAATCAGATGCGCTAATGATTGCGCTGTTGTTCTTTTTTATTTTCCAGCAGCAACAATTGGAGATGTTTCGCCTGCTGCGCTCACTGTGTAGGAGGCAGGAGAAACAGTGAACCTGCAAGGCTGTAATTTTCCAAACTTTCTCCTTCTTGGCTCACAGAAAAACGGTTTTATATACATATATATATATATATATATATATATATATATATATATATATATAGTGTTTAAAAAAAATGAACAAGAACAATAGAGGAGGCCTCTGGGAGGAGACGGTTGCAGGATAGAACGTTGTAAAGTGGGAAAATGAAGCCGTGCTCTAGCTGAGAACTAACGTGAGCATGTAAAGCCGAGTGCCGTGAGTCGGCGAGGGGATGTGAAGGAAAAAAACGTTGATTAATGTTCAGTAGGCAGCTCGTTGAAATTCATCTCACAGAGCGTGTAGGAGCCTCAGATGTGCCGAAGAGATGAGAGCGATCGTTCTGAAGCTCGGCACCGTGCTAGCCTTCGGGATAATGTTCGTTCGTTTGAATCAGTCGAGAATTGAGGGACGGTGGGATTCATTGCTCTTCATGTGAGATGCCTTCACCCGGATGTAGTACGTCAGGTTTCTCCTATTGATCTTCTTGTTCTTGTTATCACAACGTGTGTGATACGTTTCTTTTTTTGTCCGTTTGGAGGGAAAGCTCGAGAAAAGTGGTGGCACACACGGACGCAGGAGCTCTCAAAGTTTCCTAAAAAGTAACCTTTATTATAAGTATAAAATTATAATTAGATACACTGTTTACAATGGCCCTTATTAATAGTTACTCAACAATAATTACTCAACAATAGCTGTTTTATGGAATTATCTAAAGCAATTAAATCTAAAACTAAGCATTTAAAACTAAGACGTGTTTTTTTTTACTCCCGAGGCATTTTGACCACGATTTGATCGTATCAGCTAAATTTGGAAAATCCCTTATGATTCCTATAATTAGAGGCTAAAATCTGCAGTCTTTACTTGCTGGTTTGTTCACCAACAGCCTTTCGATATTTGTTTTCCTTCGATTAAATTCTGGCAGTCAGAAGATTCCAGACTCTTTGCTGCAGTGTGACTTCTCCTACCATGACCACCGAGAACCAACAGAAGCGCCGAACCTGATGACACAATTAGCACGACGACTTAAAATCACCTCATTGAAAATGTACAAAGTGGACACTAGGAGAAGAAAATAAACTTTTGGAGTTATTGAGGGAAAAGAAGAGTTTTAATGACGTTTTTACTATTGAAGCCTGTCATGAACCAAATTAACGCTAGCTTGTTTTTGTTTGCTGCTAGCTAACGTCAGCGAGAGAACGCTTGTCTGACGTAAAACTTTGGACGAGTCTTCATCTTGTGTGCATCAGGTTCTGATTGTTGTACAGTCTGGACATTATGACAGCCAGGATGATACGGTGTGAAATGGCGATCGTGTTCGAACAGTCTGTCAAGATGCTTTCGTAAAGGACAATTAAAAATCGCACGGTGTCCTCCCGGCACAAAACAATGACAAACTCTTGAACGAGTCCCTGGGGTGTTGTCCAGACAGCAGGTGCGCCTGATTAGCTTTCACGTAAACTCCGAATCGATTCGACTGCAGCGACTGAATTAAACACGCCATGTGGTTTGGGTTGCATTATTTATTTTCGTAGATGTGACCCGCTGAAAAGAGCCAAAGCACATCATCATAGCGTATTATATCGTCTAGGATTTGACACGACGAACAAAAACAGAGACAACAAAGTTTGGATGTGATACGCAAAATGTTTTAGTAGCTATTTAATATAATTGTCTAGTCATTTGTTGACCCGTTGCCCTGTGTTCTTTGCGTTTAATAGAGTTTTGTGATAAACTGTAAAAAAGAAAAAATGAACCACACAAAATATTAGAAAAAAGAAAACTAGCCATTTTTCACGCTGACCCAGACGTGTGTAGAGACAACAGAGATCATGCGTTTGGATGATGTAACTTGGAATTTCCTCCTGTGTTCAGTCTCTACCACTAAATTCAGCTTCAGGTCACCTCACTCTGTTTTTTTATTTCCTCTTCCTTTGCAAAGGCGGGAGTCGTAAATGTATCATGATGGGATAAAAGGAGCTATTTTGCTAAGCGGGAATCTTGCATAATATGTCATTTACATCCCAATTATGTGCTCCTAACGAGCTTGAAAGCACAGTGAAGATAAAGCAGATGTAAAGCATCATGGTGTGTTCTACTTCATACTTGTTTGTTTACCACTGTTCCTTCCTTGGAGAACTTTTGATAGATACTGACCACTGCAGATCGGGAAAATCCCACAAGAGCTGCAGTTTTTGAGATGCTCTGACGTCACAATTTGGTCCTTATCAAACCTGCTAAAATTATATATATATATATATATATATATATATATATATATATATATATCTTTTTTTTCCTATACTTTTTAAATTGAACACACAAAGCACAAAAAAAAATGACATAATTCCGACTTCGTACTTATGCGTCAAAGCAAATACAGCTGCTCAGAATGCCATCTCCCAGTCCGATACCATCTTGATTAGAGACGTGATTGAGTCTTGCTGTTTCTGTGTTCCATTGCTTTGAGTGTCTATTGAGTGCTTCTTGTTGTGAAGAAGGTCTGAAGATGTAGCTGCACCCATTATAGCAACAAAGTCACATGCAGTCATATGGGGTTTTGCTCCAAACTGTTACCACAAAGTTGGAGGCACACTCTTGTGAGATCTCTGGATGTGGTGGCATTAAATATTCTTATCAAACCTGTTCCAGCAAGACGATGCCCCTGCACACAAAGCCAGCTCTATGAAGATATGCTTTACATGGTATGGAGTGAAAGATCTCCTGCTATAGAGCTCTGAACCTCAACCCTATTTGGGATGAATGTGAACGCTGACTGCACCACAGGCCTCCTCACCTCACCTACATCAGTACCTGACTTAACTAACACTCATATAGCTGAATGATCACAAATCTCCACAATCACCCTCCAAAATCTATCTATCTATCTATCTATCTATCTATCTATCTATCTATCTATCTATC
>JAAIIK010000074.1:2345616-2358434 GCA_014706435.1 Silurus glanis
TTATTTATTTATTTGTATTTTTTCTAGTTCTCTTGCACCATGAGGCACATTGGGCAGCAGGGGCCTGATGGCTTACTTGCTGTTTCCATAGTAGTTTTGTTATGGTGTTGGGTTGCTAGCCCAACACCCCACCCTCCTCGTTTTTCCAGCTGGGCTTGGGACCATCCATGGTGGAGTACTTCATCCCCATTCCCACAACTAAGCACACATGGGGGGTTAAGAGCTCAAGAGTGGCAGCCCGGCATGACCAGGACTCAAACCCATAACCCATATTTAGAGAGAGTATATCTATTTGATATTTTTTTATTTAGATAGATTCTTTTGACTTGCAAGCCATAAAAGTGTGAGCACCCCTGATCTATAGCATCTCCATTTCAAACAGGCCCCATAGACAACACCGTTAGAACCAGATGTACACCTCTAAACTCGAGCTCGCTCACCCTCCACCTTCCCACACAGCCTGAGCAATCTGGTGTATCACCTTGTTCCTCTGCAACCCTTCCATTCTCCAGCTTGTTGCGAGTCCCTGTTAGCGTTAGCGCCCAAGTGTCATGGCGGCCATATTTCAAACTGCGCAGTTTCTCTCCAACTCGTACACTTAGCATCAATGGCTAATTAAATCCGCGTGAACGTTTTGCCGAAACATCTGTTCCACTCTAAACAGCGCCTGGTTGTCGCGAAACGATTTCGTTAAGTGTCATTAACTGCTGATCAAAACGATGCCGCCCGGTCAATGGCTGTGCACGCAGCTAACGGTTACTGCTACGCTGTGCATGTGTGGAGGAGAGAGAGAGAGAGAGAGAGAGAGAGAGAGAGAGAGAGAGAGAAGTAAAGAAGAGAAATAAAAGATGATGGAGGGAAAGTAAGAGTAAAAATGAGGCAGAACAAAAGAGGGAAAAATGAACAAAGATGCTAATTTGTCATGAAAAATAACCTTTTGGTCCTTCAAACAGCATTTCAAATAAATCTTTCGTTTTTGTTGATGTTTTTTTTGTTTTGTTTGTTTCCTGACCCATACCAGCGCAATATGAAGGCCTTAGCATGGCAAGAAAAAAGCTAGAAATCTAAGCGTAAGACATCGAGACACTTATCTTGGGCAATTAGAGTTATACATTTGGGGAAGCTTCTAACGATAATTGTTGTGCTGTGCATTTGTGATGTGTTTCACAAGCAGCTATAAAAAGAAAAGAAAATGCTAATTCTTGGTATATTAATGGCATTTCCAAGATACATGTTTATCCACAATTTGTAGCTTTTTTTTCAATGTAGTTAATAGGAAAAAGTTCCCTGCTTCCAAATTGATGATGTCTACCACCACCTTTGTGTTTGCTTCAAATTCACCAGCAAGTCCATCTCATACCTATCTAGGCCAATCATTTACATACAAGCCAGAAGTATAGGTGGGGGTAGAAATGAAAAAAGAGACAAATAGCAGGGATTCTTTTATATAAGAGGAAATTGTGGAAGGGAAAAATCTCCAGAGGGGTAAATAGATAAAATAAGCACACGGTGTCAAGGTAGTGGTTTCGGGTGAAGGAGGCTGTAACTAGGTCAGAGAGAGTGCAAAGGCCTGACCCACCTTTAAAGCAACCATTTTAAAGAAGTTTTCACATTCGAGCCTCATGAGGTCGGAGTATAATGTTTGAATCGTCTGCATCGATCCGCTGTTTATTGTGGAATGACCTTCAGTGGGACAACTCATGAAAAATCTTTTGCTGTGAATCCTGGATGGGTTTGTATTTGCCTTGACATTGATGATAGATGGTGTAATATGTCAAGAAGTGTGATAATGTATTAGGACAACAGTATACCATATGCAGCAATAGTATTTTAATGGTCAAAAATGGGTATAGGGAGAATAAAGTGTGGCTAAAAATGGTTTTGCCAAGACCTGCATATGAAAAGCTGATTTCATTTCAAATGATTTTAATTTGACCATGATTTTGCTGCATGATGTACACTCTTTTATGGAACTAGCAGGAAAACGCATAGTAAGCTCGACTCCTGGGTTTTAGATGACTGGGGTAGAAAGAAATCACTTCATACTTCATTTCATCTTGAGTAATTTTACTTATGACCATTTTGCTTTTGTTCTTGGTTCCACTAAAGAAAACTCTGCACATATGAGTTGGAGGGCAATGATTTACACTTATATTTAAATTTTTTTGTGGAAGTGAAGGAGAGTTTTGGCCAAAGTGGTCAAAGAAAGAAAGAAAGAAAGAACACAGTGCACACATTCAGAATGCTCTCAAATGGAAACGTAATTTAAGTCTTGGCACTGAAGTGTACAATCAGAATCATCTTTATTGCCAAGTATCATGAATTGCATGTACAAGGAATTCTTTCATGGTGTGCTGGTGCTACAAAAATGTGAAAAACTATATATAAAAAATATAATTTAACAAATAAAGATATTACTATACAGCTTGTTCAGGTTATATTGGGGAGTGGTAGCTCCAGTGGTTAAGGTGCTGGATTACTGATCGAAGGTCGGGGGTTCAAGCAACGGTATCGCAAAGCTGCCTCTCTTGGGCCCTTGAGCAAGGCCCTTAACCCTCTGTGCTCGAGGGGACCCTGAGCTCTGACCCCAGCTTTCAAGCAAACTGGGATATGCGAAGAACAAACTTCACTGTTCTGTAATATATTTGTGACAAATAAAGGCTATTCTATTCTGGCTATTATATAAAGTAAGGTAGGGCAAATAACAATGTAAGTGATGCAGTGTAATGATCATTTCTTCCCTAAGTAGTCGAAAGTGCAGGGATGCAATCAGGGCCATGCGCAGATTTTTAAAGGGGCAGTGGCCCAAACCACAAAAAGGGGCACTAAGTGCTTGGTAATACAAATGATCCAGTTGTTACAAAAATATACAAATATAAGTGAATGATAATTACCGACTGAGATACAAAAACAAACTACCGACAAACTAACTACTAGTTACTAACTAACTACTAACTGGTAATTCAGCAAATCAACCACTGACTGTAATGTGCCCCCCTGTGTACGGTCCTGGTTGCAATATAGTAGTCGTTGTTGAATTGTATTAATGTAACTCATATGCAGTGAACAGTGTGGGGTTTACATTACTGTAATGTTAGTGTTAATGGAAGCAGGTCAGAGATAATGGTGGGTCCTTGGTATTTATTGATGAGATCAGTTGTGGATGAGAAAAAGAGGAAAAAGAGGAATCATTGTTATACTATGTGTGTAATTATCATTAATATAACAAAGTATTCCTTCACTCTACTGTATACTGTACTTCAGTAAAAAAAAAGTGGCATGATGCTCGTACAATTAAGTTCAAAAGGATCTCGAGATGCCCCCAAAATGTCAGCGGCGGTATCCAGCAACCTGACGACAGGTATCCGTGAACAAGACAGTCAGTGCGCTGTGCTGTCACTCACGGCCATGACACAGCATCCGAGACGGTGCGCAACCATGTTTGTGTTCGCCTCACGTCGGAACATTCCTCTGGGAGGTGAAATGTCTTCCACCCTCGACTTGTCCTTTGCATAAGTCATCGTTTCTCCAAGACACACTTTTTAATGCAGTCTGGCTTCAGTCTCCTGAGTTTCCTATGGTGCAGGAGAAGAAAAAAAAAACCTTTCTGCTTTTTTCACCCCTACCTCAGTGTGTGAAGTTCATGCAGGCAGATAAACAGAAGATAAGTTGAAACTCTGCACGAGACGACGTCTGGGTCTGACGGCCTCCCACTGCCGTCAAATGACATAGTTTATGGTAATGATTTGGTTTATGCTTTGAATGTTAAAATCGAAATAAAGAAATGGCACTCAGGAAAAGAAAAATATGTTTCTGAGATTTAATGGTTCGTTTCAGCATAACAAAATGGCACCCTGGAATTTTTTTAACAACTTATTTTATCTTAATTTTTTTGCAGTAGAATGCCATTGATGTCAGCAGGAACGTAATATAGGGGTATAAATCATTCACAAATCAAATCTCTCTGTTCCCTCTTTTAATGTCACACTGCTATTTCAATTAGACTTGCTTTATAATATCAACGATGATAAATGCATCTTGCCTTGGGTGTTTTTTATTTTTTTTCTTAAGGATGTATTAAACATGCTGTGGTGCAACAGATTCTTTCTGTATTCACCCACTTAAAAAAAAACATCTATAAATGTAACCCAAGGAAGACTCTTTGTGAATCACAATCTATCTAGCGTTAAAGATGTGGGCCAGGTTTACGGTTGAGTAAACACGAGGCTTGACATTGTGGGGGCATCGCTAATTACGAAAGGCATTGCTTAATATGCATACAGTTAATGTTGGCTCTTTGACTTTTTATAAATATTGAATATTTGAGGGTCTGGGTCATTTTTTTCATCTATCATCTATCAGTACCAGACTTTTCAAACATTTGTTGGGTGAATGAGGACAAATCTCTACAAACACACTCCAAAATCTAGCGGAAGGCTATTATAACAGCAGAAAGTGGACTAAATGTGGAATGGGATGTTCAAAAACACATACCAATCTTATTGTCAGGTGTCCACAAACTTTATTGTAGGCTATTCTAAATAGAAACTATATCTACAGGAAGAAGATTTTCTTCAGGAGCGCTAATTTCCTTCTGTTTTCGAGAAAGATCACAGTGTCTGGATTTATGATTGTGGACATATGTGTTACTGATACGGACAAATTCAATTCATATCAATATTATTTGTATAGAACTTTTAACAATGAACGTTTTCCCATAAAAGCTTTGCAGATATAAAAAAGATTAAGAATATAGATTTGTTTTTTGGATTTAAATGTATAACCTGAGCTCTATGTTTCTAGTTTATCCCTAAGGAGAAAACTAGTGTTAATGGTGGCAAAGAAAATCTGCCTAAAATATGAGGAAGAAACCTTGAGGGCAACCAAACTCAAAAGAAAACTCATCCTCATCTACGTGACACTAGATATTCATTCATTATAGTTCTTTTATTGAAGAGGATATCAACTGTTCACTAATAGTCACTTGTGCAAAGGTCTTCATATTAATTCCAAATCCATCTTCATGATTCTTGAGAAGGTCACTCCATAGTAATTTCATGTAACTTTTGGGTTTTTATGTTGAGCCATCCTTGTTTGTGGAGCCATCAAACTCTGCCATGTTCTTTACCTGGATCATATGAATTAGTGCCATTATTCATTACAAAAATAATTTCATAGACACAAAGTTGTAACATGGTCTACTTTCAGAATCCCATTTTACCATTCTAGGCAATATTGGACCTGAAATTCCAGAGACAACAAAACAGCCAAATGAATGTGTCAGAATCTCTTTGTTGACGCAGTTTAACAAATACATCATAAATTATTATAGACAACAAATCCATGCTCATAACCAGCGTATGCACTGACACTGTTGATTCAGCTGAAGGGGTTTTTTTTCTCTAAGCAAATAATGCAGAACACAATTCAAGAGTACAGCTGATTATCCAGCATTGGCTCTCTGACAGTTATTGGATTTAAACTTTGAGTCTTGTGGGTGCTAGCAAAGAACAGACAGGCACTTATGGAGTCGGGCAAACATTAAAACCACAAGGGTAGCTACAATCTGAAAGCAACACAGAAACCACACCACACTATAAAAATGTGCAGAAACCAAGTACCTTTACATTTGAAGCGCTTAGCAGACACTCTTACCCAGAGCAACTTAACGTTTATCTCATTTATACAACTGAGCATTTGAGGCTTGAGGGTCTTACTCAAGGACCAATCTAGCTTGGGCCCTTAAGCCTGACCTTGTGATCAGAGGTCAAATGTTTTAAAAAATGAGCTCCCACCTCCTCCAGTAGATAGCCAATGTGCAAACTCAGCCTGAAAACATAATTACTATGCAAAATCATTGGAGATGCAATTAAATCTTAAAGAATTACATGTCATTTTGCTAGTCAAGTTTGTAAATGTAGATTCCAGTTCAAATGCATAGGGATTTAGTATACTTAGAATAAATCAGGTTTCTGGTGAAGGTGCAATAAATTCCATCACTGTTCCTAAGGCAACAAAACGACATAAGCTTACACTTTGTTTTAATTTGGACTTTAATTCTGTCTCTAGCCTTGTTTTATCATTGGTTCATTAGTTTAATGGAGGGTTTTTTTTTTTTCATATTAATTATACAGTTCATATATCTATATATATATATAAAGCTGAAATACCACTGACTGACTCACTCACTCATCACGAAATCTCAAAAACCACTGAACGGATTGCAATGAAATTTGGAACATACCTTCCTCTTGGGTCTTAGGTGCTCACTAAGAAAGGGTTTTGAAAAATTCGCCCTGGATCGCGGCTAACTCGCGAAAAACGCGATTTCTCACGCATTGTAAATTCTTCGAAATAACATTACGGATCCTAATGAAACTTAGTACATTGTTTCTTATTAGATGTTAGATGCACGATACAAATTATTTTCAAAGTAGTTTGCCCTGTATCGGTACTACAAAGGGGTAGTACGTTATTTGTTGACGTTACGTTCTGATCTCTGATCATCCAGTCCTGCTCAGTGCTTACTGCTTATTGCCATATTGCTTAGCGTTCTGCCTTCTGTAGCGAAGCACGGGTACTTTCAGCTAGTATATATATATATATAATTGTGTCTTGCCTACAGTCAAGCATGGTGGTGGTAGCATCATGGTCTGGAGCTGCATTAATGCTGCTGGTACTGGGGAGCTGCAGTTCATCGAAAGAAACATAGATTCCAACATGTACTGTGATATCAACACAACAACCTCAAGTCGGTCAAAAAAGTAGTAAAGCAATCTTTCAAAAAAGGGAACTTTGATTAGCAAATAATCATGTCACAAAGTAGAAGAAATGTTAGTATTCAATGGACAAATAAAATGAAAGCAAATAGGTTTAGATAAAGAAAGAAGGAATACTGAATATTCAAAGCTGACTGTGATTTGATGCGCTTCTTAGTGTCAGAGATGGACAATATTTTCATCCAACTACAATTACAACTGGTTTGCAAAGTGTTTGGAATTTATTCTAAGATCTTTTCGGACTGAAAATGAGGACAGCAGGGATAAAAAGTCGCTCACAGGCAGGAGGTGTGGGTTGGGGACTGTAATGGTGTCTTCAACAGAGATGCAAAATAGTAATGGCGATTGTCAATTAAAATATAGTGGAGTAAAAAGTACATCTATTGAATCATAAATGTTGTTAATTTGAGAGTAAAAGTTGCTTAAATCTTTGATACTCAGTAAAAATAGAAAGTAGCTAAAAATTAGTTAAGTGAAGTAACAAAGTACATTAAGTCAAATGCTTTACACCACTGTGTCCAGGCTTATGATTGGTCCATGACTGGTACAGAGACTAACAGGACAAGACAAATCATTATAGATGGACAAGATTTGCACAAGATTTGTAGAAAACCAGGAAGTCAGCTTCTCTCTTCACAGTTCTTTATTGAATGAAGAAGATTAAAGAGAGAAGATAAAAAAAAAATAAAAACGCTTTCCAGTATTTTAATATGGCCCGTGTAGGATTAAGTGTCTTTTAACGATGCATGTGGTGCGCACAAGGAAGTTAGAATTGCTCCAGTCAATTCAATGGAGAAATTGTATCAGAATTCAGAGCTCATAATGGCCAGCCTGGTCTTAACTCAAATCCTGTGTAAATCACTGACTGTGCTGAGTGAGAAGTGTCTCTGTCTGTCACTTTATTTATTCTTTTCTTTTTGCTCTGGCCATCTGTTGCCTCAGATTTTTGTGTGTCTGTGTGTGTTTCTTTGTGTGCATGTTTCTTTTTAGTTCCAATTAGTATCTGTTACCCAGCATTTTGGACTTTTGACATTATCACATGGCACCATTGCAAAGGCGCATTGCAAGGCGGGATATTGCTGAACAAAAAGCTCCAAGGTCATTGTCTTCAGAAACCAGTGAGGGACTCTTGGTTGTCTGACCTGTTTCTGTCGTGCCGTCCTGATCTTTTCTGGGCGGTATTCTTGACACCTGCAGTAAAACTAGGACAGGTATGGAATGATAAGCTTCTCCACCGTAAACGTCTTCAAGCAAATTTTCCACTGTGGAGTAACTCTACGGCGTTTCCACACTCTTATCACACTTGTTTCAGCTTTCGACAAGCTTGTTAATTAGCTGATAATTTGAAGCCGATGTGCTAGAAGAGGGAAAACACCGGGGAAACCGGAGAAATGGAACCTTTTGAAGCTGTGGATGAGGAAACATTATGTAAGGAATAAAATTCTTGGCGGTCTGATGTTATATAGTAAAAAAGACAAAGTTGGAAAACAACGTTACAAAAGTGGTGAATCTGGAAACTTCTTTCATAAGTGCACATTAAACATCTTACAGAAAAGTCGTTTTTATATATTTATAACCTGCATTAGTGCAGCTGCACTTGCTGGTGTGATTAAACATTAATCAAAATAAGGTTTAAGAATTTAACTGATTTCAGGTCTAATTGTAGATCACATTCATTCAAACCAGCCAGGAGAAGAACGCAGCTTAATCGCCTCTTAGGACCTCAAGTGGAAACTAAACATCAGCTCTCTGACTAAAAATGTACTTCCTTCGACAGCTGAAGAAGTTCAACCTACCAAAAAAAAAAGTTGGTCTATACTAACTTCCTCCATCACCATCTGGTATGCTGCTGCCTCTGCTAAGGACAAAGTCGGACTGCAGTGTGCCGTCCATTTTGCAGTGAATCTGATTGGCTGCAATGAAGTGTACAGAACCTCTACACTTCCAGGACACTACAGAAGGCATCTAGGATTGAGGCTGACTCCTTTCACCCTAGGCACAGTCTTTTTGAGCCACTTCCTTCTGGCAGGAGACAGGCAGGAAACCGCCAGAAAGGGTTGGATGAAAACAACTTCTTTCCATCCACAACTTAACCCCTAATTGAAACATTAAGAGCATCATCTCTGATCTGCTTCCACAAACACTACAATTAATGTAAATCCCACACTGTTTATTTCATACGCGTTACATAAACACACTATGAGGTGGTATCAAAAAGTTTCAAGACTAACTCTGCCCACAAGAAAGTACTTTATTTATCTATGTTCACACACTATCACCTTCAAAATAATCCCGTGGTCTTCCTGATCTCTTGTCATCTTCCAGCGATGTTCTTCCGCTCGTGAAGCATGCGTCACTCAAAACAACTCGAATGACTCATTGCAGCGTCGCCGAACGTCAGACGTATGTCACGTCAAACGTCTCTGTGGCAGATTTGCCCAGTTTCACGCAGAATTTGATGTTTGCTTTTTGTTTTGACTTGATGTGCGTGATGAAATTGCAGACGTGGTAACGCATGTGGTCAGAATAGCACCACTTACACTTATAGTCTCCAAACTTTTTACCACCTTGTATATTGCAAATTCCCAGTTCCTGCACTTGTTTTAGTTCATTCTAGCCATTTTTTGGAGCTTTTCCATATAAAACATTTTGCAACTCCTTTCATCTAAATGCATGGACATATTTCATAATGTCATTGACATCATTTTGTTCTTTAAGGAATCTTCTAATTCATGAATAAATGCCCGAATTAGAATTTTATCAGCTCCTCCCAGCCCCGGAGAGAGCTCGAGGTGCATTACTGACTACACCCGCGCGGAGGCCCCTGAGCTGCAGGAAGCTGCGTCATCCTCCTGCGCTGTGGGGATATGGCGAGAAAATTGGACGATGAGGAGTCAGAGAGATATCAAAGCTACTGCCTTATCTGATTCAGATAGGTCTGTTTGAATAATACTTTGTCATGTGGCTAAGAAAATGACTCTTTTTCGAGTGGGAAAGGTGACATCTCTGTAAGTGCCTCCGTCCTAAATCGTTTGAAACTTGGACGGGGTGAATGGAGGAAGTTAAAAGTGCTGCGCAAGGACTTTTTGGCTAATCCGATAATAGAAACCATTGCACATTCACAAGTTCGTTTAGAGATCAGTATTTCATTTATGGCCAGAAAAAAAAAAGATAACTGAATATGAATGACTGACTTATTGACCGAGCGATCAACCATTACTATTAAATGAGGAGAAATCATTTTCTTTTCCATTTGGTTTTCTCCCTCATTTGCTTTTCACCCCTTTATATATGACAGATACGAATCCACTGCAGTGGGTGAGGCCCATATCATCTTTTAGACACCATAAAGACAGCATCCTTTTGAAATGCTGCTACTCCTAATGTAATCAGAACAGAGACTTATGTTGCTCTTTGCTACAAATGTGTGTGCCATTGCAAACCTTCAAACATTTTTACAAGCTTGTTTTGTAAATACGCACAGTCACAAGGAGCACCGAACTTCATAAGATATCATCCAGTGTACATAAGGAGCTGTACAACTGGTGCTATTCTGACAACGTGCATTACCACATCTGCGATTTTATCCTTCACAGCAAGACATTGCACTCTGTCACCAAGCTCCCCTCACATGTGATTTTCTCGCCCGACTCACCAGATTTGGCTCCTGCAGACTTCACCTTCTTCTAGAAGATTAAGATCCACCTCAAAGTTTGTGGAGATTCAGCACGAATCACAGAAGGAGTTTGACATAGTGTGACTTCCAGGACACTTTCCAAAAGTAGCAGGAACGCTGGGAGCGCTGTATTGCTGTACAAGGGAACTTTTCAGTGTGGAAACATAGATAAATCAAGTACTTTCTTGTAAACAAAGCTAGTTTTGAGACTTTTTGATACCACCTCATGCATGGAGCACATCCCATATCTATAGCAAAGGTCAAAACATCAAACAAGGCTAATCCATATCCAGTGTCTAAACAGGAATAATATATGATTACTCAAGAATAATAATATATAATGTATTAACAGGAAAACAAGACTCAGATAGAAAACAAAATGTATGGCCATGATGGTATTTGTATACAAACAGGATGTACTGTACAAAACTGTACAAAAGACAAACATTAAACCGGTCAACACAATAGGGCAACAAATCAAAAGAAAACGCTGAGTCGGGGATTAGACTAGAATTTTCTATGCTGTTCTCACTATTCTGGCTGTATTCTACTTTATATGGACATGGTTGTAATTTTGACCGGGGTCAATCTGTTAGATTCATTGTTTCGATTTAGTCATAATTCTTTTAATTTCAAGTAAGACACAAGGAGACAGACATTACCAGATGATGGTAATTGACTTTGAACATTTACATTCACAATGTCATATAAGAGGTTGTTACGGGTATAAAAATGAATGCTAGCATGTAAATGATAGGTGGCGCACATATAACGGACCAATCCAGAAACCGTTAATCAAGATGTGGGTGGCACCGAATGTAAATTCATTGTTGAGGTGTGTAGTAATAGGTGTGTAAATGCAGAACTGTCCATGCAACTTGTGGTCCTGAACCATTGTTGCAGACTATAGTCCAAATCCATCCTTCAAGTTTGTATGTTGTTCCACAGGTTCCACCTGTTCCCCAGTATTCCTGGGATAGACTCCAGATCCACCATGATCCTGATTGGGATCAATGAAGATGAATGATTAAATTCCAGAGAATACCAGCTGTCCATCAGCACCATTTTTTGTGCACTGTGGCACCAAAAAAATCTGGTTTAGGGTGAAGAAGTTACACACAAGGCACACAAAGCATAGCAGTGAACCTGATGCTTTCAGCTGAAGCCAATCTCATGAGGTCTACAGTCACATTTGTATGACTACTCGATGGTTATTGTAGTGAAGTAATTTTAGAGACCCCCATTTACCAAAAGTGCCTTTATCCCGATTGCGCATAAAAGTGCTCATGATAATGCACTCTGAATCCGAATTACATGGCACTGTCTGTTCTTCAAGTTTGAATGACTTCAAGAAGTGAAATCTTTGAAAAGGCCATGTGGGATTTGATTTATTTTTTCGAGACGTTGTGACATTTCATTGTGCTACGAAAGAAAAAAAAATCTTTCAAATCAAGTACCTTTTTCATTCTCCCATCTCTCTTACGCGCTTCCTTATTCGAGTGCGGCTTCGTCCCGAATTGCTGATGTTGATTTTGAAGGTATTAGACGCAAAATAATTTCACTTCTATCTTTCATTTTGCTTTTTATTGCCCTGTTGTATGTACACCATGCGTGTTTTTTCAGTCAACTCTGTGATAATGAAGTTAATTTTACGGATTCACCTGCAGGCTTTGTAGCGATTCTTTTCACTCCAGCGCATTGGGCTTTATTTGTTTGTTTCACCCTTGTTCTCTTCCAAAGTCGAGTAAAATATAACCTGAAGCTGTCTATCTCTTTTCTCTCTCTTCCTGGCCTTCTCTCTCTATCTCCCCTGACAGTGCTGCTGTAAATAGACTTACCTTTCATGGTCATGAAGTCCTTCTTTTTTGTCTTTATTATCCACAATCCCTGTTTTCATCATCAGTACTTTTATAAAAAAAAAAAAAAAAAAAAAAAAAAAAACCCTGCAGGCTTTGAACCAGTCTTTCATTAATTTTTTTTTTTTTTTACTTCATGAATCAGTCATATGAATCAGATTTCAAACATGACAGTTTTATAATATGACACGAATTAGACGTGTTTATGCACTTTTGATTTCAGGGTGCTTACTTCTCCTTGTGTACACCAGAGTGATGCAAAGTAGCTAAAAAGACAGGCGGTGACTTTGATTTGAAGTTTGTTTGATTCGTGCAGTTCCCTCGATGCTCAGTGTAACCGCAGTAACTCCCTGTGTAGCAGTAGGAAGAATCCATCATAACAGATGTCATAAAAAAAATCACAGCTGAGCGGCTGTGCAAGTTTAATAACTTCTTCACTGCTGTGCAAAAGAACGGCAGATTATCTATCTATCTATCTATCTATCTATCTATCTATCTATCTATCTA
>JAAIIK010000074.1:2361040-2388017 GCA_014706435.1 Silurus glanis
GTGTGTGTGTGTGTGTGTGTGTGTGTGTGTGTGTGTGTGTGTGCTCAAATGTCACAGTCTTACCCAACAATACCATCCCGTACCACCAGAGGTCCTCACGGTCCGAATACAACTTCAGTTCCTGGTTGTTTGAAGTGTTCATTGTTTGATTTACTCATAAGTTCAATGTATATTTTGTGTTTTTTTTGCCAGTTTTTTGGCGAGTTCTATTGTCTAAACCTTAGATATATTTATGTTACTAATCCCTTTCTTTTTAATCTATACTTCATTTTTAGATCTTTTGAAACTTTTTTTTTTTTTTTTAACTTTGCCTGGCTTTTGGCTATGGATAAATGGTTCAGCACCATGGACAGTTCTGCATTTAAGCACCTTTCAATAAACTGCACACCTAAAAAATGATGGAACAGTAATGAATAGATATTCGGTGTTGAGGATGAGGATGGGTTCCCTTTTGAGTCTGGTTCCTCTCAAGGTTTCTTTCTCATGCCATCTCATGGAGTTTTTCCTTGCTTCAGTCGCAAATGGCTCGCTCATTAGGGATCAACTTACAATTATTAGGCACAAACGTAAAGGCACTAAACTATTCTTGTTCTTTGCTCATGCTCAGTGCCTATATTTATACTATATTTAAAGATTTATTCGGATTAGACTAGATTAGATTACAGGGCCAATGAAATGCAGTTAGTATCTAACTAGAAGTGCAAATAGCAATGTATATGATTAAATCTAATACGAATGTTTATATATCCAAATATACAATTAATGTATTATGGGAGTGCAACAGTGCAATATATATTACAATAATACTGTATGAGGGGGGAAATATGAAGAATGTGGAGGACTGGATAAAATTCTTTAATTATAAAAATATATCTGCAACCTGGTCAACTCAGTGTGTGTGCGATTTTCTCACCTAATGAACATCACACCTGTATCAAGTCTCCTTATGGACATACAGAAAGACTAATCAACTGTCGAAATGTCTGCGATGCCCTTGAGCTGTTACGTCATCATCAGCTGTCTTCAGTCAGTTTGCATGAATTAATAATAATAAATGAGTAGCTAATAATCGACAAAGCCAATGACAATTATTTCCTCCCAGGTGTTAGAAGAAATGGAGATGAATCAAATTAAGGTTTGTGTTTATATGCCATGAGTGATGTTTGTCTCATATGATGAAACATAATGATGTGGAATTATAGACAGATTAATAAATAGATAGATAGTTATTGATCCTTACAACATTTTTTGGATATTGCAATAACTAGCAGTCCAAGAGAATAAGAAATTTGCCTTGCTGTCTGGGTGGGAGGATACATCATTACTCACTATTTCCATCTGGTAACTGATGTGTTATAGAAGTGGAGGACCTTTAGTGGTGTCCAACCAGAGTCAATTCACCTCTTAATATCATAATTATGACATCACTGCTATAGAAACCATAAATATTATTCAGAAACGTGGTGGAACAGAGCACTGCATCACGACAGGAATCTCATACAGAGAGAATGAATGCCATTACTGAAGCAAGAAACTCAAATAACACGATTAAACAAGTCTCCTTTCACTGTAGCCACAGCTGCACCACCCACATACATCATCTCTAGCAAGCAGTCCTCACATTGCTAACGGCAATATGCAATTTGACAAGTGAAATCTGATTGGATAGAAACTGCAATTTGAACTGACACTTGGTGGCACTATGAACCTGGGAGAAACGCTGTGAAATGAAGAGAATAGACTATTAGGACAAAAAAATTTTATATAGTATGTGTCAGTGATAAAGAAAAAGGCCTTGCTGTCTCTGACGGACCGTCAATGTGTCATAGAGAAGAGTTAGCTACAGGGTGGGAATCGGCAAAAGACCTCAATGGGACAAAATGAAGCAAGATTACATTTGTGCATTTATAATTTAAAGTAATGAATCATTTATGTATCGCTTAGACGTCAGCGTCTGAATCATGAAATGGGCAGAAATGGTTAGTTTTTTCCAAGTGTGATCTGAGTAGGCAAAAAAAAAATCCTCACCTCTGTAACTCCACACTAATAAAGCACCCAATTCATACCTCCCAAAAATAACTGTGGAGTCCAAATAGATTTACCTTTTAACTAAAATCAATTGCTAAGAATCAATTGTGACTGATCATTAAGTAGTCACATACTGTATATATACACACACACACACACACACACACACACACACATTTTGCTTTGTCTTATGACATCATTGTTTGTGTCTATGTCATTGCTTTACAGGAGGTAGCGATGATGACGGCTCACATTAGTGTCTAAAAAAATAAAAATAAAAACAAGACACAGGTTTGTCCCTCCATTTCTCCTCCACATTCAGTAGCACTGCTGTCCTCTCTGGATTCAACTCCCTGTAAACAAAAGCCCTGAGTAGAGCCAGTGCAGAGTTGAGATCTTGACAGCCTGACTGCCTTGAGCTTCCTGAGCAGAACCTTATTTAGCTCACAGTATAACTAGCAGTGTTCTGAGTCAAATCACAAATACTGTATATCTTTATCACGGGAATGACATGCTATGATTAAACACCCCAATTATTTTCTTTTTTTTTTTTTCATTTCTTTTTTTTCAACTCAATAGGCAGTTTTATGCATCCACAGAAAGTCATATATTATGAGTCAGTTCCATTTCAAGTCATTTATTTAATTCCACTCGAGCTCATGCCATTCATTCGATAAGCCGAAATCCATTCACTCAGGCAGTGAAAGCTTATTAAGCACAGAATAGGATTGAATTGATCGTCTGAATGAATCCTAAACCTTTGAATTTGTCTTCAGACTCAATGTATCTGAGATTAGCCCTGAACAAAAGTCACATGAAAGTATTTCTTTTTTCATAAGTTTTCCATACCATTTGTTTATTTTCTCATGAGATTCCCCCCTGCACATGATTTATTTATTTATTTATTTTTTTTTTTATTTTTTTATTTATTTATTTATTTATTTCCTGATTAAATCTACATTAACAGAAATGTAACCCTTATGATCTGACTTTTGAAACTGTTGCATCAGGTTGCATCCTATTTCTCTATCTCATCTTTGATCATTTTTGAGATGTTTCTCCACTTTAATTGGTGTCCACCTGCAGCTTATTCATTTGACTGATTTGGAAAGGCACAACTGAGTCTGTTCAAACAGCTGAAAATGCAGATCTATTATTCTTAAACAGAAGAACAATCCAGACTCAGCTTCCAGACTGTTCAGACTACAGCTGCAACACTCAACTGAAAACCTCTTCTGTAACCCTGAAAATGTTACAATATTTTGGTAGATTGCAAGCAAAATGTTAATAAAGATAAATGTAGTCCTGCAGATGGGTGAAAAAGTGTTGCAGAGAGGGAAAGTTTTGCAGATGGGTGTAGAGTGGTGCAAATGGGTGGTGCAGGTGGAGTATAGTGGTGCAGACAGGGGTGACATTTTGCGGATGGGGATGGAGTGGTGCTGATGCGGGTGGAGTGTTTCAGATGTGGTGAAGAGTGCAGATGGGGTGGATTAGTGCAGATGAGGGTGGAGTGGTGCAGATGGGGTGGATTGGTGCAGATGAGGTTGAAGTGGTGCATATAGGGTGGATTGGTGCAGATGAGGGTGGACTGGTGCAGATGGGGGTGGAGTGGTGCAGATGGGGTGGACTGGTGAATAAAGGGTGGAGTGGTGCAGATGAGGGTGGAGAGTTGCAGATGGGGGTGGAGTGGTGCAGATGGGGTGGACTGGTGAAGAAAGGGTGAAGTGGTGCATATAGGGTGGATTGGTGCAGATGAGGGTGGAGTGGTGCAGATCGAGGTGGAGTGGTGCATTTTTCAGAGTCTTAAAATACAGTCTGATTAAGTATAAAAATAATGCAAAGGAAATGCATGATGAATTATGCAGCATGTTTCCTGAACAAGCTGTAGGTAAGTGATTAATATTACACTGAGCTGACTGAATGAAGGCCAACCATTATTTGGAAAGCCTGGATACACTTGGAAGCAGGATGAGGGCTAAACATTAAATGTTTACAGATTCTTTATACTTAAACTGGCAGATAGGCACAGTTGGATGGATTCGCAGCGGAAATAGACGGCAGAAGCAGCAGGAAAATAATCTATAACAATTCTAATAGTGCTATCAATGATAATACTAAAAATAATGTTTATATTACTGCTAAAATAATGATAAAATGCAAATATATTGCTGCATTGCAGTTAAAAAGTTTTTAATAATGATAATAATCCTAAATCTTTGCCTTTTCAGCTATTTTTTTAGCCTTTTTGCGCTTTACATCCAGGTCATTAGCCATGCTGGAGAAAGATGTTCTGCATGTTCCACTTTTGTAGCCGGCATATCTGTGACAGCAGCAGGGAATGAAACATTTGGATGATTAAATGGGTTTAAAAAGTGCTGTGTCATGTTCCCTTCGCCTCTCAGACAAAGTATTAGGACTCGGCCGTGTCCTCGTGTCGTGTCGCATTGTTGCGCTGGCTTTTTGACCCTATAACGGCGGGCAGGTTGAAGTCATGTGTCCTGTGTCTGTGTGTACACTGTGTTCCTCAAAGCTGCCTAGGGAACTCATACACTCGGGTGGGGTGATGGACCGGCTGGGCTGCTTTTATTTCTGTACACAGCGGCACTGAGTTTTTGTTTCAGCACCATGGACAGATACACAAAAAAAATATCTGATTTCTATTACATGAGCATTGCAATATGTTCAAACGTTGAATAAAAATGCAAGACAAGGTGATGTTTTTTAGGTTCTTAATTGTGATCTTTAAATGTGTAGAAACCTGATTGGAATATCTCAATTATCCCACCTGAATACTCTAAGAAGCATTGTACATAAATGGGGATGCCAGGGCTTTTATTTTTGTTTGTTAGGAAAATGGAAGTGGAATCATTTCCGTCTCTGGTCAAAAGACCATTCAAATTAATAGTTTTTCACTCAATTATCAGGTCATTTACATTATCATTAACATTAGCATTATTTTAATAGTTAAAGTTTAGGCTAAGTAGCTCAGTGTTTTCTCAAACACTGATGAATGACACTCACTGTACAACCACATCATGCAGTTATTTAATTAGTGCAGCTGATGCAGGTCAAGAGCTGCATCAACCATCAGACTGAAGAAAAGATGTTTTCTCTGCGATTAACCATGGTGTGGAGTTTTTTGGTACCAGATGAGCTGGTTTGGGGAAATGCCTTATTGATAAGTGAGGTAAATTAAAGTGTCTAAACTGGTTTCAGTTGCCAGGTGGAATATAATACATTGTAAAAAAAAAAAAAAAAACACCAAAACTGTTTAAGTAAAATAAATAAACAGAGTGACATTGCAATGACATTTACATTTGCGGTATTTTGTAGTTGACCTTACAATGATTTTTTTTTTTTTGTACCAGTGAGAAGTTGTGGGTTAAGGCTCTTGCTCAAGGAATCAACAATGGTAGCTCGATTGTGCTGGGATTTGAAATCATGACTGTACAGGATGTTTTTGGATGTGGTAGTATTTAATTTTTTACTTCACTTGAACTAGGAGACCTAAACCTGTTCTAGCATGACAATGCTCCTGTGTACAAAGCCGGCTCCATGAAGATATGTTTTAGATGGGTTGGAGTGGAAGATCTCATCCTATAACGCGCTAACCTTACTAAACAACTTTAGGGTGAATGTGAACGCTGACTTCACCCCAGGTCTCCTCATCTCACCTCCATCAGTACCAGTACTCCATGAGCACAAATCTCCACAATCTAGTGGAACATCTTCCCAGAAGAGTGGAGCTTATTATAAAAGCAAATTGGAAATAAATGTGGAATGGGATGTTAAAAAAAAAAAAAGCACATACTAATCTTACATTCAGGTGTCCACAATCTTTTGTCTATAAGGTGTACCTGTCTGGTCTTGGAATTTAGTCTGGATTTTCTGGACCGTTGCTGGGTCACTCATGATTTATTGACATATCTTGTCCTGTAGCAGAAAACATTTACAATTTATAAACAGATTGTCTTGTTCAGGTGGTTCAGAGCCCAAACTCTTTAAAACTTTGGATCAGATCACCTTCTTAAAGAGCCAGATTGAGAACGTTTTATATAAATGTGACAGCAGATGTTGCACAAAGCCTTCCAGGATCTGGATTTTATACTCCGGTGCTGGTTATCTCTCTCTGTCCAGTCTCACAGCACTTCCTTTATGGAAATGCAAATACAAATCCTGCCAATATCAAGGGGGAATTCCTGTTCCAGAATTCTCTTGGCCATTCTCTTTCCCCGAGCTTCAGAATTTTCTCTTCTTGGGATTTCACTGGTTCTTTTATCGTGTGATTTTGTTTGCAATATTAATTAACACCATTAATTATTAAGATTGTGTGTTTGATCACTGTTAACACACTGATGAAAGAAAAGTCCTGCTGAGCGAAGGGGGTTAGGTAAGTAAAAACTGTGAAATAGCTGTGTGCGAGTTCGGAAGCCGACATCGGTGTAGCTCCTGCGGGAGATGGATGAGTCTTTTATTTTAATTGCCTAAGTGGATACTCCTATAAAGAAAAGAAAAGCATCACACCTGATTTTTTCTTTTTTTTTTTTTTTCTTTTTAATTCTGATGCAATTTGGCTCCGGTTTGCGAGGCGGATTTCCCCAGACGCTTTAAAATGTATTTTGCTAACAGTCTGAGATGTGTGTGTGTGTTTGTGTGTGTGGTGGGGGGGTTGAGCTGGGGGACTTTGGGTAGCTGATGATGGAACATGCTGATGAAGAGATGAGTATAGAGGCACACAGTCACGCAGCAGACCCCGAGGAATTTGGCCAAACCATAATCTGACGCTCAGACACAATTTCAGAAAGCAACCAGACAGCTGTGCTGCTTCAGCCGGGTAATTAAGACAAACGCTGTCCCTGTCCCTGTCCCTCAGCACACGCTGACCCACTGAACCCCCCTCCAAACCCACCACCAAAAAAAATAAAAAAAAGTTGCAGCTGTTCTGATATGAGCAGCGACCAGTGCAGATGTTTAAAGATGCCAGAGGAAGAAAGAGTACAACGTGGAGAAGCCAAAAGCCAAACCAAAATGCTGGAAATCATAAAAGAAAAACAAAACAAAACACAAAAACAGGTCAAAAGGTCAAATTTTGTAGCAGCAGCTCTAACAGTGTTGCAGCTGCAAATCACAGGATTATACTAAAGGGCTCATTCTAATGTTATTGTTTCCATAGCAACAACTTACAAAAGGGGTTTTGGGTGGATGCTATCTTTTTCTTTCTTTCTTTTTTTCCCCTAAGTGGAGCTTTATTCAACATCAATTTGAAGAAATCTACTTCAGAAGTAACACCATAACATTGAGAAGCTCAGTAGTTCAGATGCTCGACTTCTGATTATAAGGCTGTGAGTTCAAATCCCTGCAACACTAAAGCAGCCACTGCGGGTTCCTCGAGCGATTCCCTTCACCCGTCAACTGCTCAGTTGTAAGTCGCTCTGGAGAAGATATGGGAGAGTGTTTCAAAATGTTCTGAGTTTAGGCTTCATGGCTTCAACCAGACATGCTGCATTCTGTAGTCTTATTAACTTCAGAAGAAAGAGAAAAATAGATTGGAAGAAAGAAAAACTGTTTAGTGCTGTTATAATATATGCGACAGCAGAAAGTTTTGTGAATGTTGCAAAACAATAACCGCACCTATGAATGGATAAAACGTTTATTTTGTTGTTAATCAGAGAATCAGAATCGTCTTTATTGCCGAGCACCGTGCAGCACCCTACTGCGCAACCAGATGGGGGCGCCAGTGAGCGCCCCCTCCTTTGTCGTCACCCTCAGCCTCACACATTTAAATTATTGACCTGTTTTTCTGCTAAAGTTTAATATATAGTGTAAGTTTACATATTCAAATTTAAGCATATTTAAAACGCTAATTAAATGTGTTTAACCTGTTTTTTTTTTTTGAAGGTGAATCATTTGTATCATGTGGGGGTGGAGCCATGTGGTGGGAGATTGAGGTTATGACGGGGGTGTGTGTGTGTGGGGTGGTGACAATAGGAATCTCACCTACGATGCCAAAAAAAGGCTAAATGGCCCTGTCTCAATGGATACAATGTATTTCTTATGATCCTCTAGTCAGAAGGTCATAGGTTCAAATCCCAACATTACCAAGATGACACAAAGATAACTGTAAGTCGCAAAAATGCAGTAAATGTAAGTATCATGGGTTGCATGTACAAATAATTTGTTGCTATAAAAATATGAAAGACTATACAAACTAGGAACATAAAGTAATAAAAAAAGGCATTAACTATACGATTTGTGCAGGGTATGTAAAATGGGGCAGTTTCTCAATTTAGTTCAAAGAGGCAGGGTTGCGATATAGTATGAGATGATGAAAAATCATAAATCAGAAGATTAGATCAAAAACTGTTTTAGGCAAATAATAAATGATGATTAGTTTTTCCTATAACAGCCTGACTCATGTTTAATTCCATACATGGAAATGAGATAAGGACACCTCTGTGGATCTAACATGAAAGCTTCGGGTCTTCGGGGAATTCTCTGATGGTGTTTTCTGGCCCGCTGTTTCCTGTCATTTCTCACGAAATAGAGCAAGGTCTGCTTATGCAGCGTGACACGTCGGTGCAGGAAGTCAGCGGGAAGCAAATTCCCTTGTCCAATTTGCAAGGTTGAACCTTACACCCTCTTTCGATGGTAACGGGATTGAAAATTACCACTGGGGGACGGATGCTGACTTTCCGTTTCGCTTTCTTTGTCACTTTCTTCTTTCACTCTTTTTTTTTCTTCGTCCTCTTTCCCATTACAGCATCGGGAAGACATGATATTTTTATTCGCTCGCGCCGCTCCGCTCGCGGTTCCTCCTGCTTCATCCGTAAAACATCACACCCTCAGTCTAATCGAATGTCAAAGATTTTTTACGATTGTGGCCCCATTTTCTTTCACGCTGATGCCTGTCATGTCGCACGTCTTGCTTCCTGTGTCCCGTCGATGTGTCCTGCTGGAAAATGAAAGCAGCCATACGATCCTTGCTGAGTAAATAGAGCGCTGTCTCACCGAGGCCCTCGTTTAGCCCGGCCCATGTCTGACCGAGTTGTCGAGTGGCATGACTGTGGTTCGGATTAAAACCCCGCCTCAGAGAAATGATTATCACTGAGCGCATTTTTTTACCGTTTTACATCAGTGGTATGAAAACCACACTCGAGATGGAGCGTATAGCACACAACCTGACACTCCAGACACTTAAGCCGTGATGCATTGTGAAGAAAAAAATAGGGGGATAATGATGCATTTAGAGAAGAACAATATCTGTAAGATGGTTACCTGGAAATAAACTATTTCAAAAACAACTTTCAGTGAGGCGATTTTCACAGTGTGGCTATAACACTTATTCTCCTTAGGGAGATGGTGCATTACATGCAAGCTTTAAACAAATGCGCCTTTTCCTTTTCTATAGTCTGTTTGAATGGAGAATTTGCTTGTAATCAAATGCTGAGGACAGTCAAGCTGACAAAACACGCTGCAGTGTTTCCTCCAAAGTCGTGCAAATAGAATCCTGAAATTTTATTATATACACAGAAAACACTGTAAAGTGACTTGACACTGTTTTATTTTCATATACTACATCAATTTGCAAATAAAAAATTTGTATTCATAAAAAAAAATATATATATATATTTTTTTTTCTTTTCTTTAAAAAAGTCGTCATGTTTTCCCACTTCTGAATCGTCCTTTTTAATCAGCAAACACTATGTTCTTATGCTGAGATTTCTGGTTTCTGTCTGCATTGTTACTCTACTGTGTTCACCTGTGCCTTGTTAGTGTCTTTATTCCGACATTAACCATAAGGTGTCCACACTAATACGCTTTCGTTTGCAAACACATATTTTTCTATCCGTTTTGTCCTTCCGTCCACACGAAACGCACTCCAAAGTGGAAACATTTTAAAACGCCATTTTGGCGTTGCAGTGTGGACTGAAAATGGAGGCTGTTTTCTATTTTTAGTCATGTGACATCGCCTTTCTT
The DNA here is from genome assembly GCA_014706435.1 of Silurus glanis. NCBI lineage: Eukaryota > Metazoa > Chordata > Actinopteri > Siluriformes > Siluridae > Silurus > Silurus glanis. Next base: position 2,371,046 of record JAAIIK010000074.1, read on the forward strand.
AGGCATTGCCGTGATGTTTCGAAGAGCCGGAAGTAAATAAACGCCAGGAGGAAATGATGCAGTTCAAAGCTAGGTTACAGGGACGTGAGCATTTTCAGACGTTTCAGTGTGGATCAGTAACTTTTGAAACGATTGAAAATGATTGAATAACACTTTATTAACTCTTGACCGCTTGCTATAACCTCCACTTACTGTCTGTAGCTTTAACTCTCACTATTCCAAAGCACTAACACTGGAGATTCCTTCTATAAATGTTACATAATTATCCACAAACAGCATTTCTTTTGATCAGTTTTTAGAGTGCTTCTGCTATAGAACTTCATGCGAGTGAGGTTTTACTTCTTCTTTGCATAAAAATGCATCTAAATTGAATACATCATTTATACTGATGGTGATTAATCATTGTAGTCATTGTAAGGGATGTTATAGATCCATACACTGTATGGAAAAAAATGTACGCTTTACATCTGTAGGAGTGTAAGATCTCCTGCTGTAGAGTTCTTATTTCAACCCATTTCAAACCAAAATGTCTACAGTTTAAAGCAAAAGCTAAAAAAATTGCTTTTCTGTTCCAGTACTTTCAGACAGGACTATATATCATGGATGCAAAAGTTTGCCAAGGAGTTGTTGCTGTGGGTTTGGTCCATTTCCTCTTGATAGTTCGTTGTTGAGCACAGGTCAAGTTTGTGGTCCAGTTTCAACACGAGCATACTGCCAAGTGACACGCAGGACAGCAGACTCATCTTTCCAGTGTTCCAAATGTGACAGTGTGACTTCAGCTTTGCCACGGCCGAGTCATTATTTACACACTGCATTCCTCATTATTTACATCTATGTGTCAAAGAGCCATGCAAAAAAAAAAAAAAAAAAATCCACAACCACCCACTGCTTGGAATCTGTGTCACTTCAGTGTGGGTGTTCATTCTGAGCGTTGGAGAAATGATTCCTGATTTCAGGACCGTTCGTAGACTGTCTCATTCCGTACCCGTGTAACAGGGTGATATAGAATCTATGTATACGTCTGAGATGTCTACGTTTTGCGAACTAGGTTATAGAGGGACTAAAAGGGTTCGTCCTATACTCTTTGTGAAGCTAAATTTATCCTGGCGCCAACTGGCTCGGACTTCATTACGCTGCCGTAGACTGGCAGTATAGAGGAAATGGTTTTAGACCGCAGGGCAGGAAGAAAGTGCCAAAGGTTTGACATCCAGGACAGGTGCCAGGACATGTATTCCCCAGGCCTTGTAAAACATTTCTGAGCACCACAGACTGTAATGTGCCTGAAAGCTTTTTTTAATAAGGTACGGAAAGGACGACCGTTTCAGACTGTCTAATTTTAGCACTTCAGTCAGATTATTACTTGTCACAGTGGACAAATTTTTACAGCAGACAGTTCACTGAGGTCTGTTTTTCATTTTTGATTATGATGAACATCCACGAATAAATATAGTAAATGATTTTGGTTTACTTTTATGTTATCAATCAGCATGAATTAGCTCACGCTTTACAGTACACTGGGTCAAATAAACACAGTTGCATTTATGGCATTCAGGATACAACGCTCTTATTTACAGCAACTTTTGTCTCACTTGTACAATTAGGCAAGTGATGGTTAAGGGCCTTGTTTGAAGGCCCAGCAGTGGCTGCTTGGTGGTGTTGGGATTTGAACTCATTAACTTCCAATTAGAAATGAAATGTCTTATCCATAACACAATACAAGAGCGGGTTGGTGCGATGGCGAAGAGTTAGTTTTAGCACCTCAGTGTTGGATATTTACTTCTAACACTTCATGCTGAAGCGTTTTATTCTTCTTATACCACAGGTTTTGCCAAAAGTAGCAACATTTCAAAAACATATTCCAGTGTGAGCCTTAAAAATACTAATAATAAACTTCCAAACTCCAATAAATAGACCATTTGTTAATGAATCATTTCTGGCCAATCAGAATCCAGAATTCTTAAGTGATTTAAGACACTCGTTTTTTAAGGATAGTTTGTTTTTTGAAGGTTCCTTTTTCGCTTAGGATCTACGTTACCAGATTTAGACTGCACTTCCTTATTTGTCACATGTTATCAGTCACACCTGGTCTGTAATTAGTACTTGTCTCACCAATCGTTCTTCTGCAGTGTCTAAAAACTGCTCCCTTTTGTAGTGGTGTCGAGTGAACAACTTCATTCCCTACATTCGTTCACTCGTTTGTACTCACAATGCACTCTGATTTCAAGCGCACATCTGATGTACACTCACTATTTTCCATACTACAACATGACACACTGCTAAAGAAAATGAACAAATACATAAATAAACAATTTCATTTCTTTTAAATCCTCCGTTTCTTTGTATCTGTCAGATCCAGTATAAAGATCCATGACCTCTGGAACAAAATCCTTCAATAATCCTTTGTTTGAAACACTCTTTTATCAATCCCAGTACAGGGGGTGTGGCTTTTTATTATCCATTTCTTTTATAAATATATGTATTTAGCTCAGTAGTTCCAGAGAACTTTGGTATTCCAATTAAACACCTTCAGAAACCTTCAGCTATGCTGTAACCCCATATATAATCATGGCTTTTATAAGTCTCAGTGAAGAAGGTGTGGCCTCTTAGGAAGTTAAGAATGCTCTTGCTCTTAATGGTTCTAAGTAGAAGAATTTCCTATCAGTTTCTTTAAATGATGTAAGAAATGATCTAAGAAAACTTTCTGAGAACCACCAGGGAACTGTGTGTTTGTTAATCTAATGTAAGTAAATGTACTTAAATAGCTGAATTGAGTATCCGTCCTTAATTATTTCGATTTGGTGAGACTTTTACTTCACTACATTTCAAAGTCAGATATTTTACTGGTCAAACATGCAGCGAGTCACCAATCAGGGTCACTCTGTTTTGAACCTGTTCTGAGCTTGGTGTATCTACTGATCACCAACATACAGTTCAGCATCGGTTCAACATCAAGCAGAAAATTTAGAGAGGAATAAATGATGAAGAAACTCCAGACTCGAACTCACCACCACACACGTGACCTCGTTTACACCATTTTTTTGTAGAGGTTAAAAAAAAGGTTTGGGGTTCATAATCATTGTAATAGAAATCAATCAGTGTTTGAGTCATTAATATCATTCTATTAATAGATCAGTGTGCTGAGAGTCACATTCGAGTCTTTTCACATAAACTGAGGGGATTAAGTAAAGAGAGCTTTACTTTAACTCAACAACATGTTTTGGGTACTTCGTCCACCACTGGTTTATTGGTTCCCTAGAATGAATAATAATTAAATAAATAAATAAAGTAGCAAAATGGAGTAAATTCAGAGACACTTCATTTGTCTCTCGGCTCTTGTCGTTGCTGGTTCTCCTTATGCTTGCTGGGGTTCGTTATTTTGTTTTCTTTCCGACGTGGTACAAGCGTACACGGAGAATTAAATATCTGCATTTGCAATCTGCTTCATTAAATGAAAATTTTAAACCTAGTGCTAATGTAGAGCTTCGTTTTAGATTTTTGTTTTAAATGATTTATTTATTTATTTATTTATTCATTTATTTATTAAGCGTAGCATATCCTTAAGAGATTTCGTCTTCCCAAAGTGCCTATTTGGAAAGATTAAGGAAAACCTCTTGGGCGCCGCTCCCTCATGAATCTGGTTGAGAGCGTGCAAAGCTTTGTGAGGAATACTAATGAATTTAAAGCATTAAATCATTCGGGGGGGGTTTGTTTACCGCTTTTTTCTTTGTCGCCGCATGAGTCCGTGCGCTATTATGTAACGTCTTCATCGTTATTCGAGAATCTGAGTGTGTGTACAAACATTTGACTGGGAGTGGAAATGTTCTTAATTGATTGCTGCAGTGTGCGTTCTCTAGGTCTTGAACTCATCGCATCTGCCCAAACATTTATACGATTCTGAAGCCCAAGTCACCGGAAAGTTCAAGAAGAAGTTTCAGAATCTCTACTGAGATCATTTCAGTTTTGTGTTACCCTTTTGTCTAACCCTAGATACATTATGTTTAAGGAAGGCTGTGGTGTTTTCTGTTTAACTGTTGATTCTTCTGCCATCCATTCCAGTGCTGTAACGTGCTGTGATGTGATGTGATGTGATGTGCTGTGATGGTTAATTCCTTCTTCAGCTGCCTCACAGGTTACATGTCTCTAAAGATTCACAGACGTAATCCACTGCTCTGAATATTTATAATCCAACATGGCAGACATCATGCTAAGAGTTCAGAGGCAATTATGACAGAATCAGTATGAGGTTTTCTTCCAAACAGCCACTCGCGCAGCTTCCAGTACTAATGTACCATTATTTCAAAACGTTATGAAATTCATTTCCTTTCTCGTACCACGTCAGGTTCAGTAAAGGAGTCGTGGCCTCTGGGACAGAATTCTTTAATAAACCTTTGAAGCAATCTTTGGTTGAAACACTCTTCTTATAAATCACGGGGGCGTGGCATTTGTGTCTTCTGTCCTAATGAAGGAGGTGTGGCTTTTTATTATCTTATTTTTTTTATTAATATTTTGATTTGGCTCAGTAATTCCAGAGGGTTTTCCAATTAGAGCCTTTAATGGAACCTTTAGTTATGCAGTGAACCCATATATAATTATGGCTTTTGTATCTATCAGTTTCATAGAAGAGGGCGTGGCCTCTCAGGAAGCTTAGAATGCTATTGGGGCTCTGTAATTGTTCCAAGTAGAACCCTCATGCTTTCCTATTTGTCTCACATGTTTCAAAGAAAAGAAAGTTTAAAGATCTAAGGAACCGTTTTCTATGAGTGTGCTTTTAAGTACCATAGAATGAAGAATGGCCACAATTTTGAGACAACTTGGGGAACCATTAAATGCAATCAGTTAGCGCTATAATAATTATCTTTGGGAAGCAATTAATTGTGTAATACATGTTTAAAGAACCCCTGAGGAACCATTTTGAGTAAGAGTACAACTATCAGAGCCAGGAAATGTGCTATGGTCAGGAAAGGTGCTATGGAATGGCATAAGTGCCCCAGTCCCAGTGAAGAAGGAGTGGCTTATGTGCCCCAGTCCCAGTGAGGTAATTGTGGCTTGTCTGACCCAGTAAAGAAGGCGTGGCTTATGTGTTCCAGTCCCAGTAAAGAAGTTATGATTTTTTGTCTCAGTTCCAGTGATTAAGGCATGGCTTCTATGATCCAGTTCCAGTGAAGGAGGCGTGACATTCAAGTACATTTAAATCAAAGTAAAGCAGTGTACCTTCAGTCCCAGTGAAGAAGCTGTGGCTTTTCTGTCTCAGTTCCTGTTAGAGGAGACATGTCCTCTGTGCCTGGAGGTCCCAGAAAAAAAAGATTTATTCTATAAAACCTGGCATGTCAGACCCTCCTAATGAAGGGTCTATGTTTCCCCAGCCCCGGGAAGGAGCTTTTTTCTGTCCCAGTGAAAGAGGTGTAGGGTCTGTACCTCAGTCCAAGCGATGGGGTGTGGCCTTTGCCTTGCTCCTGTGAAAAAAATCCTTCATCCTCTCTTCAAATCGGGCCACAACCTCCTGCAAGTGGCTGCATCCAAATCTCTATAAATAATATCTTACTGAATTCCTGGCTTTTGTAATGAATCTTTCATTGGTTTATTGATCACATCTGAGATAAGTAATGTATCATCTCAGACAATAACATTCACACACACACACACACACATACACACCTACACACACACACACACACACACACACACTTAATCTCGTTCAGTAGCACTGCGACACTTATTTTCCCCTGGAACCGCTCTTTTCATCCTGGGCTCTTTGCCTTTTGTTTATGTCACCGAATGCATCGTTCTCTTTCTGGCAGTCGGAGCCTGAGACACACTTCGGGAGCGTTCACACCTATTAGTGCGTTTGCTGAGTCAGAGTGTAAATTGATACATTCCATTTATTTGCTTATGTGGATTGGTTTCGTTTGACACGCCACATAATTAAACGTGCAAAAAAAAAAACTTTTGGCTGAGGGATGTAGGACAAAAATCACAAATTTAGTAAGCAGGATCATTATATCTGGAGTAAAAGTACTAATTTGCTGTTTAAATATGACTCCGGTAAAATGAAAAAAATATCGAGTAAAGTACTAAAAGGTCTCTCTTCAGTGAAAGCAGTGATGTATGAGAACTGTGTAATGGATGCAGTGTTCCATTCTCCTGCCTTCTCTCTCAGACCTTTCCATAGAGAGAGTTTTTTACAGTTACAGGCACGCTGGGAGAAAACCCTCACTCTATACACACTCTCAGCACAACTGTGAGGTTACGCTCGTGCCCTCACCACAGCTTCTCAATTAATGCTCTCTATGTTTTTACTTCAACAACGAACAGCATGTTGTTTTTTTCTCTCAAATGCAGTGGAATAAAGATATTACACATTCAAATGTAAGGAAGAAAAAGTTTCCCAAAATGAAAATACACTCGCTCATCAGTCCCATAGAATTAAAAATGGCTGTTGTACATGCTTTGAGAATGGAGAGAACCATGAAATGTAATTTAAGCTCAATCTATAATAATTATCTCGCCAAAATGAAACCCTCATAAAATACACATACTGGTAAATTATGTACAGAGATACTTCCTTACTTCTATAAAATAGCCTCGTGAATCACAGAAACGAACCAGAATGCATCAAATACACCATAATATCTCAGGACGCCTGACGTTTCCAGCCATATGTGGTTCTTCTCCAAATTGTTACCACAAAGTTAAAGGCACACAATTGTATTGAATAAATTGGAATGCAAAAGCATTACATTTTCCCTTCAGTTGATCCTGTTTGAGCATGACCAAGACACCTGTGCACAAAATCAGCTCCATGATGATATGCTTTACATGGGTTGAAGTGGAAGCTCTCCTGATATTGAGCTCAACCCTTTTAAGCCTTACTGATAAACTGGAACTCTGATTGAACCCCAGGCTTCCTCACCTCACCTACATCAGTACCTGACATTTCTGACACCCTCAATGAGCACAAATCTCCACTACATAATCTAGTGAAACAGCATCTCAGAAGAATGGAGGTTGCAGAAATTGGGGGTCAAATGTGGAAATGTTCAAAGAGCACATATAAATCGTATGGTCTGGTGTCCACAAACTTTTGTCAATAAATAGTATGCTCAGTCTTAGTTAATCATAGTTTTGTTTCACCTTTTTGGTCCTTAAACCAAATCAGGAGATTGCATGGTATTTTCAACGCTACTCCTCTATTCTTTGGCTCAGTATTTCAGGAAAACAACAGGCTAAAACACATTTCCAAAACACATTTATCCATGTTTTGGCATGTTTGATCCACATCTCGCAGTCGAATTGATTCCGGGTCGAACCTCACTCAGACACTCTCTTCCTAGTTATTTTGGTCTGCACTTGAGTGTGATTGCTCTGTTCTCACCTGCCTAAACAACGTATGCCAAGAGGAAACTTGCAACAGAAATAGGATTTGTATAGAGGGATGACGAAAGGATAAAGGTGCAGAGAGAATAGGCAAAAAAAGAGACAGAGAGAAAGAGAGAGAAGATGGTCTGAAAAACAGAAAGCTGGAGGTGGTAAAGAGGCTTGTTGAAAAACTCCGCAGTCGTCTCTCACAGCTTCAGCTCCGGTTTGGAATTTTCAGTCGTCATGGGCACGAGCTGACATTGCTATGGAAACCAAAGAGCAGAAGCGGATGTTGGCCATGGACGAAACTTGGCAGAGAAAATGGAGACGGCCTGACTAGGACGGAGACGCAAAGATGGATATTATGATGGATATTCTGGTTGAATCTGTGAAGCTTCATTGTTTCGTCATTACCGCTGGCGTCTGAGAGGCCGACCCTGGTGCTGGCTGGAGGAGCCGAGTTTGCTGCCAGGACAGATCTATGGCATGGTGGTTTGTGCGTTTGGCTACAGGATGTCATCTAACAAAAAGGCCTAACAGGACTTTAAATGGCAGGCAGCTTCCAAATAGCTTCTGTCTGGCTCCAGGTCAAGCATGAAGGATGCTGCTGTCTTGACGCATTTGAGAACTAAAAAAAAACAACAGGAATGCCGACATTATGCTGCCAACATACAAACATGCTCTAAAAATTGACATCAATAGTGTACTTATTGTATCATAACTCCCATAAATCTCTCTTTCCTAGTTGGAGACACACAATTGAGTAGAATGTCTTTGTATTCTATAGCCTATTTACTGGAATGAAGAAGCTCAAACTAATTCCAGCAAGACAATGACCTTATGAATAAAACGAGCCGTAAGAAGACATGGTTTATAGAGAACCATCAATGGTCTGCATTGAACATTAAATTGAACTCCAATGAACATCTTCGAGATGACTCAAAAACCTTTCTAGTAGGTATGATGGGGACCAGCTCCACATTACTGCACCTGGTTTAATTGTTTACATACTTCTTACTATATTGTCTTCTGATAGAAATCTGATCAAATCCAGAAATATATATAGTAAATAATAATATGCATCCAATTTTCTATTAAATGTCTACCCTGAGATTTAAAAGATCTATATGATTGACATCAAATTATACATGGCCTTCTTTTAAACCAAATCAGTGACTCTGAGAAAGTTCTTGGTATTCAGAGTGGACTTCTGCACCATTCATTCAATTTAGACCAGTCCTTTGGGTTTCATTTAAAAAATATGGTTTCCATCCTTGTTAATTACCAGCTTATGAAAAGATTTGCTGTAAAACTTCAAAGCTTTTGTCACTGTACAAGTTAGAAATAATAGTTCATGCCTTTTTATTGTGTCACAACAGTTCTGGTATAAGAACTACCTCCAGACAGGAGAGGTCAATGCTTACTAAATTCTGATTCAGTTTTTTTTTCTGTATCCTGACAAATTCCTGGTTTGCCTACATTGTTTTGTAACTCATCATTTCTGCTTGCCAAAATGCCAGATATTTGAATAGAATAGCCTTTATTTGTCACATATACAGTACCTTACAGCACAGTGAAATTCTTTCACAGCGCCCCTGGAGCACAGAAGGTTAAGGGCTTTGATCAAGGGCCCAAGACTAGCAGCTTGGCGATACCAGGGCTTAAATCCCCTTAAACACTGAGCTACCACTTCTCTTTTTTGACGTGTGTAATTTTCCTGGACCATATTCCCACACCCACACGTGTTTTGATGACAAGAAGCATGTTGAACAATGAGGTAAAGGTGGTAGCTTGGTGGTTATGTCTCTGGGTTACTGATCAGATGGTCGGGGGTTCAAAACCTCTTTTTGCCAAGCCACCACTCTTGGTGCCCTTAACCCCAGCTTCCTAACATCAACGTGTATGCGAAGAAATAATTCCACTGTGCTGTAAAGTACAAGTATAAAGCAGCTTTCTTCTCATCTATGATTGTCAAATTGCTTTCTTGTCAATTCTCAGCCATACTGTATATTAAACCAATGATTCTCCAAAACAAAGGCTATACAAAACATCAATTATCATTGGATCACACATAATTAACAAACAGTCCTCTACACAACATCACATAACGTACACATGTGCAAACAGCATTCTGTGAAACAACACAATTAAACACAATTACACGATAAAAATCCACCACTGACCAGTACACCAAGCTATAAATACATCTATATTTTCTAAATTAATAATAAATCTTGTATATATGAATTGGTGATTCAGCAGGTATTGCTGTATTTTCTGTCTGTGATTTAGTAAACTCATACACCCGCATGGATTCTAACTTCAGTGTTATTCGTTACATACTGCTTCGAGTTACTGACTGAATTCAAGATACTAAACTGCAACAACCAATGTGCAAATACTTTCCAATAAGTACTTAGAGTGGTACCTTTAAGGATATTGCAGCTTTAGAACCTGAGGAAAGGTTATGCTCCATATATTTGCTCTGTAAAATGTTTTCGAACAGACTGTTACTATTAAAACAGTATTTAGCATTAATAGGTAGGTGCAGTGGTAATATAAAGGCTATATTTTCATTGTGTAGTCAAATTGCATTCTTTAGTGCTTGAGTTCAATCACGATTATGCTTTATTAAAGATTGCATGGTCCTGCAGTACCTGGCAAGCTAGTACCTGGTAGTCTAAGCAGCTACAGAGATAAAATGAAAGGTGGTGGTGGTGGGGGGGTTGATTGGTTCGTAAGCCCCAGAGTCAGAGCAGAAATTAAAGTGATCAGAGCTCAGGCCTGGGAGAAAACATTGAGAAAAGACACTCAATTATGCACCAATCAGCCAGAGGCACCCGCTGCTCTTAACTCCACTGATTTGTACCCTTCACCAGGCTTTGGACGAGCTGGCAGGGGATGGGCATGCAAGGCCAAACTCCTCTCTCTCACACACACACATGCACACACTCTCTGAAAATGGGTCTTTTCTGGCTTCCATTAATGGCATGATTTCTATTTCCTCTGGCATGTTTTTGAATGCCGGCCATTGGTATTCTGTGCAGGTGCAAGTCCTTTTAGCAGTTAGTGACTAGACCCCTAGAGAGGGGTCAGGAGAGAGAGTAGAAAATGAAGAGTGCGCTTGGAAAAGGATAATTGCAACCTTGTTTGTGGTGGGAGTAATGTATTTGTGACGGCCAGTCTGATTACACAATTTCAAAATACAGTATCATCTGCAGGGCTGGCTATCACAATAACACATCCATCAAGGCTAAACCATCTCCCTCTGAGAAATCTGCCATCGAAAGAGGGCTCTGTGCAAATCCCAGGTCCTAAACCTGCCATCTGTAATGTAATGCGATGTCTGGCTGGTCTAATCCGGCCCCTGGCTCTCTGTTTACTTATCCCGACTTGCCAATGGCAGAGAGCTGATGTGACGGGGATGGAAGTTGGGGGTGTCATAAAAGATGGATTTAAATGGAGCTTTTTTTTACGCTTAGATGTGAACTGCAGGGAAGTTCACATCTAAATGTAGATCTTTCATGTTAACTGGATTAAGTAAAATTCAGCAAAGGAACAGCAAAGGAACACAAAATGGAGGTCGAATGAAAATGGTCACTGTCCATGGTGCTGATTATTTGATTATAGAGTTGTGATGCTTTTTGTTAGAAGCTGGTCCTGCTCTTTGTTAGCCCTGGGTAAGAGGCTGATTGGGTTAAAGATCTTCAGTGTTTAGGATAATTGCAGCTCTGGGGGATACATAGTTCATCTAACACGGTTGCAGGAACACTGCTATGTGTTGATATCACTGCAAAAAATTAAAAGACAATAATAAAAGAAGGCAGGGACAATTCTGGGAAATGACAGTTTAGGGAAATACTCTTTAGACAAGTCTTAATGTTTGAGACATAGGCAGCAGCAATATCTTAATTCTAATTTATCAAGGAAAGGGAGATAGACATTTTGAGTAAAAAAAAAAAAAAAAAAAAAAAAACGCTTATCAGCAAGTTTATAACAGGTTGTACCGGGCGCCATTTCATAGTCGGTCATCTGAAAAAATAATGGATTTTCAGATGACCGAATCTTGTCAAGGATTCACCAGAGCCATTTTATTGCGAGGTCACAAGCATATCACCTTTTAAAATTTCTAATCAACGGATGGGATAGAGAGCATGCAAAGCTCTTAAGTGGGTCACTTTTCACAGTGTGCACTTTTCCTTTGATAGTGCTCATCAGAGTGCCAAATTACAGAGTTCACAGCAGAGCACGTTTGCTACATTACTTGCAATATGGAGGGGAAAAAAGATTATCTGCTTAGCTTATGTTGTTTCTTTCTTTTTTTTTTTTTTTATAATAGTGGCTTAGTGGTAACTGAGGCAGCTCTTACAGCATGCCATAGATCATATGTGTCGCTTTTATGGAGCAATCGGGCCAAACGGGGAACAAGAAAAAAATTGAATTTATACAAATCAAAAGCAAACAATGCAGCATGAAGTGTGTTTAATTTTACTTCCTGTAGGTTTTTTAATCCTGTGTCATTTTTGCAGAAGGACAGTTAGAATTATCTCCTTGAATTGGTGCACCACTTTTACTCATTGGCAGTTTGTTCATCATTTACCTTCAGCAAGTTCTTTATCATGGTCAGCTGGTCAGGCTCCAGATTATAGTCAGGAACCACATAACAGCTGGAAAAGTCAGGTGTTCTAATACTTTTTGTTAATTTATTGTGTTTAGATCATCAAAGAAAGTACTGTTGATAATCCCAGGGCTTTTCTTTACAATATTTTCAAATCAAACATTTACGACATTTGGCAGACGCCTTTATCCAGAGCGACTAGCAGTTATCTCTTTGATACAACTGAGCAGTTAAGGGTTCAGGACCTTGGTCAGGGGCCCAGCAGTTTAAAGCTGCCGGGATTTGAACTTGTGAACTTGTGACACCACACTGCTCAAAGTTGTCTTCAATCACAACCAGCTTATAAAGCATTAAATTATTACTTTATAACCTTTTAAGAGATTAACATAGATCCAGCTTGGATACAGCCTCCAAGTTATCCATCCTTGTTGAATCGATCAGATAAACATCAGTTAGCTGAATGTAAATAGGAAGTCAAAAACAGTACTTCTGGTGTAATCTTTTTCCTGCACTACAACAGATCAAGGTGGAGGAGACTTGGGGTTGATAAGGAGCTTGTGTCGAGCGGCTGAACGGGTCGCTACATGAGTCTAAGTGTTATCGATTTATAGATGCTTTCTCGCCACCTGCAGCTAACAACGCTGGGTGTCAATTCATTTGCACAGTTTTGTTTTTTGTTCTAAAACTAAACTGGACACAGAAGCACAGAGGTGCCAACATACAGCATTTTTTTTTACCCTATTCTACAGAGACAACACACAATGACACAAAAACTCTACACTGCTCTGCTTTTACAGGTATAAAGTAAATGTGATTTAAAGCTACTTCACTGAAGGGGAAAGGACATGTGGGGTGAATGGAACTTACAGTATTTGGTTTTTCTATTTGTTTACTTTAACTTTATCCAGGTGAAATTATTTGAACTTGTGTGCCTTGGTCTTGTAAGCCATTCTTAAAAGATATTGTCCACTATGTGGACAAAGTTTGAAGACACCATAAAATTGGTATGTCTTTTTGGAACTTCCCATTCCACACTTCACTCTTCAGAGATGTTGTTTCACTAGATTTTGTAGTGTGCTTGTGGAGATCTGTGGAGATTCATTCAGCCACAAGGGGGTTGATGTAGGTGAGAAGGTGAGGAGGGATGGGGTGCAGTCAGCGTTCACATTCATCCCAAAGGGGTTCAATAGAGTTGGAGCTTAATGGCAGATCTTCCACAGCCCTTGTAAAGCAGATCTACGTCGAGCTGGCTTCAGGCACAGCAGCATTGTCATGCTGAAACAGGTTTGTATCTTTAAATCTACACGGGAAAATTGTGTGCTTCAAGATTTGTGGTAAAGTTTTGGTGAAGAACCTCATATGTTTATAAAAGGTGTCCCAATAGTGATCTAATTTATCCCAAGGGTGTTTAATAGGGTTATGATCAAAGCTCTATAGTAGGCCACTCGAGATCTTCTACTCCACATCATGTAAACCATATGATCCTGGATGCTGTAAACTCCACAGATTGATCTCAGGGGCGGTCTGGGAAGTTCACAGCGGCCATATTGAAAGGCTGCAGTGGTTGCTGGGAACTGGAGCTTTCAATTGGTTAAGATTTGACACCAACACACGAATCTGTAATAAATGCGCTGTAGTAGTAACATCTGCATGAGTTGTTTAATTTCTTTATATTTGTTTCTTCTTAATTTTTTATTGCCATTTTGTGTTTAATTAGTTCTACACAACTGAGCCTTGGATTTTTAATTTTTTTTGTTTCATACTGCACAATTGATCATAATTAGCTTGCTTTTAGTTCTGTTTTCCAGCAGTGGCACTGAAAAAAAAAAAAAAAACACAAAAAAAGCGCATTGTGCAAATGCACTAAATAAACGAATCCTAATAATAAATAAAGCATAAATAATAAACAGACACTCCTACACATAGATAGACACACAATTGCGTGTTTAAGGCTCCTCGTGTCCTTTTGCTTACAGTATCACACTCTTCCCTCACGTCGACAAACAACACAAAATGTAATTACACATCAGCGCAGCCACTTTTCTGCTCTCAGCCAGCCGTAATGCAGAACTGAAAAGAGGCTGATGCAGGAAATTCTTAATGTGTCAGTGTATGTGTGTGTTTTAAGTGGCGAGAATGTGTTTGTTTAATGATATCTCATGTTTTGCCATCAAAGCCTGTTACCTTGGCAGTCACACGTTGCAGCTTTTTCTTCATGGCTTGCACGGGTCACACGAAATGGAGGACTTCCTGTAAAATGCGAAAACTGTCAAATAACACATAAAGACATTATTTTCTCCACCAGTGCTTTTTATGGTGCTTATTGTGTCACTCAATATGAAACCACAAAGCTCAATTTAGATTGTTAACAATTTCATCAAACACCTTATGACCAATCAGAGAGAATTCAGGAGCTTTGTGATCTTTTGAATTCTCATTTTTAAGTTTCGGAGTATTTCTGTTCATCAAGTGAAATTCTTTTGGGCTGTTTCGCTCCTGCAAGTTTCAGCTACGAATCAGGTGTTTCAGTCATCAATTCCTATTAGCCTATCGATTTTCCCAAATACAGAAGAGATTTAGCCGTCAGAACAAATAGAGCTGATGAGCTGCGAGCGAAAACTAGGAAAAGACTGGCACACTTGTTGAAATCAGGTTCTTAAAAAACCACAAAAAGTTTTCAAATGTACTTCCAAACAAAATTGCAGGGGGGTTGCATCTGAAATCAATCACTTTTCTTCCACTCCAACTCATGTAAAGCATCTTCATGGAGATTTCTTTGTGCACAGAGGTATTGTCATGCTGTAACAGGTTTGGGTCTCATAGTTCAAGTGAAGGGAAAATTTCATGCTACCGAATTCAAAGACGTCCTTTACAGTTGTGTACCTCCAACTTTGAAGTAACAGTTTGGTGAAGAAGCACATCTGGCTGGAAAAGTCTCTTTTTTTTCCCCATATGTTGTAAAGAAGCATGCTGGACGGATGCGAGGGCACGTTAAGGCAGATTTTCATACGCACATTGGCAAAGGTACAGAATCTATAAACAGACTCAAGGTCAAAAAAAAGACAAAGGGTCAAGCAATCAACAAATAGGATGTCAAGAGTCAGACGAGAGTCAAGAACGGGTCAGGGTTTAATAGTAAACAATATTCAATGGCATGATTCAATGGCGTATACTTCGTAAGCTGAATAAAGCCTTTTTTAAGGTGTGTGTGTGTGTGTGTGTGTGTGTGTGTGTGTGTGTGGGACTGCAAATAGTTGTGTTTAATTAGCGAGATGTTGACTGTGAGCACTATAGTGTGTGTGGGAATGTGGGAATTGGTATCTGTGGCAGCCATGTTTGAAAGTCACACCGTCTCTTGGGAATTGGAATCCGAATTAAATATTTTTCTTCTTCTTTCGGCTTCTCCCATTAGGGGTCGCCACAGTGGATCATACCGTCTCCATACCCCCCTGTCCTCTACATCTGCCTCTTTCACACCAACTACCTGCATGTCTTCCCTCATCACATCCATAAACCTCCTCCTTGGTCTTCCTCTTTTTCTCCTTCCTAGTGGCTCCATCCTCAGCATTCTCCTACCGATATACCCCATGTCCCTCCTCTGCACATGTCCAAACCATCTTAATCTCACCTCCCTCACCTTGTCTCCAAAGCGTCCTACCTGCTCGGTCCTTTTAATAAACTCGTTTCTAATCCTGTTCGTCTTTGTCACTCCCAATGAAAATTTGAGTAACTTGCATTCCCCACCACCTCCAGCTCTGCCTCCTGTCTTTATGTCAATGCCACACACACACACACACACACACACACACACACACACACACACACAAACTAAAAACAAAAATAAAAAAATAGCCTCTTAAGCTAGTCAGGTGGTACAACAGATTCCTATCTGTCCATTCATCTATGTATTTTGCTCTGTCCTTCTAAGCATCTTCTTTTTTTCCTTCTTTCTTTTTGTGCTGAAAAGCTTCACGCTTCTGACGACATGATTTAAAATGCTGATACTGAAAATGAAACAAATGTAAAAAATGTTGATGGCCAAAAGTATTCGCTTAGCTTTATCTGGCCGTATGGGAGACCCAAACCTGTTCCAGCATGACAGTGCCCCAGTGCACAAAGCCAGCTCCAGGAAGATATGAGTTGGGCCTCCTCATATAAGAACTCCACTAACACAATTGCGGCTGAAGGCATCTCCACAAATGTCCACAAGCCCACTCCAAAATCTTCCCAGAAGAGTGAATGTTATTATAACAGCAAACAGGAACTTAATGTAGAATGGGATGTTCAGAAAGCATGTAATAATCTGCCCAGGTGTCCACAAAATTCTGATCACATATTGTAAGCATAAAATTGTAAGTCACAGCTGGAACACCTGTTAAAGTCGCTCTTACAGAGACATAATCGATTCCTTTTGATCTGTAAATTCAAGTGTGATGTGGAGAAAAGGAAAATGAACAATGAGAGTAAAAATGATTATTAAAATGATAAATCTCAGTCTCCGGTCTGTCCATGTCATTTCCCTCAGCGCTCACTCCTTTTTTTTCTCGCTTCTCTGTTCTTGATCTCGCCATCCCGCTGGTTTTGCATTTGCTGCAGCTCGTCTGATCTCGCCCTCGGACATGTGTTTCACTCCAGCGAATGTGTGTCTGGTTGCGTTGCTGTCACACAAACCCCTTGTGCAACATCTGTGTCATTTTCCCTGCAAGTGCCAGTGCCACTTTACATTTCCCTCCTAGTCCACCACACACACGTACACACACACACACACACACACACACACACACACACACACACACACACGAATTGTAAAAAGAAAAGGAAAAAAAAGAAAAGAAAAGAAAAGAAAAGGGGGAAATTATCCCAAATTGGATGGTGTGATGAAGTGTGCATCATTACTTTAAAGTGACAGACAGACAGACAGACAGACAGACAGACAGACAGACAGACAGACAGACAGACAGACAGACAGACAGACAGACAGACAGACAGACAGACAGA